>CAHIKZ030002866.1:725000-890000 GCA_903632075.3 Acanthosepion pharaonis
TGATTTTCATACATTGATTAAAAACAAGTCCATTTGTTTTGTATTGGTGGACAATGCATGACTATATATCACTGAAGACCTTGTACTTGACTAATGTGCAAGTGAATATGCATATTAGTCACTTAAGGGTTATATACTGTCTCTTCATATTGTTTTAAATACACTGTTACTCAGCCTTTAAACATAGGGTATCACTTTTCATAGTATAAAGAATTAGATAACTCTTTTTTTTAATTACATAGCTCTCAACTGTAAAATAATATGTGTACTAATATATAATAATAAAGCATGATGATAATACCTGGTAAGTTCTATCAACTTCACTTGCTTCTTGAGATATTATTTCTTTGTTCCAAGTTGTTGGTAAGTTTATAAAAGATGAAAAATTACTGTTTCATTAAATGTCATCTTCAGGTGCCAATTTTTGACTGAAAAATCAAGAAATGTTATCAAACATTACAAACATGTCATGATGACCAAATGTCAAAAGCATCCGACACTAGATTTAAAAGATTTCAAAATTACGTCCTTCTGGATAGTGGCATCATGAATATCTACATTGGTTAAGTGTTGTAGTCATCTGGTGGTTGTGTGTTCAGTCCCTGGTTCAGCAATAACAATCAAGAAATGGCTTCACAGCACATAAATAACATAATAATTAGCTAAAACAATACATCCCCTTTCAGCTAAAAATGGAAACCTGAAGATGGTCAGAAAGTATTTGGCCAAAATATTGTGTCTATAATAATATAAATGTCAAAGGTGAGAACAATACTTTGAATAAAACAAAGTATATTAACTTTAGTTTATTATAAAATCATTATTTGCAAATATGATGTTTTACATATTGAAATTTCTCAATAGTATATGGTAACTTTCAATGGAGATGAGGAGACAGTGCATCTCAATACTCCAACATCCTCCTTAGTATTCAAGTTTATTTTAGTAATGTTATCATTTGCACAATTTTTATTCTTCATATTTCTAATTCTTTCAGTCTCTTTGTAATATTCTTTTAAATTGTTTCAGACATAACAATGATGAGTACAAGTGTGATCTTCATATTTCATAATGTCTCAGACTAGGTCAAAATCTTTTAAATTTTTCAATTTCATTTCTCTTTCAATTTCATTGTGTGGTCCACTGAAATAGTGATATCCACTGAAAGCTCATTTTTTTCTTTGTTTATGATGATGAGATCTAGTCTCTTGGTCTGGATTGGGTGATCCATTTGAATTTCAAAGTTCTATAATTTTTTTTTCTTTTTTGTATTCATTAGGTTAACTGGTTTGTATATCTAACATTAGTGAATCTGGCATATAAATGAAAAATTTGTGTAATTTATATAAAATTTATATTTAGCTTAAAATATTTACTTTAGCATTTAGAAAATATATGGAAGTCATTTATTTGCAGCATTTCATTTTAAACCATTTTTTATTGACTGAGATTTCTTATAAGGAAAATTCTAACCTGTTAAATTCTATTGAGGTTTAATAGCTAAAAGGAATAAAACTGTTTACCTCCTTTTGTGCAAATAAGTTGTAAAGTTGTTCACACAATTTAGTGTTTAAAGCTGATCTCTTAATGAAGCTGTAGGAACAATCCAAAATTTTTTTTGTTTCTTGGATACATGCACATATTGACAAATTGCCTGACTCAAACAGAAACTGTAAACAAAAACAGGAACTGTGTCATCTTAGCTCAGCCATTTTTTTTTATACTACCCATTCCAGCTCTCTTATTTCCAGGTTTTTATTAGCTGAAATCCCCAGTATATATTCCACCTAGATTATTTCCCTAGTCTCTACACATGCAGTCACAAGGGCTTAAGTTCAGTTTTTATTACATTAATAAAACATGTCACTGCCTTAAAATACAACACTATTTACCTTTATAATATTTACTATTTATCTTGCTTTTGTAAATTATTGTAATAAATCTACTTGATAGGTGGATTTGAACTTTTGTAACCTCAAATGCTATATACTGAAGTATGCTAATGAGACTTCTGTAGGGATTTGTGAATATATATATATATATATATATATATATATATATATATATATATATATATATATATATATATAAATTTTTTATAATGAATTATCAATAATTAAAATACATTTTTTCTTTGTCAGTAATGCGAAAGAAATTTCAAAAACTTCAAATGTGCCTATAAACCTATTACGTATATATATTTAAAAAACACATCTATGAGCACAAAAGAGACCTTATAAATAACAATTTAAGAAATAAATTCAACCACAATTTTGATTTTATAAATGCTGCACTCATAAAAAAAGAAAATAATTCACTCAGAAGAAAAATATTTGGGAGTGCTGCCATTGAATATTATCCAAATATTAATCTATGCCCAGGTTTTTTCCCAATATCACCTTTCCTAAGAGAATTGCTACTCTCCCAAGCCAACATACACAACAAATATATCAAGAAATCAAAAGAAAATGGTTGAATCCGTCAACAAAACTATATTTCTCCGTGTGAAAATATTCTCTTCAAACATAAAGCAATTGACGTAGATTTTAGTTGACCATATGAATATACAATTGCATTTTTAAATTCTAGTTACTAATGACATTTTGTTGTTTATAAATACTTATTTCAATAAATTCATTTCATTCATTTAAATACTTATTTTAATAAATTCATTTCGTTTTTTGCCTAAAAAAGTCCACATTAGAAAAAACGCGTTGGCTAAAATTACAGTTTTCCTATTGATCTTTTTTTATATATATATATATATATATATATATATATATATATATATATATATATATATATATAGAATAGAAAATTGATTAAATTAGAAATTGTATCTAACAATGTATTATATAGGGACTAAAGAATGTAAATTTTACTTTGGTTTTATAAACATATTGTGAACCTTGTTTTTGTTGGTTTTTTAAATATAATTTTCATTTATTTATTTTTGGAACCATCAGTAAGCTATCAAGTTTAATTGAAAGTAAACTTTTTATATATTATTGTTAATCCTCTTTTTGTATTGTAATTTTTTTCTTTTTTTAGTAATAAGTGAATGCGTATCTCTTGTACAAGATTATTAAAGTTGACAAATATTTTTGTATATACATGAAAAGAAAAAATCCTTGGTATTTGTAGATCTCTATTTGCAAAAGTCATAGTTGTATCTTTTGTTTTAATCATGTAAGTAGTGATCATAATTTATGTATCTATAATCAAACATACATGATTAAAATATTTCTGTTATTAATCAAAGCATAAGTGATTAAAAATGATTTTGTGTATCTTTGCTCAAGAGTGAGTAAGGTAGACTGATGTTAAATCTTATAAGGTTACATTCTCATTATATTATGCTTGTTATCTAAAGGAATGAAAATTAACTTCATATTGGTAAAAAAAACCCTACTTCATAATGACCTTCTTTTACTTATACAATATGAAAGATATGATCTATTTAAAACCAGTTTTGCTTCAAAAGTTTAGAATATAGCCTGCATACTTTTTCTTGGATTAATTTTGTTTCTAAAAATTTGTGACCTAAAATAAGATTTGAAAGTATTCATTAAAAAGTAATTAAGCAAGTAATGGCTTTAAAAATATGCAGTTAAATGTGCTTAAAATATTTATATAAAAAAAAGGAAAAAATCTTCCAAATTATCCTTTTTTTTTTTCATTTGAAACTGACCAAGCCTTTAATACAGCTATTTATTTATTTTTTAATTGCAAGTTTGTAATATATTGCATTCCTAACTTGCATATATATATATATATATATACACACACACACACACACACACACACACACAAATTAGGAAAAATCTTTCTATAAATACTTTTTCCTTGTGTATTTTTGATTAGGTATTTTCTGCAAGTGACAGTAAAGTCATCCTGTTCAAGTCTTTATCAGAATTATTTATTCATGAGTACAGATAATATTTTGTGATAGACAAGACAGCTGCTCTTTACATCTTTCTGGGTTTGGTTGAATTTGTAAATAGTGGTGTAAAGAATGAAAGAAGAAACTGCCATTTAAAGCCCACACTTTGTGCAGTTAGATCTTGTTACAGATGTCTGGGTGCTTTTCCTGGTATTGCTTTTTTGGTATTATCTAGTTTGTGTTAAACCTGTGTAGCCTAACTAAAGAGAATGGGTTGAGAGTAAAAGTAATGTTTTAATTTCTTGTTATGGCACATTTCATGTGGATGGCCATATGCAAATATGTAAAACAGCTTGTATGTACATGTATGCTATATTAGAATAATCAGTAATTTTCAGTACATTATACATTCTAAATGATGCATATATTAAAATTCTTTTATATTTTTTTTAATAATTAAGCACTTGAAACAGAAAAATATGGCTAGAAATAGTTTGACTCACTTTTTTAAAAACTTTATTAAATACATTTATAAGATGAAATTCTTAATTTTGCAGATATATATTACCTAATTTAGCCCACAAACTTGTAAAATATGAGAAAAGAATAATCTTGTTTGTTTCATTTAAGCTAATTTGCAAAAAAGATGCTCTTCATTTGATGAATGTTTTGATGAGCATGTCAGTTTTAACAAGCTAGAAAATACGATATTAACAAATCTGAATCTAGTTAACAAATAACATATACTAGCATAGTATTCATGAAAATAACATTTATGTATTAGCATTTCTGCCTCAGATCAGAGTAACATATCTGCATACATTGAAAAGAGTTAGACACATGGCAGCTATTTGTATGAAAAGGTTCATTGACTTTGATACCAGTCTGATAAGAGTAAATTAACAACTTTATTTTATGTCTCATATCAAGAGATGTATAAAACAAATCCATTTTTCTCAAGCTACAAGCTCTTTAGGCATTGTGGTAATAAGGAAATGTCAAAAAGCATATAAATCTGATGAGTTATAAAACTAGAAAAATAATTAATATAAATAATCTTAATAAAAATAGACACACAATACAACCTTCCAACTCATTAACAACTACACTTGAAATGAATTTATCTAAATTTATTTGGGAATGATATTAGAATAATTCAGAACCTATACTAGCAGCAAACCACCTGAATACAGATAGAAAATGAATTCATGCAAATTAGAGATAGCAAAATCAAACAAGTACAAAAATGTAAATATGAAGGAATTGTTTTAACACAAGAGGGAAAGTGTGACACTGAAATCCGAAGTCACATTGTGATAGCAAAAGTTGCTTTCCAAAAGCTAAGCAAAGTGTTAAGAAAAAAGAATTTTGTTAGAAACAAAGGTAAGAGTATTGAACTATTATATAATATCAGTCCTCCTATATGGCAATGAATGCTGGACAATCTCTTCACAGATGAACAAGAGACTAGAATCAGCAGAAATGTGGTTCTACAGAAGGATGCTGAGAATACCTTGGTCCGAACATAGACAAAGTTCTGGAGACAATGGAAACAAAAACTAAATATATGCTTAACATCAGAAAAAGATAGTTGAAATTTCTAGGACATATAATGAAGAAAGAAGGCTTGGAAAAATGCGATACTCATATTGGGATTGTCATATTGAAAGAAAGAGGGACAGAGAAAACATAATCTACCTGACATGAATGAATGGTGGAGCAGGGTTTGGGAGAGATGGTAGAAAGACAAAATTTATTAAGAGCTACAATGGACAGGAAATTGTAGAGAGCTATGATTGCCAGCATCCTGAAGAGACACAACAAATAAAAGAATGATATAAAATTTGTTGTAAATACGATTTAATTAATACAAAACAAAATCATAAAAACCTAAAAACTAAAGCAGGAATTTACACTATAGGCTGTAATAATTGTCATAAAAAATACATAGGTGAGACTTCTAGGAAATTAAATAAAATATTATCTGAACACAAAAGAATCGGTGCATTAGTCATCCAACATAAGTCTGACCATAATTTTGACTGAAAAAACACAGTTTTATTTAAAGCAGAAAGAAATTTATTAAGGCAAAAATCTATTGAAATTTAACTAATTTCCATGGTAAATTTACATCCATGTTCATACAGAATTTTACCTTTTGATAACCAAATTTGAACCTCCTGTTACCATATGGACCAGCTTGATAGGTTCAGGTCCATTACTCCTCATATTTAACAGACTGAGGGAAGATCTGAGTCCTGTAGAAGACTGAAGAAAATTGCTGATATAAATAAAAATGCACACATTTATACATGTGGCTAACTGTGAATGTGAAATAGTATAGATTATAATGTTTGACTGTATACATGTAAACTGCTTTGATTATATCTGTAAACTGCTATCATCTGTGGAATAATATACGTGAATATTTAGAAAATGAGCAAACTCAGTAAATTGACTCTACTAAAAATATTGCTAATCTAAAAATTAAAATTCTTGAAATTCCATTTCAATTTTGATTTGTATGACTGAATCAACAAATAAGTATCTGATATAAATTTTTATTAAAGTATGTTCACTCAGATAGATATGCTATAGAGACCTCTGCAATATCAGTACTGCTGCTTAAGTTAATAGCAAAATAATTTTTTTTATGATTGTAGGTTTAATCATATGAATGAACATGCTATTGAATTCTCCCTAATAACCACTAACAGTCGTTTGTGATCAAAATCACCAAATTACTAATGTTGAGAATACCATAGATAGAACATTTAACAAATGGAAAAGTTCTAAACAATACAAAAAACAGTTGAAACTTTTAGAACACATAATGAGAAAAGAAATCCCACAGGAAACATTAAAGACAAGAGAGAGAGAGAGGAAATTAATGAATAACCTACTTGAAAAGTGTGTGCAAATGGATTTACAAACAAGTACCACAAAGAGAAAGAAGGGTCATAAAGGAGAAAATATTACTGGGAGCTACAAAATACAGGAGGCTGCGGAGAGACATGATCACTCACATCCTAAAGGATACAGTATATTGAGATGAATGTGGACTGAAGGAGAAATGAAAGGAAAACAAAATTTTGTAGACTTTTATATTCAAAGAAGATTACAAAATACATCAACAGAGTTACAAAAACAAAAATTCAAAATGTTGGAAGTACAAAGAAAACATTTAATTTTGAGTCTCTTAGAAGAATGAGAAAATTTTTTCTGTTAGAGTGTTTTTCTATTTGTCTTATGCTGGAATGACTTTCTCCAATTTCTTTCAAGGAATCTTTTTATATCTTCATCTGACAAAACTTATCTTGGGACTCCTGACTTTCTTCTGGTCTTAGGATTCTTGGTTCCTTACATCCAGGTCATTGATTGGCCAAGCTCTCATGACTCAGCTGTTTGACATATCCTACACCATTTTGTCACAGCTCTTTTCCTTATACAAATTGAAACTATTATTAACAACCTTTCCTGGGTTCAATAATTACCACTTGGTTATGGTTTTCTAGCAATCCGCTTACAAAATGATATATTAGATATATCTGTAGTGATTTGATCATGGTTCCTGCATGTAATCAAATAATTTTTTAAAAATGACCGTGGAGTTCAGGAGCATATCAATAACACTCCTTAGTTAATTTGAATACTTCCATGATTTTCTAAATTGGTTTTGGGGGTTTGCATATTATGAGGACTTAATTATACAAAGCCTCTCTTTCTGTAATTTATAATTAAATGACAATTTGAAATGGTCAGAAAAACACACACACATTGCAGGCTACCATAAATAAGTGCTAACTAAAGAAGTTTTTGGTTCATTTTTTTGTCATATATTGTGTACTCTTTCTATTGTGATATTTTATGTTGCTTCACTTGTCATTTCCCTTGTATATAGATATGCATTTATATAATTCATTATTGTCAGAAGTTAGATATATTATAAATTCACAGCAACATTTAGTTCAAGACATGTAGCATTGGAGAGAAATGCTTCTCTTTTTAAGAATGTTGGAACTTGTTTTATATGCTAAGATAAGTGGAAGAGATCTAAAAATTCTTAAGGAAATTAAATGAAATAAAAACAATTTTGCATTTATATAACAATAAAAGAATATCTCCCCTCCCAATTCATTTGAAATTCAAACTCCTGTGAATTTGATGGGAGAATTTAATATATCTAAATTTTCTCAGGTATTGGATATTAGTATTCTTTTTTCTTTCTTTCAAATCTTTCACATATTTGTAGCTTTTTGATCAACATGCAATATTGAGTAAAAGATATGGAAGTATGGAATCTATCTGTCAGTTTCCATCACAATTTTTATGACATAATGACATATTTGGGAAATTTTTATTTTTAAAAATGATTTAAGAGCACTTCTTATAGAGCAGTGTTTTGCATATTAATATCATAATCCATTGTTCCTAATTTTTCTCATATTAAATGTGGCCTTCTATAAAATAATTAACTTTACTATTCATTTTGTCATTTTGTTGAAATTATTTGATTTTTAAAATGAAATGCCTTTTTGTATGCTTTTCATGGCAACTGATTTTGTAAAAATTTCTAAGGATAGGGACCTTCCAAGGCGCATTAAGTTTATATTGAGAATATCATTTTTACTATGTAAAATTGAAATTTTGGATTTGAATATCTTTTAAGAATAATAATTTCTAGCTAATTGTTAAGAATATTAATACTGACTTTTATCAATACCAACATCTTAATGAATTAATGCATATGTCTTGTCCTTAGTCTTCTTGCAAAAAACCTTTTCCATATGTAATTTATGTTTCAGGAACACTCAGTATGCATTACAAAAATTTTAACCTGTATTTATATTATTTTCTAAAAATAGCAAAAACATTATTTCTTTCATTATTTAATAAATTTATCTACATTTCAATATGAGAATTTTTTTTGTGCTATCTGTTGATATTATGTATATATAAAAAGATCAAGTAACTATTATGTTTTTAAGAAAATGACAGATAATTTTGTTTCAAACCTATCTTGGTCCATCTGTATTTAATATTGTAAGTTTAATAATCAATACATTTTTATTTCCAGGGTCTTTAGTTTCAAAGTGACAGAAAAGCAAAAAGAAGCCAGTTTAAACAACAAGATGTCAACCATGTCTGTGGAGACAGAAATCGATGACTCCTTGTATAGGTTAGCAAGAGCTTTTATTATTTGAACTGTATTGCCATTTTTCATACTGAATCTTTACAAGTTTAGTTAATGTGCTTTACGGCCCTGTTACTTCTTGCTAAGACCCTCCCATTTTTTTGTCTACTTGTGGAATAGATAAATTATATCAGATGTTGTATGAATGTATACCTAATTAAAGTTTATGTATTTTTGATTTGAAACTTCTTTGTTTTTAGCACCTATTTTTTCTTTTCCTTTTTTATGATGCAAAAATAGTTTTCCATTAGGTTTATGTGAATGTGTATGTATGCATATGTATTTGTTTTTGTATGATATACACATGCACACATTACATATATACTTGTAAATATTTGTGTATAAGATTTGTGCATGTAAAAACATACACACAAGACCTATATTAAAAAAATTAGAGTTAATACTTATTTATTTTTCTGCCTAAAATATTTTTTACTTATGTTTATCTTTTCTAAGAAATTTTTCTATATCTTATGTGAATATAACAAGTGCTAATGTACTTGTTATATTCACATATTTAAAAAAAAAAGTAGAAAATAATCAACAGTAGTTGCTTTCAAAAAGAAGCTCTTTTGAAAAGGTAGTTCTTATTGTTTTTGTTTTATATGTTAATTGTATTAGAACTAAAACAGCAAATGATAATTATGTGCTTATCAATCATTTTACCACAAAATATAAATGGTTTCTGTGATTTTTAAAAGAAAACCTTTATTTTTTTCTCTTTATATACCTTTCCATTTAGACTCATCTTAATTTTTATACTAACAATATTTTGGCTATTGTACCCGCCTCTGACAACGGTTTTCATCAGGTGTCTATTCTTGGCAAGTTTCTTGGAATTTTGAAATGAATCTTTTATTCAATCTACAGATTGAAGAAGGCTGGGGTGTATGACAGCTGAAACTGAGTATACTATGCAAAATGAGTATACTAGTCTGAATGAAAAGGTATATAATAATAATAATTCATCATCTAAAAAATTCCAATTTAAATTGTTCCTTTATTTTTTTTTTACAAAAAATTCTTATACACTTATATCATGATAAAGAAAATATCTGTTCATGTCTATAATCAGTTATTCATAAATTGAACAGTTGTTCCCTACCTGCAGTAATGTTGATACAAATTGATAATGGATTTTATAAATTATAATTTTATGAAGTCTTTCCCTTTCATATAGTAATTTAAAATTGTCAAAGTCTTATAAAAGTACAAGTCTTTCAAAATAAACAATAAATCCGTTCCACAGAAACACAATATGCAAGTAAGATATATTCTTGTTGCTTAAGCATTGGTTTATTTTGTTCATAAATCAATATTTCTTTGTGAATTTTCCAGAAAGAGAGGAAAATATAGAATTAAAAATAATTACGAAAGTAATATTTAATTTTCACAATACCTCTCTGTTTTAAAAAATAAAATTGCTAACAGCTGCTATACTGTTATTTTGTCACCACTTAATTGATTGTTAATGTCACTGGCTAAAGGAACTGGTTCTGTAAATTATTAATTAAACTGCAGGTAATGTCGGTCATGTTGAAAATAAGTGCCATTTGGTGCTTCATGCATAAGATCCTTGCCATGAATGGTTTAGAAATGATAAGGCACATATGGAATAAGGTCTGTGTATTTGTTACTGCCACACAGTTTGTGCATTGAAATTGCATTTACTTTATTCTGCACTGTTATTGCAACAATAAACTATAAACATTAAAACAAAAAAGCAATCCCTATTCTTTATTCCTATGATAGGAAATTAAATATTGTTTTTTAAATTTTTTTTTTTTTATTTGTGTAAACAATTACAAAAGTTTCTACTATTTTCTGCTTTTTTGATGAATCATTATTAAAGATTGTTAAATATAAACATTGTGCCTGGAACATTTTCCTTGTTTTTTACTAATACATTTTCCTAATAGTCTTAATAGAACATGTTTATATTTGTAGATGCTTTCAGAATTATAATCAAAAAACTTCAGTCTATCAACTTACTATTTTTGTGTTATGCTCACTGGGCTGTAACAGGGAATAAATATGACAATTCTATTTCTAAAATGACTAAATGATTTAGTCAGATATCACTGTTTTAAAAACAGAATTTTTCAGTTATCATATACATTTCCAATTACTTAGTGTTAACATAGCTTAAAAATCCCTGTTTGTTTTTAATCCTTTTTTTTTCTTTTAAATGGATCAAAAGTGCATCATATCACTTTTCTTTGGGAGGAATGAATATATTTTGAAATATTTCATATTAATAAAAGAAAATAATAAAGACATGGAAGAATGCCTTCATGAATGCTAGTCATATTTCATCTTGAAAATATAAACTGTCAGAATATGTAATGGTCTGATGAATTTGTATTTTTTTTTTTTTAACCTTTTTTGTAAGTGAAGAACATTTGATGTGGTTGTATACAAACCAGAAATAACTTTAATTTCAACATATTTTTGTCATAAGCATTAACTTCCCATGATTTGGACCCTTCCGGAATTATCCACCTTTTGCTGTAGTGTGTATATATATATATATATATATATATATATATATATATATATATTTAAAGATATTTTTGTAGGTACAAAATTTAATGATCGAAATAAAAGTATAAAATTTAATATTACTAGACATATTAAAACAATATTAAATAATAAAAAAAAAAAAAAACTCAACAACAGGAACAGCGGTTTTCGCTCGCCTCTTGTCAGGCTTCAAGGAGATTCAAATTTAAAAGAGAAATGTACAATGAGAATAGGTGGAAAAAAAAAAAATTTCATATATATATATATATATATGTTTGTATATGAAAAAGAAGGAACTAGAGGCAGATGACAGTGAGTCCCAGCAAACACTCACGTTGTTTGCACAAAAGAACTTTCTCTGTTTTAATATTGAATCTCCTGTGGAAGCTTGACGAGCTAGGGATTAAACCGTTGCTTTCCTCTCCCCCCCGTTGTTGAGTTTTTTTTTTTTATTATTTAATATTGTGTTAATATGTCTTGTAATATTAAATTTTATACTTTTATTTCGATCATATATATATATATATATATATATATATATATATATATATATAGTTTCAAAAGCAAAATACTTCTCTGAGAAAAAAAATAGGTTTAAGGGCTTCACTGTAATCGACCAATCGGATATGACCTCTGTTAAATTCAAACTAAGCAAAAAAGGAAAAAATTTTTTAGAAATGGGTCATGACAGGATGTTATCTGCCAACAGACCCCAGACATTAGATTAAAAACTGATACAGATGGTTATGTTATTTCGTAAAGTGTATACAAGACAAACAATCAACTTTCTCACAAAATAAAAGCAAAGGAGGTAGGGAGGTAATTAAACCTAATGTCAGATATGATTTGTGAGTTTTCTACATAAATTTTTGTAGTTGATAAGAGGCCTCTTTAAGAAATTAGTAAATAATTTAAATGTATAGAATTATTTGGCAAATTAATATACAACTGTTAAGTAAAGAGCATCTATATAAGATGTTAATAATACCAACCAATCAATGCAAGATATCAAAAATACTAACTAAATACCAGTACATTCATATAAGATGTTAATAATACTAACAGGAGATTAATACAAAACTATATTAAATCTAAATTAATCTTACAAATAGAAAAATAAGCTTTATAAGGTGCATCGCAGTGCATCTACTAAAAAATATAAGAAAAAGCATTATCAAATTCCAAAGTTTAACTAAATTGCAAGATAAAAGGTAGACTATGTTTACAATTTACTGTTAATTCACTTCTTTGATTTATTAAGGAATTTTTATAAAAAAAATCTGATAATTTCCAATTTTTCATGTAAACACAGAAAACAGGGTTCATATAAAGATCTATATATTCTAGCTATTTTTAAAATTTTCCATTTCACCTTAGGAGTTTTATTAGCATCTTTTAAACTCCAAAGATATTTAGAAAGTGATGTATTATTTCTATAAGTACTATTGGTGAAGGACAAGATATGCTGATATCACCTAGTCTTAACAAAATTCTTAGTACTACCAATATAGAATTTTCAACAGTCGGATTCTCAATTGTAGAAATAGTACTTAGATAAACAAGAGATTTATTTAAGCATTTGTTTGGTAATGGGTATTGGTCTGAATTCCTACAATTGACTAGTATCATTATTAATATTTATCTTGGAATGTGCATTATGATCCAGATTAAGAAATTGGTTTAAAATTTTATGATTGTTTAACTTTATAATCTTCTCAAGATTTTCAGAGCAGCTATAAATTAGTTTCAATGTGTTTCTGTTAAATATTTTAGTAAAAGGGTTATTTTAGGGAAATGATTATCAATTGGAGGAAATTCTGGCCCAACTTAGTGCTGACCAATTGTTTAAATGGAGGTGTGTACTAAATGATTTTTCTATTTCTATTTCTTTTCTTTAGACCACTATCATCATATTTTCTATACTTGATTTCAGCGTACTTATAACCACTATTCTTTAAAACAGTATTATAAACACTGCTATATTTATCATTGAGCCCTCTTTTAAATGTTACGAACATTGGAATTGTACTCTATTTGTTCTCATCTTACCTGGATATATATATATATATATATATATATATATATTCTTGCATCTTTATTTATCTTTTACTTTACTAAGACTTACTTTTACTTTTTAAGATTTTTGTTTTCTTTATATTTCATTGGAAAGTTTCTTCCAAATAGACTTTTTAATTAAATAAATGCTCTTTCATTTTAGTGATAAAAAGTTAATAAAAGACATTGAAAATGAAATCACAATAGTCTAGAGCAAGTGCCAAAAAATGGTGGGTTTGATAAGGTCAAATTGACAGCTGATCTCAAAAATGACCTACAATCTATTGTTAAGTGGGGCAAATAATAACTTGTTGATTTTAATGCTGCCAAAAGGAAACAGCTCTTTTGATCATCTTTTTGCCTTTCATCAGCATGGCTGATGCTAACCTCCACGAGAGTGACTTGTTATGCCTTGTCGGGCTAACATTTTCTGCTGACATGAAGTGGAAAGATTATATTGAATCAATTGCTAAGTCTGCTGTTAGGAAAGTTGGTCCACTGTATCATACTAGACAATTTTTCTCTCCAGAATCTATCTTACATATTTATAAGTCTACCATTTGTCCTTGCCTTGAATATTATTGCCAGATCTGGTCTGGGGCTCCTGCTATATATTTAGAGATTCTTAATAAAACCCCAAAGAAGAATCTGCAATGTTATTGGCCTTGACCTGGCATTTCAGCATTAGTCACTTTTCCACTACTGTAACATAGCTTCCTTGTGCATTTTCTATAAATTTTTTCATGGTAATTGTTCTGATGAACTTTCCTCTATGGTACCTAGACTGTATGGCTTTAAGCACAGTACTAGATTGGTGGCAAGATCTCATCATTTTACAGTTGAAATGGCTAGATGTAATGGTAAGTTCTATGCTTACAGTTTCTTCTCACTTGTGCAACTCTCTTCCAGCTTCTTGCTTTCTAGACGACTTTGAACTTCAAAAATTTAAATGCATTGTCAATTGTTGTCTTCTGTCTTAATTCTTGCTCTTTTTTGTTCTCTCTCCTTAATAGTGTTTTTTGTTTTTCTCATATTCTCTAACACTCAGCAACCCCCTTGTGTCTTAGTAGCTTTATTGCCTTGCCTGGGGTGCAATAATTAAAAAAAGGGTCTTTGATTTAGTTTCAAATACAAAAATATAATTTTTATATAATATATAATGATAGATTTCATATTCCCTTTAATCTATTTTCATATTTTATCTTTATGAGAGTGGCAATTATTGTAATTATTTTCTAACAGTTGGATTTTTTTAAATTTATGTTTGTAGATAAAATATACAAATAAATTTAAGCCTGCAGGGCCATAATATTCTGAACTTGTGTCATTCATTTTATAATACACAAGCTGAGGTACCCAGTGTTGCCCAGATGTACATGGCTGCAATTGTATAACTGCTACCCCCTGTATACCCTCACCCTGCTGTCTAGAAATGTCTGCCCGTGCCTCACTTGCATGCATCATCCATTGGTAAACTAAGCTACTGCCACACCCTCATCTTTTTTACGGTATGTCCTTTGCAAGTATTTGATTGTTCTTAATAAAGGAATTCCATTGATAAAACCTTATTGTGTGGTCACTGCTCAGGGTTAAATTGTTTCAATGTTTTAGATATTCAGTAGATTTCCTATGGCCGTAATAACTTTCAAATAGTATGGCATTCTTCACAAATCTAATAATCAAACAAAAACAAGGATGAAGTGTCGGAGATTCAATTGCAAGTGTAAACGCATGATCAACCCCCTCCTTCTTTGCACATTAAAGCTGTGTTCTTTGGGACTTTTTTCCTTTTTAACACTTGAATAATCCTCCTCAAATAATCTTTGCATCAAAGGTTGTTTGAATGCCAATTTAGGATGGAATCCTGTGAAGAAACTATTGGCTAGTTTGTCACAGATTTCATCCAGTTAACTGAAATAATCTAAATCAAACATTCATTCAAGACAATTTGTGTGTCATATGTAATTTACATGGCAAATTTGGAAAGCATCGGGTAAAAAACCAGGGAGTTATGTTTGAAAAATGTTTTTTTTTAACTGTTTTGTGGTTTTTCATTATACACAGGAAAGCAAGCAGGACTAAAACCACACTATTTTATTTTTTGCATGGTGGCAATTTCTTTTGCAACATGTTTGAAGAAAATTGGATAAAAAATGAGGAAGTTATTCAAGTTTTTATTTTAAGTAGTACAAAAAAACTGATTTTTTTCAGCTTTTTGTAATTTTTTGTGTGAAGCCAATATCGCAGAAAAACTATCAAGTACTCTACATATACCTCGTAATATGAGCTATGTTTTGCATTAAGTGCAAAGAACATCAGCTCATCCACTAAAAATTTTGTTTATGTATAACTTTGTCTTGGTTTTTGCAAAAAGTCATATTGATTTTTCTGCCAAACATGGGGGCCTGAAGATTAAAAAGTAGGTCTTCACCTAATTTGGTAAATTTGCAACATGTGTGTACAATTTCATTAAAATTGGTCAATAAATGTGGATGTGCATAAATAGTATACACACACACTGTTTTATAGATATAGATGATTGTTTCTGTATGTCCATTTCTCTGTCATATGATTCAAGATGTCAGTAATAGCACTTCATTCGATGAAAGAATTACAAAAATTTAAGTGAAGAGAATGGAGACAGATTAATATTTTCTTGTTATTACTAACAATTATCTATACATATTGAAAATTTTCAGACAGTTATTTCTTCATTTAAAATAAAATCTGAATCTATTGTCTACCACTTGTTTTGACATGACTGGATTCTGCCATTATGTCTTTAGTATTAGCCTTTTATATGCTGTTGTAGAATTGCTCAGTTAACAAAATCAGCTTGACATATTTATTCAACTGAACTTTGCTGATTTTTTACAAATCAGATCAGTATAAGAATCTTAGCTATGTTTTCAATGTCTACTTATGATAAAAGCATTAATGAAAAATTTTGATGTTTGACCACAGGCAGTTTATTTAAGTGAAAATCCTTTCACTTAGGCAAACTGTCTTTGTGGCTAAATTAGCTTCCTCTCATTTTATATTTTTTTTATACAGCGTTCAGTAAAATGTATAGCCTGACTAATGTTAGTAAAGATAGTGATATTAAAATATATATCAAGGGTATTTTAATTTTTATAGACTTTACTTTAAGCTTACTTAATGACAAATATAAAACACTTGGCATGTTTTGGTAATTATTTGGTATTATCAGAAAAAAAAATTATTTCACAATAGAAAAATCTACATTAGTGATATGAAACTTGATTTACATGAAGTATTTGAATGCTTGAGTGTTACTTTAACTGCATCATTATAGACATTAGAATTTAACTAATTTCAAGTCAGTTATTTTTTTAAATAATTTAAAAACCTCACATTGTTCACGAATATTAAGAAAATGGTACATATTAAAATAGCCCAGTCGTATGTTAATCATGAGGACTCACTGCATCTTCATTTGAGTAAATTATATTCACTTTTTATTAAGCAGCCATTTTTAGGTTAAAATTGTAATCATAAAAGTTTTGTTGGCATGCAAGTGTGTTAAGTATGTTGTTTCATTTTAAGTCCTCTTTATGTTTATATATTCCTTGATTTAAATCTGGTGGTGTTTAGCTAATGTATTTTAGAGGCATTGTTTACATTCTATTTGTTAAACTGTTGTTTCTGATGTAAAATCAACTGTTTTACATTGATTAGATTTTTAACTCTTTTTGAAGTGTATTTGATAATTTTTATGTTGAGATTAGCTAAATTTCTTTCAAGTTTATTAGTTATAGAATTTGTAGGTAATAGATTTTGTTGTTTATGCATTATTTTTCTTTTTTGCTTTTCTTTTGGTATTTTATATGAAATAATTAGGATAGTGGAGAATTTAAAATGTATTTTCTATGTATTTTTTCTCCTTCAGGTAGATATTTGGGTGTGCAAATGCTAAATTTATAATTATTCCAAGGAATACATCCTGGTCGGTCTTCTAGTTCTTTCTGAATCATTTCATTGTACAGGTTAAATAAAACTTGGTGAGAAAGTACATCCTTGTCATATTCATTTTTCTGTTTTTTGTATTCCATAAACTCATTTTCTAGTTGCATGCCAACTGTTTAATCCCAGTAAAGATTATGGGTTATTTTAATATCATTTCCATATAAATCAAACTTGCTTAACATTTCAAGTTCTTTGTGTCATAATTTATCTAATACCTTTGTGCAATCTATAAGACTTTTTTTTAATTGAATTCACCCAATGTTAGTCAATAAATCCACTAAGACACAAGGGATTACTGGGTGTGAGAGAATTAGAAAACAGAAGCATTATTGAGGAGCGAGCATAATAGAAGAGATAACGATTAGCATTACATTTAAATTTGTGAAGATCAAACTTGTCTGAAAAGCCAGAAGCCATAAGAAAATTCCACAAGCAAGAAGTGCAAGAACTTAAACTGTTAATATAGAAATTACAGTTACATCTAGCCAATTCAACTGTAAACCAATGGGACCTTGTCGCTAATCTAGTGCTGCACTTAAATTCAAAAAATCTAGGTACCATAGCAAAGAGTTTGTCTGAACAATTACCAGTATTATGAAAGTATTTATAGAAAAGGCACAGGAAAGAAATTTTACAGTGATGAGAAAGTGACTGAAGCAGAGATGCTAGGTCAGGACCATTAATATTGCTGATTCTTCTTTGGATTTTATCAAGAATCTCTAAATATAAAGCAAGAACATCGAACCATATATGGCAGCAATATTCGAGGCATGGACGAATATTAGACACAGATATGTAAGATAGATTCAGAAGATAAATATATTTGTCTAGCAGGACACAGTGAACCCACTTTCTTAGTAGCAGACTTAGCAATGGATTCAATATAGTCTTTCCACTTCATGCCAGCTGAGACTGTTAGCTCAAGAATGCGCAATGAGTCACTCTCCTGGAGATTAGCATCAGCCACGCTTATGGAAAGCAGAAAGGGGTCTCTCAGATGATTCATAGAGAGCAGTTTTGTTTTGGAGGCATTAAAATTATCAAACCAACCTTTGTCCCAGCTAACAATAAACTGTAGGGTTTTTTTTTTTGTTTTTGTTTTTTTTAGATCAGCCACTAATTTGACCTTATTGATCTGATCAGATTTACTATTCAGACAGGAGTAAATGATTGTATCATCAGTATCTTTCTATATTGTATTTGTATTGTATTGCTTTAATAGCATTCTGATAATGAAAATTGCATTTCTTGTTCCAGTGTCTTGAACAAAGCTATACAGTTTTTACATTGTTTTGTAAGCTCCAGTCATTAGAATCTTAATTATTACTTTAGTTATGTGGGTATTAAACTGATTATCTACTGGAGCTTTGACAATACTATGAAGATTGATCTACTTAGGCCAGTATTGACAATACTAATTTTTTAATAATTTTTTTTCATGTTATTTTTGTTACTTCTATTGCAGCTTATTGCAATGTGTCTTGTTTCTATAGTGCTGTGTGTTTTTCTTTTTTTTTTTTTTCCTGAAAGCTGAGAAAAAAATACCAAAATTAGAAATTCCTGAATTTAAAATGTTAATTTAAAGCTTCTTTGTAAAATGCAAGCAAATTTATAAGGTGATTTATAATGACTTCCTCTTGACAGTTTATCAATTTGAATAGCAACAGCTGAAAAAAAGAAGAGTTATTGTATACTTTTCTCCAATTTTTTTATATTTGCTCTGGTTGGTATTTAATCTTCTGATACCATCACTGTCACACTTCCAGACTAGTATCTCTCATTGAATTTCATGTCTCATCTTCATTGGCCCTTGATTTTTTTCCCACTGAAAATTGAACAGCTGCCAAAATATATCCAGGCATTTTTATTTTGACTTGATATGTATGTTCTGTTTTTGTTAATTTTTACTATTTCTACTAAAAATATTATGTCTTTATAACTAGATTTAATTGTCAAGTAGTGTATGAAGATAAATAAAAATTAATGTATTATTTTTATATCATATAAATAATTTTATATCAATTACCATTGTAATCCTTAGACTTCCTACTGACTTGAACAAAACATTAGTAATATAAGTGACTAATAAAAAAATTAAAACAAAATTTGAGGTATAAAAACTTTTCAGATATAATAAAAAATAAATCAGAACATTTTAGGATTAATTTTGGATGCAAAATTTATTTTTGAAAATAAAACTGATATTATGTTACTATGAAGCTAAAAATTTCAAGTTAAAAATGTGTAAGAAAAAAAAAGTTTTACTGTTTGAATTAATTGGTAAGATAGATGTGCTAATGTCATGATTAATAAATTAGCTTTGACTAAAATTAGTACTATTCGATAAGTATCTATTGCAAGTGAGTTTGCCATTGGATGCTCAATCAATATAGCCTTGTATCAAATTTTGCACTTAATCTACCAAATATATATTTCAAATACTTGTAAAGTATGAACAAAGCTGCCACAGTCTCTAGTAATGTAACAGTAATCTAAACCCAATTAATACTTTATTGTTTTTTTTTATTATATATAGAGTGTTCAGCTTGCAAGAAAATTTCGTTTTGATCATTTTAGAAATGACTTCAAAAATGTTTTTAAAATTCTTTAATCAAACTAGACAACTTTACATATTGAAATTTGAGAATAATGTCTAATCTAACTTAGGGCTAAAAGCCAACTAGTCTTATCTTATAATCACAATCTGATATTAGTAAATAAAGAATACTATAAGCATATGTAATCCAACAACCAAACTTTCTTTAAACAAGAATAATAATTATGCAGACTCTGAATAAACTAATTAAACAATTAATTTCTAAATTATTTCTTATGAAACAAATAGGAAATGTTACAGCTGAGTTAAGTTTATGAATTTTAATCATATTAGTCATGCAGAACTTTTTCCATATGAAAATAATTCCAATTAAAAGCATACACTAAATTAAAACAGTAATATAATAAATATTGCATTATATTTTTGATTGGTAATAGCAAAATTACTTGATTATATAATTAGTAAGTTCTATTTCTTTCATTCTTGTTTTAGTGTTGATAGTGTAAAACATTTAAAAAGGATTAAATAATTTCAACCAGAAACCTCACACTTTATTATACTACCCCTGACAAAAATTATGGAATTAGCACACTTAGAGGATGTTCATCTTTTCTTTTTTTTTATTTAGCAGTAAATAATTAATCACAGATAAGGCACAAAACATTTTTGTGTAATAGCTGAATATTCTGGCTTCATAAAATATACCTTAAACAGATTAGATTATTTAAATTCAAGTATGATTTTTTTTCCAAGCCAAGCCAGGAAATATTATGGAATAACCCAATGTTGAAGAAAAAATTATGGAATTCATTGGCAAAACTTGAAATAAATACTTAGTTGCAAAGCTGTTATGACAACCTTAATACTTTTAGACATTGCACCTTCTTGGGCTAGCATTTTCTGATGACATAAAGTAGAAAGATTATATTGAATCAGTTTCTAAGTCTGCTGCAAAGAAAGTTGGTTCACTGTGCTAGACAATTTTTCTTGCCAGAATCTATCTTACATTTATAAGTCTACCATTTGTCAATGCCTCGAATATTGCTGTCACATATGATCTGGTGCTTCTGCTTTATATTTAGAGATTTTTGATAAAATCCAAAGAAGATTCTGCAATGTTATTGGTCCTGACCTGGCATCTCAGCTTGTCACTTTTCCACTACCATAACATAGCTTCACTTTGCCTTTTTCTATAAATATGATAATTTTCATGGTAATTGGTCTGATGAAGTTTTTTCTATGGTACCTATATTTCATGAATTTAAGCACAGTACTAGATTAGTGACAAGGTCTCATCTTTTTACAGTTAATGATTTAGCCATAAGTTCTATGCTAACATTTTCTTCTCTCGCACTTTTTACTTGTGGAACTCTCTTATCGCTTCTTGCTTTTGAGTCAACTTTGATCTTCAAAAATTTAGATACAATATCAAACCTTATCTTCTGTCTTAATTCCTGTTTTTTTATTGTTCTCTCTTCTTAATAATGTTTTCTTGTTCTCATATTATTTCACACTCAGTGACCATTTGCATTTTAGTGGCTTTATTGCCTTATTTCTGGTGAAATGAGGTGAAAAATGGTGGTTAATAGATTTTTCTCATGGACCATTTTTTCTTTAAATTTCTACCATAAATTTTCAGTTGGATCTTTTCACTGGCCTTGCCAACCTTTAACATGCAACTTGATATGATGAATGACTTATGAAATTTACATGTTCTCTTCATGCAGTCATCTATATATTTCATTTGAACAGCATCAGACAAAATTTCTAGCATCATCGATTTGGCCAAGGCAGAGTCTTGATTCATCACTGAATATCACTTTCATCCAATCCAATGCCATAATCGTTTCTCTTTAGCTTACTTTAATATCATTTTTTTCTGTATGTTTGTTAGTGCTGGTTTTCATTTGGCTTTTTTGCATGTAAATATAATTTCATTAAACCAAATTCTTACAGTTCTATCACAAACAATGACTCCTGTTTTGACCCATTTGTTTTGGTGTATATTTTCCTTTTTAAGCTGTATTGCTTTGAGAGTTCTATCCTGACTCTTTGATATCTTTTATGGTCTACCAATATATTTTCCTTTTTTAATGATTTCACTTTTTTACATTTACACCAAATTTTAGACACAGTTGACTGCGAACAACCAACATTTTTTGCCACACTCCACTCTGGATTGCTTGCTTGAATAAATTTTATGATCCTTTCCATTGTTTTAATTGACAGTTCTTTTGGTGAAACCATGTTTCCTATCAAGAACTCTCTTTTAACCGAGACAGCATTTGTAGGCATTTGCTGGTTTTTGTTTTTGGAATGTAAATTACAAGATTATTCCATAATTTTTTTCTGAATATTAGTTTATTCCATAAAATTTTCCTCTACACAGCTTGGAACAAATTTTTTATTTAAATAATATCTTCTTTGCTTAAGTTACATTTTATGGAGGCAAAATATTCAGTTATTAAATAAAAATGTTTTTCACCTTGTTTGTTATTAGTTTATTTACTGCCAAATAAAACTCTAAGTGAACACCCATCCCCAAGTATGGCAATTTCATAATTTTTGCCAGGGGTTGTAGTTGACAGTATGTTTGATTTTTGAGAATTCTCAGTTATATTGGACCGGAAAAAAGGTTGTAACATTTTTTAAAGTGAATTTCAAATACAATATTTAGATATTTGTGCATAGACGACTTCATGTGTCATTTTCTTCCAATACCTATCACCAAATTGGAGGCAGCTTCATGATCCCATCCTTCCAGAACTTAGCATTTTTCTTGGTAATGAACTGTTCCAAATAGTTTTACAGGATTCCAGAGATTTAGAGTACTTCCCATTAAGAGAATTTTGTATGGATTGAAATAAATGATAATCCATAATTGCAAAGCAGGTGTGGTAGAATAGCTGTACCAATTTCTACCAGATCTGCAAATAAACATAAGGTCTGGTGTTTTCTTTGTGGAAGCTGATACTCTTCTAATTGTCCAATTTCAAACACTTTTCATCAATTACTGCCTTTAATTGGTCCAGTTGAGTCAGTTACTCATTTGAGTTCAACATCCAATTTTATGGAAATCTTATAACACACCAGTCCCACCAAATACACAGGATCAACTCCTTCAGATGCAGATTGGCTTTTGGAGTGGTTTTTCTTCACTTGTGATTGTTCTTCTCAAAAATGGGTTTTTATTGCATTTGAGCAGTGAATCACAACTGGAAAGGCAGTCTAATAAATTTTTTCCCATTAAATAGTGAGGCAACCAATCATCATAGCAATTCATGTTTCCAAGTGTTTTCAAATTCCATACAATGCTCATCATATAAGATATATGGTGTATCTGTGATGTCCCATGTCATTTGACATGTTTTTTTGTTTTTTTTAATCAGTGTTTCAAATTGGTCACCATCAACAACTGCAGACATGCTGGAATGTTCTCTTTGTTCCAGATCAAAATTTTCACTTATGAACCTAGTGAGAACTTTTGAACAAGATTCTCAGCTATGGCACCATCTCTATAAACAGCATATATTATTTTTGCTGATTGTACAGCATTTTTCCTTTTCCAAAAATAAAAGAGCATCAAATGACAAAAATGCATCTAATTTTCCTTCATTTTCACTTTTAATGTAAAACATTTAAACTACACAAATTGTATAGAAAGACACATTGAAACATCACCTTTCAGGAAATTTATATATGTTATATGTTCAAATGTCACCTATTGAAAGATACTGAACTTTTGTTTCAAGCCAATATTAACAGGTTTTCTGATTTTTATATTTTGCTGTTTCACTTATTTTTCACTTTTGTCTTGGCTGTGTACTCCCCAAGCTGGCTTGTGTTCTGAGATGTCACTGTTCAAAGAGTACAGAGCTCAAACATGGGAAAAACAAAAGAACAAAAATAAGGAAATAAATTTGAATCTATCAAATACAATGATTAAAATGCTTCATCAAACAAAATCTAGACAAGAACAGGTTTTTAAATTGTTTGTTATAAGTACTCATAGAATAGCAAGAAAATTACGTGTAAGCTTTCACATAAGTGAATGTTCAACAATTCTGTAATGATATATTCATAGTTATTACAATTCTCTTGTATTTCAAGAGTATATCATAAACAAAATATTGGTAGAGCTATTTGTAGAATATGTGGCTACAGTCTTTAATAAGAAATAGGCCATAAGTATACTGCTAAATCAATTATATCATAGTATGATAAAATACAGTTCAAATTCAACTATATTTGAAATTTAGTTTTATAACTAAATTAAATGAGAGAACATTCAAGGATACCAAATATTGTATGATCTTTGCGTTTATTAATTTTTAACATTTATTTTTATCATGACTCTTAAGTATTCAGCATGAACTGGAAAATAAAGATTTAACCACTAATAGGACTAGAATTAAAGCTCTATATTCTTAGGCGTCTCTGCATCATGGAATACATCTTACTGATTTATCCATAGAAAATCATCATCAGATGATATTCAAATTTAATCATATGGATACATTCTTATTTATCCAAGGATATAATGCATGCTGCTTATTTTAAGGTGACAGAATGTAAAACAGTATAAGTGTTGCAATAAAAGCTTATTTCTATGAAGAACGCAAACTCTCACACAATCATAATATACATACAATGTATGCATCCACTAAAAGTTTCATATTCTGCATCTTTTCTTTCTGTTTACATTTGCAAAATCTTCAAATATTTTGTTGATTATGATCCTTTTAATTTATTTAAATCTTTTTCTATAACATTCTTATATTAAGTAAAGTCATTTTGGCAAATTTGGTGACCTAACTATATGTATAAATGACATTGGGAATTCATTGCTAAGCCATGTCTGAATTGATTTTTTTTCCTCTATTTTACATTGTTTATATTTGACAGTAAATATTTTACCTTCTCAAATTCAAATTGAAGAACAAAAGCAAACATTTCTTATTTCTCTGAAACTTGTAAGTTTTATACAACTACCAAAGTAATGAGAACTATTCTTTTCTTAGCATTGTGGCTCATTATCACAAACTGGACTGCTAGTCTGCCTGATTTAGTAATTTAGTAATTGGTCTGTTTGGAATGGTTACAAGCTTATTTTGCCAGTTCTTTTGTATTAACATTCATCAACTTTCATCATGTATATAAGCTTATAATAAGTATTTGAAAAAAAGAAAATAAGACAGTCTTTTGAATAGTATGTTACTTTTTACCACTGTTTCATTAGGTTTTTGTTAGCTCCATGCAATTTTTATCTATGTTTCTTTTCATAATGTCAGCATCTATTTTCCCCACCTCATCATCTTCTATACTTTCATTAAGTAAATTTGAGAATTTTGAACAAGGTACATAGCTTATTTAAGTTAGGCACTTAGCCAAAGTTAAGTGAAATGTAATTTTTTGCACAATCATATAGATGCCAACAACAGCAACTTTAAACCTGAAAGCTTTAAACTGAAAAAAAAACAGGATGATTATTCCCATGTTTTTCTTAGCCTCTGTATAAATAAAAACATCTCTAAGACTATGAACTATATAACCATTCCTGCTTGAAATAGGATATACAATTGCATATATAAAACCTTTGATAATATTGATGGCATGTTCAAAAATTCTTCACATGAAGAATCTTAAATTTTTATTTGTCAACTTTAAATTAGATTTTGGATCTTCTTTCATTGCTCACTATCTCCTCTGACAATAATCCAGGATTTTCAGTTAATTCATCTAAACTTTAAAAATATGGTATATAGTGTCTTGTGTGATATTAATCAATTTAACTTAAGATGATAGGAATTTCACCTTTGTTATGACTTTTGTTACAGTCCCACAAGGATTCTGTCTTACCTGCTTGCAAAAAGTAGTAAAAGAATTTACTGTTTTGTTAAATATTCTTTATTTACTAATATTAGGCATTAATGAGTATCATTGTTATTTGTTAAAAATCATGAGATGATAAATCTTTTATAATATATATAATTTTTATTCTACAAAGCCTGATACATGCATTTTCTTGATATTTTTTCTTTTCATATCTTATGAGGAAATATTCAAGAAAAAAATCTCTTTTCAGATTCAACAAAACAAACATATATAAAATTTAACAGAGGTATTCTCATTTGAAAAACAACTTTATGAATATCAGTTTGTACATGCCTTCATGAGTTGAATTGACAACATTGCCTGTTAAAAATGTTATGATGAAACAAAACTAAGAATTAGAAAAAAAGAATATTGCCTTATCACTCATGCCATAGAAATAATATTAATGCAATGCAGTACTTTTTCATAACCTTTTAATTAACTCTCTGGAGAAAAAGAAATTTGTAATTAAAGTGGCATTGGCAACTTCTGCATGGCAGATTGTCTATGGCTAATCAGAAGAAAACCTTTTTTCAGTACATAGCTTTTTATTTGTTTTTAAAGTTCTGGATAAAACCTAGCTTCTCTAGAACTGACAGACAGCTGCAGTAATCCAGTAATTTATTAAAATTGTGTGTGTGGCGCGAGAAGGAGAGTCAGAAATTTATTCTTTTGAAATGTGTCCCTTATTCAAAAATAGATATCATCTCATGAATATGTGCCAAAAAAATTTGACCAATTATACAAATGAAAAGAAAAAAAATAACTATTTAACAAAACTATGAGGTTTTCTCTAAAAATGTATCCAAATATTATACTACAGCTACTACACTGATATTAAAACATTCACATTTATAACCAGATTATTGTATATTGCAGACAACACAAGAAATAAAAACAAGCCAGAATTTAGCAGAAAATTTAAAATAAGTTCATTTAGTGGTCATAGTATGCTTTTTTCTTTTTAATACTATAAGCCCAGGTAGAAAGCCAAGATTTTGAATGCTTATTTTCAAAGCAGGTATATCATTCTGTCTTAAAATATTCTCAAAACTTAATCTTCCTACTCCCATGTTCTCCTAGACTTGATTTTGTGCTTCTTATTTATATAAGTTTAGTAAATATCAAGATTACAAACTTGAGTCTATACACTTTATTGAAAAGGCAATAACTACATTGATCATTTTTGGCTGTCTCATTCACAAATATGAAAACATTGATTTCAGGAGGAGGATATATAAGAACTTCATTCATATAATGACAGGATGGTATATGTTGCTTTACCTGAAAATAAAGTTGTTCAGACTATAGAACATTATGTTGCTTACAGTCTTCTCCAGTTGTATAATCCATATGGAAAAAAAGAGTTGAGGTTTCTTTTCAAGTTTGCACTACCCAGTAAAAAGATATCTGCTCTCTTTCCCTGGATTGTACATCTGAAGAAAGCTGGATCAGCCAAAACATTGTGATATTAACAAAAGCTACAGAAAGATGAGTTCATTATTCCAGATTGTTGCTATTTTCCTTGAGTTAATAAATTATTTGTATATTGGTGAATGCTTTCCATTGTAATCTTATAATTTATCAGTAAAAAAGACTGAAAACAAGATGCTTTACCTTCAGGAATAATAGGTTTGTTATCTAAAAGAATAAAATTGTCCTCAAACTATCTCTTCTTGCAATAAATATCCTTGAAGAGAAATTCATATTTTAATATGGTTATGAATTATTTCACTTTTTAGTGAAAGAAAAAAGATGACTTACATTTTAATTAATGTCTAATGACATCAATTGTACTGCTTTCCTAAAAGAAAGAGATTGCTTTTATATTGTCATCTGCATTCATTATGGTCTTCTCATGGTATGAGCTTTGATACAGTAGTTAATGATTGCAAATCAGATATAGTGAGTTCATTTCTAACTAGGTGTTCAAAAAATGTTGCCTTGTTGCTAAATTAGAGTTGTCTCTCAAAAATTTGTTATGATCTCATAAATATAACTTGAATAAAATGAACTGAATCCTGAATACTATTGAATTATAAGAATGTTAAGAGTAGAATACTAGTCTAAAATTACTACCTAGAATTATAACAATAAAGAACTTTGGTAAAATGGAGAAAGCTGGAGTTGTAGAGTTGCTAACATTATTTAAATCATTTATGATTATCTTTCATATATTAAGTTGGAAAAATTCAAGTATGTGAAATTCCATAAAAACTCCAGTCTCCCCTATTTTTCTGTAGAAAAATCTGTGGAAACACTTCATTTGTGTTCACTAATTGATTGACTCATTGATAGCTGTCATTCATTTGCAGATATAACTTTTTAAAATATTTCTTTTTATATTTCAATGGATAAAAAACAAGAAATTGCACTGTTTTTTTTGGTACAGGTTTGTAAAATATGCAAAAGTAACTTTAACCATAAAGTTATAAAAATACTTTCATTCATTAAAATCATTCTTTATGAAGATATTATTTTTCATCTTTTTTTGAACATGTTTTTATAATGATTAGTTATCTGCATTTATAAAAGTTATTAATCATCTTCTTTAATCATCATCCATTTTGAAAATCAAATAATACCAAGCCAATATATGAAACTTCATGAAAGTGCCCCAAAAGAAAATTCAACCAAAGAGTAATATTTTATATTATATAAATGGGACACCTTGAAATTAAAGAAATAACACAAAAGAAAAATGCAAAAATTATGGTAATGTCTCTTATAGGAATAATGGAATTAAAAATATAGCCACTAAAAATGCTTTCTAAAGCTACCTTTTAAATACAA
The DNA here is from genome assembly GCA_903632075.3 of Acanthosepion pharaonis. Lineage (NCBI taxonomy): Eukaryota > Metazoa > Mollusca > Cephalopoda > Sepiida > Sepiidae > Acanthosepion > Acanthosepion pharaonis. The sequence goes on from CAHIKZ030002866.1 coordinate 753,867, forward strand.
ATATTTATGATTTTAAAATGATGCTCAATTGTATAGATTCTTAAAAATGAAAAGCAGGAAGAAAAGAATAGATGACAGGGGAAATCCTCAATCTGTTAAAAAAGAGATAGCATATAATGCTAAGAAATGGTGTATAGTATATGAAGATAAACAAAAACATCAGAAATAAGTGCAAGCAAGCAAAAGAGGAATAGCTTCATAAAAATGTGCAGAGATAGAAAATTATACAGCACAGATGTTATAGTTAGGCTTTTTGCTTCACATGCTATGTCAATTCAGGATTGGGGAAATCATGGCTTCCACAACTTCCTGTCAGTTTTGTTCACAATAACTCTTACCTCTTACTCTCTTTGTTTTTGTACTCCTTGTTCTGTAATTCATTCACTCAAACTTGTAAACTTACTGTTCCCTCCTGCTTCTCTTACCTTCAATATACTATGTGAGTGTTAAATTTTCTGAGCTTTCTTTTTATATTATGCTTTGCCAGAAATTTCAGGTATCTCTTTCTGAATGTTAGCAGAAGTTTCTTTGTAGTTTCTATTCTCCTTAAAACTTCCTTGTTTCTCGCATTTTCTGTTCATGTTATCCTCAACATTCATTAATCAAACCATATCTGTAATTTCAAGTATGTCATTTCTTCTTCACCTGTGAGAAAAATTTCCAGTGTTCATTTCTATATAGGAGATTAGATATTATATAACAATCAGTTCAGCATTCTTTTTTTTCTATCTAATGAGATTTTCCAATCCCAGAATACTTTGATCAGTTTCTGAAAGACATCATTCACTATAGCTATTCACTTTTGGATTCCTTAGCCCACTAATTAAATTTTAGCACTTGATTGATTTTGACATCCCTGATACCTAACATGCTTTTTATGAGATCTCTTTTTCTGACAACCATGCATTTTATTTTCATATAGTTAATATTTACTCAATTCTTCTTGCTTTCTGTTGTGTTGTCTACTAGTCTTTAACTTAGAAGTTCTACCATTGTGCTGAGGGACTACTGACTAAGTAGTCACTTGACTCTATGCAAAATAGGGCAAGTCCATTTTGTTCCTGAAAATGAAGAGGTTTTATGCCTTTGTAGATTTGTGACTTCTCTTAACTATAATATGAGATCTTATCTCTTTCTCTGTCTCTTCCCTGAGGTGTGTACCTGGTTCTTTTTATTGGGGATCTAGGTCTGAACTCATTTTCATTCTGCTCTTCCAACTTCATGTTAGATTCATGCGAACTAACCTCTATAATTTCTTTCTCAGTCAGAAGTACTCATCTTTTTTCCCTTACAGGTTCCTCTTCCTCATCCAACTCAACTTCTTCATCATTAATTCTAGGTCTTATTTGACAAGAGTGCGCCAATAAATTCTGTCCTCTTATTGCTATTATAGCTATATTATGTCCTTTTTGTGTAATAAAGTTAGTTTTTTTTTCAGGACTTGATTCTTTGTCTTTTTTGTACCACATTTTTTTTCATTTATTAAATAGGACATTGTTATTGACAATCTAATTTGTCTTCCCATCAATGCAGACAGACTTTGCATTCTACTGGTATGTAAAATAGTTCTGTAACTCAGTAATAGTCACAGTAAGAAACTATCTATGGCATCTCTGGAAAATGCCTTCAACCCCATTTTCACCATCTGCACCATTCTTTCTGTAATTCTTTTTGATTGCGGGTGATATGGTGATGCTTTATAAGGGAGGCATCCAATTTGTTTTAGCCACAAACACATTATCATCACAAGATTCTGGTACATTGTCAGAGACTAACGTTTTTGGCATGCCATTTCTGGAAAATATTACTTGTAATATTTGCTTTACCATAGCTGCTTTCCTATTCTGAATTCTAACCATTTTAGCCTATCCAGAGAATATTCCTATGCCTTTAACATATGAACTCAGGCCCATGGCTATTTTTCTTTAGGTCATGAATATATCTTTGTTTGGTGTAAGTTTTTTATTTCCATACATTTTGGTCATTTTTGTATGTACTTTTCAACATCACGCAAATACCCAGGCCACCACGTTTCCAATTTTAATCATCTCTTTGTTGCTGTTATTTCACAATGAATTTTTTATTACATCTTTATCTCTCTGGTAGTATTAAAACATCTCCATTGCATATAAGACCCTTCTTTATAACTAACTTGCACTTTATCTCTTTATAGGGTCTCTCTGCCCTAGAACAATCACTCCATTTGTTTCTTTTTATTCTACATGCAATCTTGCTTAATACCAGATCCTGTAAAGTTTCAAATGCAAGACAATCTAATGGTAATACCTTTGTTTCAATTCATTGCTATATTTTATGTTATGAATTGTCTTATCTTTCTAATGGTTCATTGTTGAACATTAGTCTTGATAGAACATTTACATGAGGAATAGTGTTTCCTTTTACATATTCAATGTCAAAGTCAAAGACTTTATGCCCATCTTAAAATTCTAGAAGATGTGACTTTAGGTAACTCCCTCCTGGAGTTAAAAATAAACTCTAAAAGTTTATGGTCAAATTTAAACAGAAACTTTCTGCCTAATAAAAATGGTGAGCTCTATATATGCTCCATATAATAACTAACATTTTTTTGTCAGCATTTGAATAGCCTTGGCTGATGTTAACCTTTTAGAAAGGTAGCAAAACAATGAATCTGTTTCCAAAAAGTCTGACTCATCTAACTTATCAGTAGTTGCTTGACTCTGTATAAAATAAGGCAAGTTTATTTTGCCTATGCCACTGCACTTTCCCCATCTACATTATGTCAGAGTTCTTATATATATATATATATATATATATATATATATATAATTATTATATCAATTCTATGAAAATAAAACTGCATTTAAGAGTTTTATTTCATCTTGATTAATGCTGATTTAACAACAGATTTTAATACTGAAGATCCTTCCATGTTTTTATGCATTATAGGTTCCTCTCTGTTGTCATGGAAGAACTTTCTGATGCATTCCTTTTACCCCTGTACTATCTTTTGTTTTTTGTTTTTTTTATCATGATTGTCTTTTCAGAATTTATATATCCTGCTGAAGAGCACATTTTTAGCTCTCATTTTTATGCATGCCTACAGTATTTATGCTCTGCAGTTTCTTGATCTTTGCACACTTCTCATAAAGCTGTTCATCTTGTTATTTTTGCTTAACATCATGTATTCTGTACCATTTTTTGGTGTTTCCTGCTGTTTCTCTTTCATTAGATCAAAAATTTCACCTGTCATCCCCTTCCTTTTTTTCTGGTCTCTCTCTTCCCTTGGGATGACTTCTTTTGATATTGTTGCTAGTTTTTCCCTTATGGTGCTCTACTTTGACTTCCTGACCTCTTCCAAAGTTTTATATTAATTCTTAACTATTACTGCTTATATTTTTTTGCATATTGAATAGTCCTGGAGTTTGTTGTATTGTAACTTAGGCATTGCTTTGGATTTAAAAAAAAAATTTAATTTTACCTTTATTTTGCACATGATTGATTGTTTTGGTTTATTTTGTTTTATGGCATATCAACCTCAATGGATTATTTATTACCAACAAGATTTTTAGGATAGGTTCAGGATAAGTTCGTATGAATAGAATATGCATTCTTTGCAAGAAATCAGTTTGTGGATCAGGTTTCATTGAAAAATTTTTGTAAAGAGGCTGATAGTTTTACTATAAAAAATATATTTTTATACTTTCATATTGTTTTGACCACAGTTTGATGGTTAACTATTTGCCCCATAGCTGTGACCCTAACAGGTGCTGCCACCCCTGGTCAGGGTGGACCTGGGAGCAACAGCAATTCAGAGGTGGTTAGGTAGTTCCATGCTCATCAAAACCTCCCAATCAGAGGCCTTGCTGTCAGATGTAGTTTATCATCATACCCAGGATGCATACATGATTGAGAAATGATCATGTCTATAGCCAGCAATTGTGTTTATTTTAAAGTGTAGTACTACCTGTCTAAATCATTTATAGAAAATGAGCCAGCTTACCTAAAATTTGAGTAATATATACTGTATAATTCTTATGAGCTGTTGATATTACTTCCTACTAAAACTTTAGGGAGATAATAATAAATTAATTAAAATGTAAAAGAGGTAAATAAACATAAAAATCATTTTTTCTAGAAACCAAACCTTTATCACAAAACTCCTCCATTTTGTATATATGAGAGCACATTTCATGAATGACTTCTTATCCATATATTCCACTCAAAATGAACATTGTCTTTAAATGATTTAGGCTGATCAAGATAACTGATTTGCATGCCTGTGTGTTGTAAGAAATGGTTTATGGGGTCATATTCATCCTCTTTTAAAATTCTATTATAAACTGTATTAAATTTACTAACCCTTTTAAGTGATGCACAGTTAGGTAGGTTATTTGTAAATTATTTTTATTGCTCTAGTAAAGGAGAATATAAAGGATGTATAAGACTAAAACTTAAATCTTTATACAAATAAAATTCAACTATTCAATCACTTTCTTAACATTCCAATATAATATTAAATACAGTAGTGATTTCCAGTTAACAAGAGAAGTGATGTTGGTGAGGCTCACTCATTTCCTGTAAAATGGGTTGCTGAAAAGTTCTTGCCCTGTCCAAGAAGAAATGAAAAATATTCTGATGTTTGGTTACTTGAAAAGTGGGTTGAGCTGAAAACTTTTCGGCATTGCCATCATGCAATTTTTTTTAGTGGGTGGAGATTGGGGCAAAGTGAGAGACCAAGGTTTGTGCATATATTGAATAGTTATATTTGTACATTATCACTTACACTTGAATAGTTATATTTATACATTATCACTTACACTTCTCATGTTTTCTAATGAGACAGAATAAAAAATTTTGGAAATAGAATTAAGGTTTATGTTAACCAAAGGCACAAAATCATTTCCAGTATCAGTAGCCATTTTGGGCTCATTTTTATAAAGTCCAATTTATAAGGATACTTCTTACTCCTCTAACTTATTACAATGAAAAACAGATTCTGTGCCTTTTATGAGATTGTACAATATTGGCTTTCTCAAGCATTTTGCCTATGTTCACAGCTTAGAATTGGTTCTTCATCAGATCAATATATGCACAACAATTCCTAATAGCTTATCTTCCATATTGTAATGACACATTTACTTATCCAGTACTTGATTACTAGTGTTATAGCTGACAAGATTGGATATATATTTTATTACTTTCTCATGTGAGAGCTGCTATAAAAAGTTTAGATGTTTCAGGTATAATTCAGTGGGTTTTCTTTCTAACTGAAAAGTTTCATAGATTACTATCATGTGTACTGCCATGTTTTTTGTTGACTAAAACCTGAGAAATAAACTTTTATTCTACTATATTATAAATTCAAAGTTAAATGGAAATCTGCTTATTTTTAATTTATAAAGAAAAAATATATTTAAAATGGCATGAATGATTTTGAAGATTTGTTATTAGATTGCAAGCATGCAGAAAGAAAATTGTTTATTTTTGTATTGTCCTAATAGATATAAATTGTTGGTAGTATATCTGTTTGACTTTGCTGTTATTAGTATAAGATCTTCTCTCTTGAGATCTTTCTATAACTTCAAACTTGTTTTAGTTAATAAAGTTTCACTTAGAATTTAAATTTCTCTTTGATAATCATATGCAGTAGTGATAGTAAAATTTTTACTTTCAGCTTCAACATTTCCCTACCTATCCACCTAAACAATTGAATTGCTCTTTGTTGACTTCACATCAAAGGAAATGAATTCTTATTCTTGATTGAATATTCAGAGAAATTTATTTTCAGTGTTTTTGATTCTTTAAAATTGATAGAAATCAGTTTAAAAAAAAAACAAAGAAAGAAAAAAGAACCAAGTTAATTATTCAATTGAAGCAGCCATTATTATTCATTACCTCTCATTTATTTGCATGCTAAGAAAAATCAAGACAATTACAAACTGCATCATTATCACCAGATCAAAACTTTTTAACTCCTCATAATTTTAATTTTAATTTACACATATGCGATAACTAATGGAATGTTTCTTATGGTTCTTTTCTAGTCAAATACTATTTATGGCATTAAATATAATTTCTTAACTCATAAGCTGCATAGGCATGATAATTAAATTTTGTTTGTTAGAAAGTTTATTTTTAGATAAAATGAAGTTTTAAAGTGATTTTTTTATATTTAGATTGGATTTGCTTGTGAGTAAACATTTTATAACTAAACTATTTTCTTCTCATCTGATTGAAAAATATACGTGGACTTTATAATTTATAGTGATTTCTAATATTTTATGCTAATATGTGAGCAATATGATATATTTCTTATGGTATTTTATCTTCTTGTTTGGAATAAATAGGCTCTTTCATAGTGAGAAAATTAATAATTTTTTATGTTTAGTACCTTAGATTTTGCTATAAAAACATGAAAAATGAAAAAAAGTGCTCTGTCATTAGGCATATTTTATTAGGTATATATATATATATATATATATATATATATATATATATTTTGAACAGTAAAAAAATATTAAAAAATTAAAAATCTTCAGACACACTGGGTTGTAAATTAATATTTTTTCGTTTTTTTATTACTATTTCATTTAGATTTCTCGACTAGTTTTGGCCAAAATGGCCATCAGGAGAAGAAATATTTCTGCTTGCTGGTAGCAGTGAACTACAGAAATGAATGTCTTGATGGAGAAAATGAACTTTTGTCTGTAGTTTTCATTTGTTTTTTTATTTTCTTATCTTTTTAACATGAATCTTTTAACATTCCTTGTGTTGGTCAAACAGTCTCTTTTAAGTTGTTATTTGAGATAAGAGCTGGATGGATCTATGCTTCTTTGAATTCCCCTGGTCAGTTTGACAGTTTTATTGGTCCTGGAGGGGGGATGTGTCTCTGTTAAGTGCTTGTGTGTGTGTTATTTGGTTCTTAGGGAGTGAGTGAGTATGATATGTGTAAGCGTGTGTATTGCTATGGGTGTGTGTTATCATTTGGCTCATTAGGGAGTGAGTGAGTATGATGTACCTAGTAAAAAAGTTTACTCACCATAAGGTATTCTATTTATAATTATAATTTTGGATATAAATGAGATTTAGGGAAAAACTCTGGGCAAAAAAAGTGATTCACTTATTTACTGCAACTAGTAATCAATAGAAACATAACCGAACAGCTTTAAATAAAGAATAATAGAAGTATAATTTATTTATAATAGGTAATATTTCAACCCTTTTTGGCATTGACTTGATTAGGTTCTGGCAAATCTCATCTCCAAGCATTGAATTCCATTCGGATATAAAATTCACAATCAACTCCTCTTTGTTGCTCAACTGCTTTTAGAGCCTGTACTTTATAATGCTCCATAAGTTTTAATGGGGTTGAGGTCAGGAGATTGAGGCTATGTCATAATACTCATCAAAGTATTCCTTCATCAATTTTGATTTGTGACAGGGAGCATTATCCTGCATAAAATGAGCTTGACACTAACGATTTGCACCCTTTCAGCAGAAGGAGCAGACAAGACTCTAAAATTCTCTTTGTAAACTTTGCTCCTGAGGGTCTTTTCAATAGGTTTTAAGAAACCAGTTCCATGAAAAGAAAAAGCATTCCCAGAACATTATACTGAACGGATGCTTGACAGTACTTACAGCTAAATTCAAAGAGTTTCAATCAAAGCTTCTTCTTCGGATTTTAGATCGCTTATCCTTTGAATTTAGCTCAACTTTTGTTTCATCAGAGAACATTCTTCCAGTCTTCTACGGTGAAATTTTTGTAATAGTGAGCCCATTCAAGTCTCTTGGCTTTGTTGGCTTTTCTTATTAGCAGCTTAAACCTTCATGTACAAGATTTGTAGCCTTGTTCTAACAGCCAATAACAGATGGACTGTTGAAGAGGCAAGACTAACACCTTGCTTAGACTGCACTGCAATTTTTTGGCCAGTTATAGTCCTATTCTTTCTTTAAAATTTTCTCTCTTGATTACCCTGCCAGTTCTATCATCAATTTTTTTCTTTTGTCCCCTTGTTTCCTTCCTTGGAGCAGGAGTGGCATCATTATGTGCCCTAAGCACTCGAGAGACAGTTGATTGCGAGGTTAGAGCAATTTCTCTTGTAGACTTGCCTGCTTTTGAGAGGGCAATAATAGATGCCTTAAGTGGTTCTGAGTGGCTATTTCAAGCTTTCTGGAATATTCTGGAATACTCTAGATTTAATTTAAGCTGTTCTAGAAGTCTCTAGAATATTGTTCTGGGTGTATTATAAAATAGTTTTCAATATTTTGTCAAAAGCTCTTTAAATTTACCAGTTTAATCATTAGAATGCAATATCTGAGTCACTTTTTTTGCATAGTTTTTTCCTGAATCTCATTTATATCCAAATTTATAATTATCAATAGAATACCTTAGGGTGAATAAAGTTTTTTTTCCTAGGTGTTAGGGAAGGGGTCTTTATATTAGTAAGATTAAAAATTATTTTAACCCCCAAAACAATATACAAAAATATTTTTAGTAAAAAAATCAGGTAAGTCATTTTTCTCGAACAGCACTGTATATATACATGCACACTTGGGAAATGAAAATAAAAGAAATTTAAACACCTATAGCACATTTCTCATCCTTCAACATCAATACATGGAAGATTATTTATGAGTATGAATGGATTTTGTTAAAAATTAGCAGACATAATCTCCGCTATTTATTCAATCAGACATATGCATACATTGAGTACACACACACATATATATATATATCATATTATATATATATATTTCATATATATATATATATATATATATATATATATATATCATATATATATATATATATATATATATTTCATATATATATATATATATATATATATTTCATATATATATTTCATATATATATATTTATATATATATATTTCATATATATATATTTATATATATATATATATATATATATATATTTTCATATATATATATTTCATATATATATATTATATATTATATATTTATATATATATATATTTATATATTTATATATATATATATATATATATATATATATATATATATATATATATATATATATTATATATATATATATATATATATATATATATATATATATATATATATATATATATATATATATATATGTATATTTCATATATCATACTTATTAAAAAACCCAGGTTTGTGTGTAATTGTTCGTTTTTATATATTAGATAATGATTTCCTACATTTTTCAACCAATTTCAACAAAACTTCACATGACTACGTAAAATTACCTTGCAGTGGTTCTGACAACCCTCAAAAAATTGGAAAACAATTATTTTTGCACGAAATCAATTTGAAAACACAATTAAGAGGCATCACTGTTTCCAGAATGAAACCAATTTCAACAAAACTTCATTTTTTTTTTTTTTTGGTAGGTAGTGTTTCTTATTGTCTTGCACATTTTTTTCTTTATTTTTACATTCAGAATGCTTTAAAAATTCCATTTACAAGACAATTTTTATAATAAAATTCTATTTAATCAGTAGACTCATAACGATTGAAAACAATGTTTTTGTTTGAGTTTGGGTTTGACTAATACGTAAAAAAAAAAAAAAAAAAAACCTAATTAAGACATGCATGTCCGTCAACCTTAAACAATAATCTTTGTCAATTTTATTTTTTCAGTCTTTATGATGGTCGATACTTGATCTATGTCTTACTGTTACATCCCCGGCAACGCTGGGCTCTACTGACTATATATATATATATATATATATATATATATATATATATATATATATATATTTCATGTATATATTTTCATATATATATATATATATATATATATATATATATTTATATATATATATATATGTATATATTTCTATATATATATATATGTATATATTTCATATATATATATATATATATATATTATATATATATATATATATATATATATATATATATATAATATATATATATATATATATATATATATATATAAGTGTAAATGGATATAAACTGACAGAATGAAGAAAAATTTTGAAGAAACAAACAAAAATCCTTAAATGTAGTTAAAATGAAAGAAATGTCGACGCCTGACGTTTCGGGTTTAATAAACCTTTTTCAAGACAATATTCATTAAAATACAATTCAGTTCAATTTAACAAAGATGATGGACATAAAAAAACACAAGTCTTATTCAAAACAGATAACTGAAAATTTTAAAAATGATCAGCCTTCCGTCTAACATGGTCACGCTGTCGTCACATGGGCGACGCTTTCATAACATATTAAAAAAAAGTTTGTGATTATTTTGAAATGAAAAAGAAAATGAAAAGAATTCTATTAGGGTTCTAAAATTTATGTGTATGCTTGTCTAGCATCAATCTCGCTAAAAAAAAAGGGGAAATATTAAAGAAACCAGGTCTAGTATTCACCGTATGTGAGATGGATATTATACCTGTTTCATAAATCCTCCTGAGATTTTTTATTATGAAAATATTTTAATACTTTCACGGAATCGAAATCGAATATGATCTGCTTTTAGTTTGTGTACAACTAAAGCATTATTTAAATTACTGAGACGTAATATCTCGTTTATGTTCGAAACACGAGATTTTAAGGACCTACCTGTTTCACCCACATATTTTAGGTCACAATTTTTGCATGATATTTGATAGATGCAAGCATCGGATGTAATATGTTGTCTGCTGGTGCTATTTAATAAACTACGGATAGTCCTAGTAGGTAATATAGTAGTTCTAATTTTAATGCATTTAGATTATGAGAGATACGTTCGGTCAAATGGTTATTTGGTAAAAAATGCGACTAAACGAAATATTATCAGAGGCAGCTGAAATTGTATCTTTCATTGATCTAGTTGTAGTGGCCTTTGAGGTGTCATTTTACGCTGATGAGTGAATTTTCAACGCTTTATTTTAGCTCTCTGTAATAATTGTCTCGGATACGAAAAGATTTGAAAAGGTATCCTCAATATATGTAAATTCATCATTTAAATATTTTGATGAACAGATGCGAAGAGCCCTCAAATAGAATCCAATAACAATACCCCTCTTAGTGTTAGTATACATGGTGAGAGTAAAAATGTAAATAGTCATTTTACATGTAGGTTTCTGATATACTTTGAATTCTAATTTATTTTTTATTTTTAATGAGTAATATGTCTAAAAAAGGTAAGGAATTATTAGATTCAAGTTCATAGGTAAATTCTATAGTAGGTTCTATTCTATTTAATCTATCAGTAATCTCGTTTAAATCATGCTTATAGTGGGATAAATAAACTACAAACATAGTGATTCTGACTTCTTAAAAAGGTTTTACCCAAGGCATTTTAGCTCCCTCTTTTAATTAATAAAATATGGAATTCAATTTACCTAAGAGGTATATGAATGCCTTAAAATCCTTGTCTATGAATAATAACATTATTATATCTCCTTCTGATAAAGGAGGTGGTGTTGTTGTCATGGATACCATTGCTTACAACCAGAAAATGTTGGACTTCATCAAATGACAGAGACACTTATGAACAGATCACCTCTATACAAATTTCTAAGAATCTAAAAGAATTTAATAGGTCCTATAAAAACTCATATGTAATGAAGATAAGATTTGGCTTTCCTTATTAACTACCACCCGACTGTCCCTAAAATTTATGGCCTCCCCAAAACCCATAAGCTTAACATTCCATTAAGGCCCATCATCTCGGTATAGGCTCAGCTCCTCATAATATCGCTAGGTATTTAACTAAATTTCTAACTCCAATTCTGGGCACCGTGTATAACGCACATATAAAGAATTCAGGCTCTCTTTTAAATAAGTTGAGAAATATTGATATAGATAACAAATTACTAGCTAGCTTAGACATTAAATATTTTATATACTAATATACCTGTTGATAAATGCATTAAACAATTAGAGAACCACCTTAAGAAAATTGACTTTAAGCTACCTATCTCTATCTCGAAATGCATCAAATTATGCATCCTTTGCACTTCACATTGTTTCTTCCAATATAATAATATTTATTATAAACAAAAATTTGGTTTTACCGATGGGAGTCCTCTCTGGATTCCTAGCATGCATATTTCTAGAATTTCTTGAATCTGGACCTTTTAAAGATGTCATTCCACCTGATACACATTACTTTCGATACATCGATGACATTTTTATTTATCTACCCCATAAGCATGATTTAAACGAGATTACTGATAGATTAAATAGAATAGAACCTATAGAATTTACCTATGAACTTGAATCTAATAATTCCTTACCTTTTTAGACATATTACTCATTAAAATAAAAATAAATTAGAATTCAAAGTATATAAATAAACCTACATGTAAAAAATGACTATTTACATTTTTACTCTCACCATGATACTAACACTAAGAGGGGTATTGTTGTTATTGATTCTATTTGAGGGGTTCTTCAGATCTGTTCATCAAAATATTTAAATGATGAATTTACATATATTGAGGATACCTTTTTCAAATCTTTCAGTATCCGAGACAATTATTACAGAGAGCTAAAAATAAAGCGCAAAAAAATTCACTCATCAGCTAAAAATGACACCTCAAAGGCCACTACAACTAGATCAATGAAAGATACAATTTCAGCTGCCTCTGATAATATTTTCGTTTGGTCGATTTTTTTTACCAAATAACCATTTGACCGAACGTATCTCTCATAATCTAAATGCATTAAAAATTAGAACTACTATATTACCTACTAGGACTATCCGTGGTTTATTAAATAGCACCAGCAGACAATATATTACATCCGATGCTTGCATCTATCAAATATCATGCAAAATTGTGACCTAAAATATGTGGGTGAAACAGGTAGGTCTTAAAATCTCGTGTTTTCGAACATAAACGAGATATTGTCTCGGTAATTTTAATAATGCTTTAGTTGTACACACAACTAAAGCAGATCATAATTCGATTTCGATTCATTGAAAGTATTAAATATTTTTCATAATAAAAATCTCAGGAGGATTTATGAAGCAGGTATAATATCCATCTCACGCACGGTGAATACTAGACCTGGTTTCTTTAATATTTCCTTTTTTAGCGAGATTGATGCTCCGACAAGCATACACATAAGAATTTTTAGAACCTAATAGAATTTTTTTCATTTTCTTTTTCATTTCAAAATAATCACAAACTTTTAGGAATACGTTATGAAAGCGTAGCCCATGTGACGACGCATGTGACCATGTTAGACGGAAGGCTGATCATTTTAAAAATTTTCAGTTATCTGTTTTGAATAAGACTTGTGTTTTTATGTCCATCGCTTCTTTGTTAAATTGAACTGAATTGTATTTTAATGAATATTGTCTTGAAAAAGGTTTATTAAACCCAAACGTCAGACGCCTATATATTTTTTCATTTTAACTACATTTAAGGATTTTTGTTTGTTTTTTCAAAATTTTTTTTCATATATATATATATATATATATATTTCATGTATATATATATATATATATTTATGTATATATTTATATATATATATATATATATATATATATATATATATATATATATATATATATATATATTTATATATATATATATATATATATATATATATATTTATATATATATATATATATATATATATATATATATATATATATATATATATATATATATATATGTATATATATATATATATATATATGTATATATATTATATATATATATATGTATATATTTCATATATATATATGTATATATTTCATATATATATCATATATATATATATATATATATATGTATATATTTCATATATATTTCATATATATATAGAGAGAGAGAGAATTAAAAAATTAAAAGTTTCAGACACACTAGATTGTATGTTAATATTTATTTGTTATATTATTTCAATTAGATTCCTCTACTAGTTTCGGCCAGCATGACCATCATCAAGAGAAAAAAAAATTCAGCTTGTTAGTTGCAGTGAAGTACAGGAATGAATGACTTGATGAGGAAAATGAACTTTATCTGTAGTTTTCATGTGTTTTTTTTAATTTTTTTATCGTAAATTTTGATCAGTCTTTGTGTTGGTCAAACTGTTTCTTTTAAGTTGTTATTTAAGATAGAGGCTGGAGAGATTCATGCTGCTCTGAATCCCCTTGGTCATTTTGACAGTATTATTAGTTTCTTGAAAAAGAAATGTGGCAGTGTTTAGTGTGTGTTATTTTGTTCCTTGAGTGAGTGAGTATTATGTGTGTAAGTGTGCATATTTGTGTGGGTGTGTGTATATGTATGAGGCCTCAACACTTCCACAAGCATGTTTGTCTCATGTGAGTGAGAAATGTGGGTAGGGCCTGATTTGTGGGGTTATATATTAATTCTCTCTATGTTGTTAAATTTGTGATTAAGCCTGTCTGGATGGAGCAGAAGAGTTTAAGGCCAGTTGGTGTTGGTTCAACAATTTTAAGAAGCTAACTGGTGTGCACAGTATCATGAGACACAGTGAAGCAGCCATTTCTGATAAGAAGGCAGCTGATGAAGTCATGAAAGGGTTCAGTTCTCTTATTGCAAAGGAGGGATATATCTCTCAACAAGTGTTAAACTGCAATGCGACTGGACTCTTCTGGAAGAAAATGCCCAGGAGGGCGTACATCACTGCTGAGGAGGAGATGATGGCAGGCCACAAGTCTATGAAGGATAGGCTAACCCTCATATTTTGTGCTAATGCAAGTGGTGATCTGAAAATCAAGCCCCTGTATATCATTTGGAGAACCCACAGGTGTTCAAGGTGCATAAGATCTATAAGTGGCAGTTACAAGTCATTTGGAGGGCTAACAGTAAGCCCTGGGTCACAAGGCAATTTTTTCATAGAATGGATCAACAACATTTTCGGCCCTCAAGTCCACATGCTCATCAAAAGGAATGGTCTTCCTATGAAGGCCCTACTCATCCTTGATAATGCTCAGGACACCATCCAAACCTCTACAATGAAATCTTTGAAAATTTTTAATTTATTAACGTTCTTTACCTACCACCAAACACAACCCCTATCTTGCAGCCCATGGGCCAGCAAATGATTTTCAATTTTAAGAAATTGTATACCAAGTACTTGTTTTGTCGGTGCTTTGATGTTTCCACGAATACAAACTTGGCCCTTCATGATTTCTGAAAGGACCACTTCAACATTGTGAATTGTCTCAGCATCATCGATGTGGCCTGGCATGATGTGATAAGGAAGACCCTGAATTCTGCATGGAGGAAGCTATGGCCTGAATTTGTCTCTGACAAGGAATTTGAGAATGTCACCACAGATGAACCCAAAGTTGAGGAGATCGCGTCTTTTTCAAATCTTTGGGCCTCAAAGATGACACAGGTGATGTTGATGAGACTGGAGAGGAGCTGATGACAAAGGAACTTCAGCTGCTTCAGGAGCATCAAAACATGGAGGAGGTAAAGAAAATAGCAAAGGAGAAAAGTGTGTTGGAGATTGCCCCCACAAGTTAGATCAAAGAGGATCTAGCGATGTGAAAAAAAAGTGCATGACTTTGTGGAAAAATACCACCCACAAAAATTAAGTGCAAGTCATGCAGCTGCTTTGTTCAACAAAAATTGTGTTGACTATTTTCATGTCATTATGAAATCAAGAACGAAACAGATTTCTATTGATAAGTTTCTAAAGAAACGACCTACAAGTGCTGAAAGCAAATCAAATCCACAAAGTCCTTAAGTTCTGCGTGATAATGGCAGAAACTTTCTTATGAAAGGTTTGTAGTTTAATAAAAGCTGTTAATTTCTTTCATTCTCTCTTATCAAGTTCTTATTACATGTACTTTTTGTGATTTAATTTCTTACTGTCTGTTTTCTATTTTCTTAAATTCTAAAATAGATATTTTGGATGCTTTGGGGAAATGAAATAAATTAATTAATCTTTGTGGGGAAAATTGTGAAAATGGCCTACCTCAGAAACGCAAACTCCGGTTGCTCAACGGTAAAAAGAACCAAAATGGCGGCGCGCATGTTTTATGTCAGGCGGTCTCAGACAGTTAATGTGAAATCTCATTGTCTCGCCATTCACATGCAAATCGTGGTCGGTCCTCGGCTGTATAAAGCAGGCGCATTTTTGTTTCTGATTATTGGGTTTTTTGCTCGTGAGATGGTTGGACGTGTGACACTGTTTTGTTGGTTACCCTCCTTGCGTTTTTCCCCATCTGCTACTATCAGTTGAGTCCTTGCTTTACCACCACAAGCTTTTTAGAATGACAATATAACTTTTGACCTGTTAGAATTGACATCACAGGCCAGTGGATTTCTTTACATTTCTTGATCAAATAAATACAAAACTTATCTGATTTTATGTTTTTATTAGAAATATTTACAAAAACTTATTTGGTGATTTGAGAGTTGTTCATCATATTGTAAATAAATATATATAATACCATAGTTATTGATATTCATTTCTTAATTTCAGATATATAAAGATAGATATATAGAGATTGCTATTAGTCATAAGAAATATATGACCTCAAAAGAGAAACGAAATATTATAGGGTTATTAAACAATAGGAATACTGTTAGAAAATGAACTGTTCAACAGTAATCATAAAACAAATTGTAAACATTGTCTTTAAGAATGATGCAAAAAGATATCCAAGAAAAATTAAGAGTAACAAGCAAGAAAATATTTAAAGAAGCAGATGCTTTGAAGAGAAAAGGATGCAGAATATTAAAAACATTAAAGACATGAAAGCAACCATATTACTACATTACAATCATCACAAATAGAAACCTGTAAATTCATCAAAGAAATACATGAAGACTGTTTCCTCAGCAGTAGATTTTTATTGATGAATGCAGAGTTTCATTGAATAAACTTGATGACTGGGTTAAAGATTGGGTCCATTAGAGAAATAGTCAAACAAAATGACTTAAAATACATTAAAACAACAAAAGGGGTAGAGTAATGTTTTCAACTAGTATTGAAGACAGCAAAATTACTCCCTTCAAAGTTGATGATGCCAAGATAAACAAAGACAGTTAAGTTCTTGGATAAGACAGTTTTAAGTAAGAATGTTTACAACCAAGATACTTTAAGCTAAAATGTATATTATTTCATGCAAGACAATGTTCATTTCACATTCTGCAAAGCTAAATATTGCCCAACTTGACTAAAATCTTTAAAAGACACCATAGTATTTAATTGTCTCCCCACAGTGACAAGATGTGTCAAGGTCAGTTTCATGTGGGGTATCTGAGTGCATACACCCAGGCCAGAGCCAGAAATTGCCTAGTCCCCACAACTGTCAGTTGTGCTGGCATCGGTTTGCTATCAATCCCCCACTTTAGTACAATGAGGGGGTACTGCCTCAGGCTGTTCTCTTGTACTGGGCACCTCTCAATATTTTTTTCAGTTGCACTCTGCCTGCAGACAGACATAACTGAGTTGCACTCTATCTGAAGATAGAGATGCAGCTGAGAAATGTCCACAGTACAAGTAGGACAAGTACCATAAAAGACACTATATTAATGGAATGCCCCCTGCCATGCTCTCCAAATATTAATCTTGTGGTCCATCAATAAAAGATAGTTTGATACAAATGTGGGGCATCCAATAACGATTGAACCTATGGCAGTTGTAATGATTTGTGTGTCTACCTTGCTAACCGCTGTGAGTGGCTACTTTTAAAAGGCTTATATGGAAATTATCTGTTTTGATTATTGTATATATAATACTTACATTTTTTATTTAAGGATCTCTTACATTTCTACAGCATTCTCAAAAATTTCAAGAAAGGAGGCAAACACTTGGTGGCTATATGAAAATTTAGATATTGCTATAAAATCATTATTGTCTTGAATTTATTATTAGATGTAGCATTGTTAATTTGTTGCTTTAAAAATAAAGTTCTGAGACTTGTGAAAAAAAGGAATGGAAGATGAAAGAAATAACAGTAACTAACAATACTTCATCTAATAATGTTAGTATTTATACTGCTAGTAGGTATAAACCTCGAGGATGGTAAATAATTGGGCATTCAGGCAACATAAAGAATGAAAGCTAAAAATTAATAATGATAAGATACTACTATTCAGTGGTTTGTTTACACAATAAATATATTAAGAAGCAAATGTGTTATCCTATAGCTTAGGAAGTTAAACATAAAGTAGCTACAGTATTTTATGTTTAATTCCATAGTGATGTTAATATCTACCTAGTTCACTGAACAGTCAAAGGCAAGATTATTTTGTGCCATCAAAAGGAAAGTGATGTTAACATCAAATCTTTCTACCTTTCCATGATAGAGAAAAGTTTTATTTTTTTAAAATATGAACACCTTGTTTTATGTTTTGTGCACTTTACAGTCTTTGCACACTTTATAGCAAATTCATTTCACAAATCCACTTCTAGGATTTTAGTAATTTTCTCCCTTCTTGTTTTATATTGTAAAAATTACTTTGTTTGAAATGGAAAAAAATTTTCTCACTCTTCAAATGTCTACAAATAAATTCTTGACTGCATTATTTACATTTAATTCCATTCTTATTATTGTACTTATCACTTATTTAAAAGTTGTTTTTTAAATTTGAGACAAAATGTATTAAGCAGGAACTATTTTTTATTTATTCTTTTGGAAATGCACAATATACAACCAAAACATAGTTTCTTTCAGTCAAGCTTCTTTTTTTTTTCCTTCTTTGAATTCAAATTTTTTTTTTATTTCTGTACATCTTTTGTTTCCAGTACCAAGTTTCTGTAGTTTTTTCATATCACAATACCCTTTAATTTTTATTCTTATAATTCTTTCAACATTTAATATCTTATGAATATTATTTTACTTGTTCGAAAAAGAAAAAAACTGAAAATTTCAGGATAACTGTCCATTTTGTATTATATAAACCTTTTATTATATACAACTTTGCAATAAGAAAACATAGCTGTATGCTTTACCTTATAAGAATATATATTCATTTCAGTATTTTCCTTTTCCATTCCTTGACATAATTTTTATTTGTTCTGTGTTTATTTGGATTGAAGATATACATATTTCCTATAGCATTATTGAGTTTATAAATTTGAAATAATTTTTATTTTTTATTTCTCTCAGCTATGAAATTAGGAGATGCATATAAAAATATATGTATTTCTTAAGTGTATTTATCACAACATCAACTTTTTATTCTTGAAAAAAAAATTCATTCTCATGGTTAATCCTCCTTGTCTTAACTTCTAACTTTGAATAATTGTCTTTGGTTCTGGAATATTTTAGTTCAGAGATTAGCTATTGTCTTGGAGTATTTAACATCTCACCTTGAACTGAAAATTGTGTAAGTCCTGCCAGAAAAGTTTCAAGCTGATGTTTTTTGTTTGTTTTCTATTTTTTGTCTTTTAAGTAAAAAGAATACTTCACCTCTCCCCAAAATAAAAAGAAAACAAAAATTTTAGCTCAGATTTTGGCTTTTAATTTTTGTCTTCAGTCCCAAAGAAGTCTGGATTTGAATAGAGCAACACTTAATGGAATTAATGTTCTGTCTTTGAATGAGATTGATGTCTGCACTTCATGGCTTCCCTGCCACTTGATAGTCTCTTGCCAAACAAAAAGTCAAAAAAGAAATTGAAATAGAACAACAAAATGTGAATGTAAGGATCCTTTTAGTGAAAGAATAAAAAAAAAATGAAGAAAATGATAGAGTGAATATTGTATTCAGTTTCTATACAAAAGCTGTGAGAATTGCAGACTTTTTGATAACACTGCAGACATAGTTGAATGATACATAATATAACTGCACTCTTCACAAATGATATTTAATGTAAAGTCTTTTTCTCATTTGCTGAAAATTTCATGATGATTAAATTGTTGATTATCATCATCTCTTTAACATTTTTTTAATTTATTGATATTTATGCATTAAATTTCATTTTGAAATCTTTTTTAAGAGCTTGATTTGCTGTGAAGACAGTTGCGTGATTGTTATTTAGAAAAACAGCATTTATTTTCTTAAAATTTTACCAAATAGTTTCAATTATGAAGTAAAAGTGCAGTTAACCTTAGCTTAAAAAAATGAGAATTTTAAAATTTAGCTGAATAAATTCATGTGATCTGTTCACAATATTCTTGAAGGAACATATATTTCAAGCATTTTATAATTCTTAATTTTATATTAGTTTTAGATTTTCATTTTTTAAAAATCTGATGAGAATAGAATGTTTATATTTGCATTATTGATGCGAATAAAACATTTGTGATTTGATTATATATAATTCTCTACTATGAAATTTTTAATTATTAATACAAAAGATGTGTATGAATTTTCATGCATAAATTTAAGGATTGTTTGTGTTTATTTGTAATAAATACTTTGAAAAATAAACAAATCAATGTAAAATTTTTAAACAATTTAGTAGTCAAATGTAACTTTTATGAGGGGTGTCTGAAAAGTAAGGTACAAACATTTACTAATTCATGTTTATTACTATACAAATAAACCATTGTGAATACAATACATCTATGCTAATTTTCCATATAGTCACTATTGAGTTTGACACTCTTGTCCCAGTGGTATTCAGGTACTTAAATACTCTCCAGAAAGAATGTAGCATCAAGTAACTGGAGCAATCCTTTTACTTCTAACAATAGCATAATCCATGTAGAACATGAATTGTGAGGTCTAAATAGATGATGTCATGACTATGAGATTGATGCAGTAAAACATCCCAACCATATTTTTGGAGCTGCTCTTTGATCAAGTTGGCCATGTGTTAAGTGGCAATGCCATGTAGTGTGCTGACACTCTCATGCAAACATCTTGCTCTTTTTCAATGAACAGCTTCCTTATGTCTGTCCAGGATTTCTCAGTATTGGATTGCATAAACTGTTTGACCATGTGGTATGAAATCCATGAGCAGCACAGGTTTTGCACTCCAAAATATAATTGCTATTAGTTTCTTTACTAACTTAAAAGAGTGACTCAAGTGATATAGTTAAGATGTTTTATTGTATCCATTGCATAGTGCTGACCTCTTCAAATTATCACCTGTTTAAGACTCAAATAACATTTATCCAAGAAGTAGTTCTATACAGATGGTGTTGTTGTTGTAGAGGTGCAAAGTTGGCTCAAGTCACTTGATGCTATATTCTTTGAGGAAGGTATTCATACACTTATGCACTTATGGGACAAATGCACCAATCTTGATAGTGACAATATGAAAAATAGTAGCATAGTAGTGTTGGTAACATATGCACAATTTCTTATTTGTATGGTGATAAACATATTAGATAAGTAAATGTTTGTACCTTACGATTCAGAAATCCTTAATAACTTCATAATAGATGCATTAATTTTCATTTATATGGATAATGTTTGGGCTTTTTGTAAGTTATGTATAAATTATTCAATTGCTTGGTACTTTGTTTTAATTATTTTTTTAATAAGTTTTTAATATTGAAGAAGTAATAAACTAAATTTATGGATTTTTACAATAGCTTTTCACATTAGCCAGGCATAATTTTTATGGTTTAAAGTGCAAATGTTTACCACAAAATTACAGGTTGGCTTGGTAAGCAAAGATTTAGGAAGGTTTTCTTTGTCCATTGCAGACTCCTAGATGGTAAGTGAGGACAATCCAGGAGAATCATGCTTTAACATATCTCCTGCAAGAGAGTACCTGCCAGCTAGCAGAAGTCCCAACTTTATGGAGCTGCTTACTGTTCTTCTCAAATTAAAGTGATTAAAATTATTTAATTTTAATTTTTAGATATTTCTGAAAATGCTTTTAATCATTAATCCTTATTTTATATGATTAGTATTAGTTTTAGTTTTTAACATAGATATAATTTTAAGGGGTAAATTGCAATTAAAATTTTATTTGTTAATAATTTAAAAAACTACTTGAGTGAATAAAAAAGTAGTTTTAAAATAAAATTAGTAACAAAATTAATGTATTTTATTTATAAAAACAGATTTAGTTTTGCATTGAGAACATTATGGAAACCTTGCTGATCATTTTGTGAACATGTTATGAATTATGTTAGAATCATTCTTTTTAAAAAATGTTACTTTTTTTAAGTTATCACTTATATTTTTCTTTTTCTTTCTTGGGTAAATAAGAGTAGAAGCAATAAATTTATCCTTTTCTGTCAACCCTTTCTTCTACAAGCTATAAAATATGTAACTCATTTGTGAGTTGAGAAAAAGAGGATAGCATTGTGATCTCAATAATTGAGTCAAGACAGGAAATGTACTTCTGACACACCCAACAAATGTGTAAAAGAGAAATAAATGGTTCAACAAGTAGCAATTACTAATAAGTACTTTTGTGTATCTGTCTCAATGGGTAGAAATTAAAAATAAGATTGATGCTCAAAATATATATTAACATTTAAAAAAAAATGAATTCATAGTCCATGTAAATTGGTACATAAATATACCTTGTTATGACCTTAGGTTTTTGATTCTATCTTTAGTGTTTTTCAGTGAAATTATTGCTAAATTATATACATGACTTGAGAAGTTGGAGGATAAAAATAATTCTATTCAAGATAAGTCTGTTGAGACTTATCTCACTTGTATTTCTCTTTTGAAATAATGATTAAATTTAGAGGTCCAGATCTGATCTCAATCTCAGATCATTTACTTTTGAAAAAAAAAGTTCTGTTGTGGAAACCATTGTTATATTCATTAAAATCTATAACAATTGAGGATCATAAACAATGTTGTTATCCTTTTTATAAAACTGGAAGGATTGAGTTGTTTTTTGAAGTTCTCATTATTACATACTAGCAGTAGAGCCCGGCGTTGCCCAGGGATATAACAGTAAGAGATAGATCAAGTATCCACCATCATAAAGACTGAAAAATAAAATTGACAAAGATTATTGTTTAAGGTTGACGGACACGCATGTCTTAATTAGTTTTTTTTTTTTTTTTTTTTTTTTTTTTTAATTGGTCAAACTCAAACAAAAACATTGTTTTCAATCGTTATGAGTCTCCGATTGAATAGAATAATTTTATAAACAATTGTCTTGTAAATGAAATTTTTAAAGCATTCTGAATGCAAAAATAAAGAAAAAAAGTGTGCAAGACAATAAGAAACACTACATGCCAAAAAAAAAAAAGTGAAGTTTTGTTGAAATCGGTTGAAAAATGTAGGTAGCCTTTCTGTAATCTTTTAGTTTTACAATTTATGATTTTACTTATTGAATACAGTAAAAAAAAAATTGCATATTTTGCTTGTGGTGATTCATAATTAGAATTCTGATTTGAATATATTTTCCACTCGTTATTTCTAATACAAAAAATATTAACTTTATTTGGGTTTATTAATTATGATCTAACAAATCTTATTCATTTAGTAGCCTTCTCTGTAATATATAATAATCTTTTACAATTTATGATTTTTACTTATTGAATACAGTAAAAAATTGGACACCATGTGTATTTAAAGTAGTTTCCGTTCGGTTATTATTTTTAGTTAGGACTTGTGTATGTTTAGATTTCATTATCTTTCCTAAAGATAAAGAATTTATTCTGATGTTTGTATTCGTACAATCAGTATAGATCCTTAGATTATTGTTTAAGGTTGACGGACACGCATGTCTTAATTATTTTTTTTTTTTTTTTTTTTTTACGAATTACTCAAACAAAAACATTGTTTTCAATCGTTATGAGTCTCCCAATTGAATAGAATTTTATTATAAATAATTGTCTTGTAAATGGAATTTTTAAAGCATTCTGAATGTTAAAAAAAAAAAAAAAGTGTGCAAGAGAATAAGAAACACTACCTGCCAAAAAAAAAAAAAAAAGTGAAGTTTTGTTTTATCAGCTGAAAAATATAGGAAATCCGATGTGAGTTGTCCCCCTTCCATTTTCACGATGTCTCTTAATCGTGTTTTCAAATTGATTTTGTGCAAAAACAATTATATTTTTCCCATTTTTGGTGCTGTTAGAACCACCACAAGGTAATTTTATGTAGTCCTGTGAAGTTTTGTTGAAATCGGTTGAAAAATGTAGGAAATCCGATCCAATATATAAACGTTACAGACACACACACACACACAATCTGCGTTTTATAATAAGTAAGATCTATTTTGTGACAAGACTAAAAAAATATATGGAATAAATAGGAGAACTCATTGCTTTGTCAGGTACTTAGTGCATGTTTTGATTTTCTTTTCTCAATTTAAAAGAGAATTTTACAGGATATTGAACTTCCTGGTGTCAGGCTATGCAGGTGAAAGGAAAGTGAATCTGGAAATGCTGTGTGAGATAATAGAAATTGACACTAAAGTTGCTTATAAAAGCAAAATTTTAAAACTAAAATGTTTTTAATTAACAACTCATAAGGAAGTTTTTTTTCTTATTTCAAGAATATAAAATGTATTGTTATAAGAACATTAGATTAGAAATTATAAGATCTAATGTTTAATCCTTATATTTTCATAATTATTTTTATTCTTTTATGTTGGAGAAGAAACTCTGATTTTTAAACAACTTTAAGCTTTTTATGACCTGACCATAGGCTAATAAAAACTCAATATGGCTCTTATATTTTAATACTGCATAACAGATGGATATTATTAAGTTATAAAATAAAAAATAACTGTTTCTGTTTCCTTAGTAACTTAATATAAAAGGTTATTATGTTTACCTACATTGTAATGTCAAATCTCTACTTGATGAAGAAAACTACAAAAATAATTATTAAGTAATTTATAAATCCCATATTAATTTGTAATTTTAGCTGATCAACAATAGCAGTGTAACAGCTTATATTCTGACAATAAGTAATGTAGAATTTATATATTCATTTCTTATGTTTGCTAAGCATCACATCTAAGTAACCTTCCATGCTAATATCTTTAAGAAAGGTGTTTTTTGGGTTTTTTTTGTTTTGATGTCATGGTCACCAAAATGGTGATGTAGTTGATTTTATACATGTCAAGAGTCACCAAAATGATGTTAGGGGTCATTCACATCATAGCAGCAGAAAAGCAGAAATAGCCTCGTGCGCATGGGAAATTAAAAAAACATACATTGCAGAAATAACAAAGACATTTATTTTTTATGTGTACTGGCATGTGTATTTTTTTATTACAAATGTTTCATGTTGCATATAATGAAAGGAAGATGTTTCTTCATATTATTACATGCCATGTCACAGAGAGAGAAGTTGGATGCATGTTGACTGTCCCAAGGTTGTTGACAAAGAGATTGAATTCAATGTCTTTTGGCAGGATGTCTGTATTTCTGGCAGGAACAGTTTTTGTTGGATGCCGGGAGAATTTTTAGTTTTAGTTTTTACTTTACAAGGTTTAAATATTATAGTTTTATTTTATTTTATTTATAATTTTCATTATTATTATTTTATATTTTTATAATAATAATAATGTTCCTACAAAGGTATTAAACCTCTGCAACCTGACCTTTTTGTCTTGGTTATCGCATTGTACATGATAATAAAATGAGGATGTTTTTTGTGGAAGTCTCTCTTACTTTAGTTCGATTCCAAAGAAAATAGTTGAAGTTTTGAATTTAGAAACCTGCATTTGCTCAAATCATATGACAAAGTTTGACATTTTTTGTTCTGCAAACTTTCGAAACTCAAAATAATCAAGTAGTGTCTGATTATTTTGAGTGTCAAAAATGTTTCATATTATCAAGTCGAAGCAAACAAAAATGCTATGAATACATAATGAGTTGATTTTTAATTAATGGTAAGCACTTCATGTATCAGAAATATACTTGGAAGCTATCTTTTATATTATACTCAGCATAATAATTATTTGAATTGACATGAACAGAAAGGTATATTCACATTGTATTTGGAATAATCACTATGAAGTCTTGATCTGTAATCAACATTTCTTTTTATTAGCATTTAAAATAGAATTGTTATAGTAAGTATGACTTCATGAAAAGGTGGTTTAATTGATTTTATTTCTTTATATATTTAAATAGGGGTTCATTTATGTAAACATACCTTTGTGTGTTGTTTGATGTTAACTGGCAAGACAAAAGCATTTAGTAAAGCATTTGTATAACTAAATGAATAATTAAAAAAAAAAAAAAATATATATATATATATATATATATATAGAGCGAGAGAGAGAGAGATCTTATTTTATTTTTCTAAATTTAATTTCTTTTGTGATTTTATAACTATTCTTTTAATTTTAAGGAATTTTCATTATTCAAAAAAATTGTTGTTTTTGTTAAGACAATTTACTCCAAAGATTGTGTCATTTTTTAAGCCTTATATTACTACTAAAATTTGATTTTGCATACCCTTGTAAATGTTACATTAGGGAATAATCCTTTTTGTATGTGTGGTAAACTTTTTGACATGTATGTCATCCTTCTTTCTTAGATGTTTGATACTCCACAATTTTCCAAAAAAGCATCAACCTGTATAAATTTGCATAAAATGAATATTTTCAAAATATTAAAGAGGTTTTGAGGAAAGATGTTTGGTTGAAACAAGCTTATAGAAATGTAAATTACTTAAAATCTTCGAAGAAAACTGGAGGAAAATTTGTCTTTCTTTTTCTTGCTTCCCTATGTCAAAATATTGCATAAAAGAAAATGATTATTATTTTAAAGTTAGAGTATACATATCTATAAAAATCATGTAATTATCCTGTATCTATAAATATTTGTCTATATAGGTTTGGTTAAAAAAATATGTTTATAGCATTAAAAGCATTTATTTTTAATTAAGTTCATTCAAAAAGATTTCATTTGTTTAAATAGTAACTGTTCTCATGTTTCAAAAGAAAGCAATTTACTCAGACAAAAGTGTATAGAAAGTGCTTTAATTGCTAGATCATCTATGTTCTTACAACATTTCACCTTGTCAGATCTTCTATTATCACAATATGGGATACTTAATAACAAAAGGGATAAAAATATAAAGGAAAAAAGACTAGCAGAAATTGTCTAAACTATATACCCTAACACATGTTTAAGAAGAAAAGAAATTTAAATTTAAAAGATTAAAATTTCAGCATCTCTTCTCATTCATGTTCATGTGTAATCACAATGTAAACGTCGCTTTAGTCCTAAAGGACAAAACACATCACACAAAAAAGATTTTCCACTTTGGTGTTGATTTTCCTAAATCATGTCATATATCTAATATTTTATATCATGTTTTGATATTTGGAGCAGGTGTTGATGTTGCCCAAAAGTATACACAAACTTTAGAAGTTTCTTTAATATTTATGTAGATGCAAACAATTATAATGAGGATTTGTTTTCTGTTTTTCAGGTGAGTAAATTTCATTGATAGTATTGCAAAGAAAACTTTATATCACATAATTTATTAGTCATTGCTGATTTTCAATATTACTTTTATTATGTTGGTTTAATTAAAGAATATAAATGTCTTTAAGCAACAGGTTGTAAAATAAGGCTTACATAGTCTCATTGTTTTAAGGCTTTGTTCTGTTTAGATTTATAATCCCAAAGAATATCTATGGTAGTGGAATTTTTATATCAAACTGGGTAAAATATGATGGTTACGCTCTTAATTTAACACATATTATTTATAGTTTGTGCTCTATTAAATGTCAGATCTCACCAGTAAATTAATAATACACACTTTCATTTTAATTGCTTTTAGCCAAACTACCATCACATGGAAAGACTAATTTGCAATGAAACATGCTGTGCATAGTTATGCCCTTTGGTGAAAGAGTCTTATCAATAAAATTGATCTCCTGATCCTTCTCTTTCTACAGTTATTTAAATAACCCAAAAGTAAGTAGGATTTGGTGAAAGCAAGAAAGAGCAACAAGATTCACTGATTTGTAAAACTTTCTGAGAGATGGAAAAGTAACCTAAAAGTGATAGAGAAATCCACTTTTACAGGGAAAGATTATCTGGAAATCTATGTTCAATCATGCATTGTTTCTCATTCTTGATTTAAAAATGTATATTATGAATACAAATTCAGTTGTCAATATAATTATCAAATAATTAATGATGGTAAATTACTCCTATGGTTGCTATTGTAGTAATTTAAATGATTGTACAAAATTTATCTTTCTTATATTTTGTGTTACATTCTTGAATGAATATAATAAGCAAAATATAAGATAAATATGTTTTGTGTGTGTACACACACACACACACACACACACACCAAATTAAAGACAGCAGTATACTGGATGGTTTTGCTCACCCTCCTTGTAGAAATAAACTCGGCTGGATGATATATGATGTAATAATTATTAAAGAGGTAATGTAGCTGTGGCAACCATGGGAAATGGACAGTTTAATGCCATTTGACTATGGAGTGGTTGTTGGCTCTGGAAGAATTGGGCACTGTAACTCCAAGGTGATAATTGCTTTATGTTTTTTAGGTGAAATTAACAGGTGAATTCCAAACATACATTGAAAGTATGTTAAAACTTTAAAAAAAAAAAAAAAAAAAACTCACAAAGATGGTAATTACTTAAGAAAGTGGAGCTTTGCATCAAATCACATTCCAATTTAATGCTAGTGCAGCTCAACTCATCAGTTAGTACACTGTACAACAAAAAATGCATTCAATGGAATTTTGTGATTGTTGATCAATAAGGGTACAATTATTGAAAATGTGCATTAGTTACTGCACCTTACCAGGGTAAAAGAATATCATCATTGGGCTATGGAAACCTGGTAGCGACAGGTTAAATGATTCACATTTAGAACTCCATGGTAGTGCACATGAAGTTCAATGAGTGAGAATGTGGATGAGGATGGCTCTAGAAACATAGGGACAGAAAATGCTTGTGTATTCTCTAAGTAGAATTATGCAACATTCTGGAAAAGGAAATCCTCAAATAATGTCAGAGAGTACATTGTAAAAAATTGTAAAAAGGCAAACAAAAGGAACATGAAAATTAGTAAAAAATAAACATAGACAATGATTAAAATCACATTCAGGATTAAAATCATTAGAACCCCATGCAATAATTAAAACCATGGACAATGTTTAAAATGGTTAAAACTGACAGGCATTAATTAAAACCAATTTTGATTAAAATGATTAAATCCAATATGCAAAGATTTAAAAACAGCCATACATCATATAATGAACTATTACAGAAAAATGATATGTCCATTTAATACAAATGCACTCTTGATAAATTATTTCAGAATTAATTATATGATGTTCAGTAGATGTAGTCTTCTTTTAGTGTTGTCAAGAGAACTTTTTGGTGCAGTTCTTTTACCTATTAATTGGATATGCATTTAAATATTTGGATTCAGATCTTGTTTTCTAACCCCATTTTTCTCTCTGGATAATATTCTAATTGGAGGAGTAATCTGAAATCTTTTGTCCATAATGATTCAGCTACTCAGCCACCCACTAATCATGCATTTATTTAGTGGATAGGTTTGCTTAACCATTCACTTGCAAATGCCATAGAATATATGATTCACAATCCATTTATTGATGGTGGGACTGTTATTCAGTCTTAAAAAGAATAAAACTGAAGCTTTAGGCAATAACTGAAATAAAAACTTTAATAGGCTGCTTTTAAGATGAGGTGATTGCTGTATGTTTTTGTAAAAAACAGTGTTATTACAACAGGTTGTTGGTTTCTATTGGTAACTAAATGTAAAGGATTTCTTTTATCTAGTTTTTTTTCTTCATCCAATGAAAGATTGATATGATTTACAGTCACAAATTCTATTTTGTTGGTGCTTATAAGCATAAGTAACAATTATCTTGAAGTATTTGTTCTCCTCTTCATCTGTGAGAAGATGGACAGAGAAAATTGAAGTGACAAAAATATTGTTCTACCAATGAATGTTGAAAATTCAATTGACAGTTCATGTGAAAAATAAGTTTTAAGGGGAATAGGAATATAAGTTAATTGCTGATAATAATCAGCTAAAATTTCTGAGACAATGATTGAAGAAATGAATACTCACAGTATATATTGAAAGCAAGAGAAGCAGTGAAGAAACTGAATAATCTACTTGACAAGTTTAATTAAAGTAACAAAAGACAAGTTGTGAACATAGAAATCAAAGTATAGTATTTGATTATTTCCACACTACTAAGTTTTTATTTACTCTCTTTTCATTTGGACTATTGTCCTCAACTTTGTTATCACAATGTTTCAGCTGTTGTGCTATCTAGCCTTCATCAGCTGTATATCAGTCTGGGTACATTACAAGGACAATAACCTAGTGGATTAAAGTATTTATTCATGAATTTGGTGAAACAGTAGTTGTGAGTTCAATCCCTGAGTCAAGCAGTGTGCATTTGGACTCAGTGAAAACAGGGCGAGTAATAACCGAACAGTACTAAAAATAAGAACAAGATGAGATATCACTAGATATGAGCAGTGGAATGAGAACAATCTACCCTTATAGATTAAATAAAGGGTTCAGTTCAGAATTCCCTGTAGGTTACCCTAATTGATATACATCTGATGAAGGTTGGAGGGCACAACAGCTGAATGTAGTTAGTGTAAATAATGATAATAACAAAAATTAAGTTTCTGCAATATTATACAGGCTTTTTAAGATTATGCATTTGTTAGGTGTATTTTTGTATACCTTAATCAAAGCTTTGATACTGGGACAATAGTGTTGATTTGGACATATTACTAACATAGAATTTACTTATGAAACAGAAACACGCAACACATTATCTTTCATTGATATCATGTTATACTGTACTGATAATGGTCTAATGCTAAGTGTCTATCACAAGTCAACTAATAAAAATGATCTCATAAATTTCTATTCTCACTATAGCAACAGAATAAAATCCATACTAATTATCAGATTCTATTTAAGAGCATTCAGAATTTATAGCCCTCAATATTTGCATGATGTTGAGAAATACATTGAAAATACTTTTAAGCTCCTCCAATACCTTAATTATTTGATATTCAATGTGAAACAGAAGGCTTGGTTAATATTTCAAAATAAATAAATGAACCATTTTAACAAATCAAATGAATCAAGATATATTACTCTACCTACCAATTCTGTCACAACTACAATTGAAAAGAATTTATCTAATCTTATCATAAAATTTGTTACAACTACTTTCAAAACAATAAGAGATTTAGTTAATATTAAACAAAACCATAATAAACTAAACCTTGAAGGAGGAATTTACTCTATCACCTGTAATGATTGCCACAAAGAATACATAGCACAAACTGCTAGGAATTTAAATAAAAGATTATATGAACACAAAAGAGATCTTTTACAAGACTACACACTCAGTGCATTAGTAATTCACTAGTGAGTCTGATCCTAATTTCAATTTAAAAAAATTCTGCTTTAATTAAGAGAAAGCAATTTAGTAAGGTGAAAGTGTATAGAAAGTGCTTTGATAACTAGATCATCCACAATAAATTTGCATCCAAGTTCTTACAACATTTGACCTTTCTTGGCAGATCTTCTATTATCACAATGTGGGATACTTAATAATAAAAGTGATAAAAGCAAAAGCATAAGGAAACTGAATGAAATATTCAACAGTTCCAAATTAGTTATGTTGTTAGGAAAAATATAAAGATTTAAAAATTTAATTTTTATTTACAATTATGAATTTTAAACAATATGCAAACTCCTTGCAATTTTTCTTTTTACAGATTTGTGAAAAATATTAATGTTCTTAAAAAATATATTGTGCACAATCTTATACAGAAAAATTATTTATCATTGTTTTTTAATTTTATTATTCAGCATTTTTATTTTATAATTATTATGTCTATTATTCTTAGAAATATTTTGTTAAATTGTTAACTTTCCTAAATATTTTCTATTTGTTCATACATACATACATACATACATACAAAATGATCATTTATTTAAGAACCTGTACAGAGCATCATATATAATGATTGTGCCTCTGCTTTGTATCCAAGTATATGCATCAAAATGAGGGCACAGCATTTTTTTTAATCTCCTGTTTGTGTGTGTATTTTGGTGACCTTTTTTTTCTAGGTGGGAGATGCTGAAATTGGCTCTGTGGAATGTTGCAGAATTCAGTTAGTTGGGCATGATGACTCATAATTCTTCTTTAAAAATAAGAAAAATTGATACTACCATTCTTTGCAAGATACAGAGTCCAGCAAAATCTGACCTCCAGCCAATGAGGGACAATATCAAATTTTAATCCTTCAATAAATTTCATTGTTCTTAAATAAAGATAGAAATATAATAAGATAATAAGTTCAAACTGTTATAATGCCTTTGTCAATTGCTGAAGAAATGTATAATTTTAAATTTTTCAGCATTTTGGTCAGTTTTTTTTTTATACATCAGTATTGGATACTACATAAGCAGAACATATCCAAATCATAAAGTTTGGTCTCTATAAGAAGTTCTCTTTTTAAAATAGACTAGGATAAAAAGGATAACATGACATTCATTTGATTCTGTTCAATTGGTCCTATCAGTTGGCTATTCCTGATAACCAATGTTCCATATAAACAATATTGGTTTTCATTTGATCACTGCAATTAAGCAGTTGAGTCTGATCAGTACTTAGATGGGGGTACCACTGGGTACTGTAAGCAACCTCCTACAATCCAAAATATGTTTCTGCTTCAAATAACCCACAAAGGGTGGATGAGCCATAAGAAACAAATCGGTCAATAAATTTCTTTAAGCAAAATCAATTATACATGCATAAATATAAATTCACTTTTGCATAGAGATATTTATATATTCACCTTACCTTAAAAAAATATAATTGACTGTGTAACATTTAAAATATTTAGATATTTTATTTTTGCAAAAAAAAATGTTTACATTTATGTTAGGTTATATTTCATTCCAGAATTGTTCATAATACTTACTTTTTGCTTATTTTAAATGCTATTAACTCTATTAACTTGGTGGAAATCCATTTAAATCTAAAATATACACAGATAGAAATCTACAGGGAGGAAATTAAAATTAATGGGAGAATGGAAAAGGTAAAATAAAGAAAAGAAAATTTAAAAATAAAAGGAAAAAATTCAAACAAAAAAAAAAAACCCATGGAAATAGATTGTTGAAAAATGATGATAGATATTAACAGAAGCAAAAAAGTCCTGGCAGGTAGATTGTTTGCAAGAATTGCTTAAAAAATTGTCATATTCTTTGTGTTGGAATTGAAGTAAAACTGAGTCACCTCCTGTGACAAAGAGAGAAAAGAAAAAGCAGTGGTTATGGTGAGAAGGTGATTGCTTTACAACTGTAATTGTTAAGACTAATTTATAGCAAAGTGAGTAAAAAGTAAAACATATCAATGAATTTTTTTATACATCTTTTAGTGCTGAATGCAGCCAATGATTACTGTCTTTTTAATTTCATCTTTCTGCTTTTGACTTGAAATGTGTTGTGAAAGAAATGAACAAAGACTTTACTTTATTACATACTGTAATCATTTTCCTCTTTGCTTTTAATAAAATTTTCAAGTATTTTAAACTCATAATCTATTCTGTTTTTTGCATCTTTCCATGTTTTGAATCCTTTTTTGATTTCTCTTTTCTAACATCAAGCTTTATCCTTTTTATTTCTCCTCTATTTTATTTCCAGTAAGATTTATATCATTTAACTCCTGTGCCCCCATCTCTCTCTCTCTCTCACTTATTTGCTGTTATATTTCTTACAACTTTTCTGTCATTTTCTCTTGTTTCAATTATTAAATTTGATATCTGACTTTCTCTTATTGCTATGGTATTAAAAATAGTGTTTCTGCTTATTTGTATTTTTTGTGGGTATTGTGTTTTCAAACTATAAGAAGATTTTTGTTAATGTTGCATATAAGGAATTAAGAATTCCATAATACAATAAACAACTTCTACTTCATCCAGCAACATCAATGTCACATATCTGAATTATATATGTAATGTATATGTTTAGCATTTTATTTATGTGTTCCCTTATTTGATATAACTCTCACCTGGGGTTTGCAAATATTAAATATTATCTGATTTTATTCTATTTTACATAATTACTATACTGTAAAATAAATAAGAAAGATGTGAAGGGCAGTATTTGAACCTTGTTTTTGGTCATTAGATTATTTAAATGTTTTTGTTGATTATTTGATGATGTATACACCTAACAGTTGACAGTTAATTATTGTCTATTGCACAATGCTTGTAAGAAAAAACTGGCCTATATTGGCTTTCATATTGTATGCCTGAGAGACAAAATATAGAAAATAGAATTATGAAACCTAAATTCTCTCTCCTTTTTGTAATATACAGTAGTAGAGAGTTCAAAAGTGTCTCCAAGTCCTTGTTGTAGAAGAATTATTTTCCACACTTCAACTTCTCTCTCATAGGCGGGATGTGGTGAGTCTCTCATTGCTCTGTTGCTATTAACATGGAAAGTGCTTGGTTGAACTGCATCTCCTGGTTCTACTAGTTCTAACCTTGACAGCTAAGATCCACTTACATTGTACCAAACCACCCACATTCCATCATTGAGAAGTAAGTTCCACTCAAACAGCTTCTCATGAACCACTGCCCTATGGAACAAACTCCCAAGAGGATGTTTCCCTGATCACTACAATATTAATCTGTTCAAGTCTAGAGTCAACTGTTATCTTTCCCACTTTATCCATATAAACTATCCCTTAACATAACCCTCTACCTCAAGTGGCACCCGGGCCTTGTACGGAGTGAACCTTACAGTAAAAAAAAAAAAAAAAGAAAAGAGTGACATGGAATAAAAAAGAAACTTACTAGAAATAGGAGATTCTCTTTGGAATGCTAGATCTGACATTATATGGGATATTACTTCACCAAAATAGAAATGATATGCGTAAATATGTTTTTCTTTTGCTTTTGTTCCTAACATTTCCAATTTTTTTTTTTCTCTTTATTGCTTGATGTATATAAAAGATGATGAATAAACACCTTTGCTTAATAACTGTTTTATTTCACCATTATTTATAAAGTTTTATTTTAATACCTGATAAGCACCATTATGAAACCTAAATGTTGCTTGCTGCTTCTACTTGAATATCACTAAAGATTCAAAGTATTCTTTATTTGGATGAACAATATTTAACTTCCATTGCTAGCATTCACTTTTAATAACCTTCTTTCAAAAGCAAAAGAAAATAGCATTTTTCTTGAAACAATTATTTTGTGTCCAATAAAAATTCAGGGATAAAACATATCATATAGCATTGAATATATTATTCATGCTTTAGACAAATTAAATACATATTAATATACCAAAAGATTATACAAGTAAACATTAACTTTTTCTCTTGTATTATTTTTTATCCTTCCTTTCCATCTTTTTTTACTACCAAATCTAGTATCAGTTTCTTTTTTTAATTTATTTTTCTGTACTTTGTGCTTTTTCTGTCCTATTCTCTTATTATTTCATCTTCTTTTTTTTTTTATCCTAGTCATTAATATTTGCCATTGCTGAGCAATGCAAATGTAAGTTAAAATTCATCCTAATCTGAAGCCTTTGTGTACTACTTTTTAAGCACTACTCACATGTGCTTTGTGGGGTATCAAAGAAACTTTGCTTTATACAGTGCAAACATTTCGCTGTTACAATATGCTAACTTTACTTTTTTTTTTTCCTTACTCAAGCCCCTTATTTCAGTATGCTTGTTCTCTGGTATTGTGTGGTGAAGAGACAGGGTGTGGTATCATCATCATCATCATCGGATTCTTGCACAAACCTTGAATTTATGAACAAGATGGCAATATAAATGTGAACAGGCTTTTCTTAAAAATGCTGATATTATCATTATGCAGCAAAAATTGTGATTTACAGTGTTTTAATTAACTCATGTATAAAATATGCACAACACAACTGTATTAACTGATGATAGAGAAAGATATTCTACCTGAAGTATTTTATTATCTGAACTTTAAAATCATTTGTGAATGGAATCCATATTCTGACTAAAGCACAAATAATTTTATTTCAGTCTCCTTTCACTTTGTAAATTAATATACTTTCTTTACTCAGGCAAATATGTTTTATTTCTTTTATGCATCTATACAAGCTCAGATAAAACTTTTGTATCTAGAGTTTACCTTAACAATAAACATAATATACTACAATCATCTTTTAATTAAAGCTGGCATTTAAATCAACATGAAATAATTATTTCAAAATTCTAATATCTAACAAACACGACAAATATGTGTAATGATGCCAAAGATCTGAAGGGAAATAATGATAATATTTGGTATTCTCAATATAAGTACAGAACTAAGTGGACTGTGTGTTTACCCAACTCTTTATTAGAGAGCGAATTTGGTTGAGTGGTTAGAATATTAGCACTTCAACCATAAGACGCTGGTTCAAATCTCACTATGATAATATTGACTCAGGGAGACAATCTCAGTATGTAGCACTATTGGTAAGTTATTAAAAACCATACCACAGGTTGACCCAAGCGAAATTGTGAGTTCAAATTGGATAGACAAAACTGTTTGGAAACCATTGGTAGTTGTGCTAATATGAAGTTACAAGTCATCATGTCTGAGGGTTCAAGTGTATCATTGTTCAACTACTAATCCTGCCAGATGATGTTCTTTCTTCCAGAAACTGTAAATAAGGTCCACTTAGCATTGTTTCAGTAAACCCATAGGTAAACTCTGTGGGTTGGGTCTGTATGCCTGAGCAAGCATCTGCAACTTGTCACCCTAACAAATACTTACATTACTGAGTTACAATCGACAGTATAATTTAATTTAAAAAAAAGTTTGTTGATTTGTTTTTTTTTTTTTTCTAATATTTTAAAGAAAGTTATTCAACATTGCATTAAGCATACTCAAAATTTAGTTTAGTTAAAAGGTTAGTTTTTTGATTAGTCAATATCAATACATGTATATTATTGTGCAGTCCAATTAAAAAAATATTGCTCATATGAGACAGTACAAGAAGCATTGTTTGGGATGAACCATTCTTCTAAGAGGTTTACAACACCTACAATTTTCATATAGCAATTTACTTGTTAAAAGTTAACTCAGAAAAACAACAAAATGTTAACCAACACAAACCTATTTTCTTTGTTAATTAATAATTGTCTACAAGTATTATCCCTGGTAAAGATTATCTGGACAAGATTTTTAGATTTAAAATATTTGGAAATTTATCATCAGATGATTATCAAAATGTTTCTCATGCTTCCTTTGATATAAAGAGAGGCCCAATTCAATTTTTATTTTTTCATTTAAAGTCCTAATATAATTTTTAATGTAAAAATTCCAAAGCAGAATTAAACATGTATAAATTTGGGGTTTAAGTTTTCCTGGGTACTGACTGTTCTGGCTCTGAGGTTATTGGATATTCTTATGTGATAGTATAATATTTTCCTCAAACTTTTTTTTTCTATAAATGATGTATTGTTATAAAATAAACTTGGACTTTTTCCTTTTATTTTTCAACCAACATTGAAATGTGTATAAATGTATAAGTTTTTTCTAGATTTTTGCAAGAAAATCATTTTTAATAAGAGTTGTTAAAAGAGAGAAAAGGCAAGTTATATGGATATAAAATCATTATTTATACAGTATTTTTTCCATTACAGAAAAATCTTCTCAGATAAAATCTAAATTTTATTGTAATTGCCAAAATATTCTAAAAACAACCAAAGCTAAATTTTTATAATATATATTTTTTCAAAGTGAAGGAATAGAAAGCCAAGTATTTTGTAGGATGCTGTTGAGGCTGCTTTTTGATGTTATATATTGGATTGGCTGAAATACTTCTTCACATTATTAAATAAAAAGTAAGACAAATTCTTTAAGATTATCTTTATTGAGCAAGATATTTATTGTTTTGTTCTATCTTCTGCCATCTTTCAAGCAACTTCATAATTTCATCCTCTTGGAACTTTTTACCTTTTTCAGATGTAAACTGTGCTATATTTCTGTCTGAATTTCTGGGATAATAAGTTATCCTTACATTATTTACATGCGGACAATTGTCCTCATCTATGTTGTTATTATTATCACAACATTTCAGCTGTAAAGTTGGAAGAACATCAAAAAGCTGTAATTAGAGGCAATACAATGAAATCAAACATGGCTGATCATGTATGAAAGGAAAAGAGCAGTCATCAACACCTGTGAAATGAAATAAAAATACTAAACAGAGTAGAACACTGGAGAGTTAGACATTGGATAGAATCAACAGATATTCTAGTCTATGATGACCTCCTTCGTAGGCCTAACAGAATATGATACAATATGAAGAAAGAAAAACAACAGTAAGATTCCAAAAGCAGCAACAGCCACAATAGAAAAGAGAAACCTCACTGAATACAGTAAAGCATGACAAATAGCAACAGTCTCAGCACCAGGCAGATTAGATTTAAGGCTACAAATTCTACATTGAGGATTGTATAATGGAGCAATAGCCTAGTGGATTTGTAGTGTTGATTTGTGAATTTGATGATATAGTAATTCAGTTTAATTCTCTTACTTGGACTCAGTGGGGCAAGCAATAAGTGAGTAGTATTTAAATATGAACTTGACATGGTCAACAGAACAAGAACAATCTACTCCTACAGATTAAATAAAAGGTTTAGTTTGAAATTCCCTGAAGGTTACTCACTGACAAGTATCTGATGAAGGCCAATGGGGACAACAGCTGAAATGTAATAATAACAAGAAAAATGAAGACAATAACCCACTTTTTCTAACAAATTAATATCTTAAGAAAATTATTTAGCAACAGAATATTTTTGTTAGAAACAAAGCAAAGAATGCTGAACTGCTAATCTTCTATATGGCACTCGATCTCTTCACAGATAAAGAGACTGGAAGGAACAGGAATGTGGTCCACCTGACAAATGCTAAGATTATCATAGACAGAACATGAAGCAGTTTTAAGGAAAGTAGGAACTACAAGAACACTAATATTTACAATCAGTCAGTTGAAATGTTTGCAACACTGTGGGAGATAACGCAACAACTCAACTGATGATAGCAGGTAGGAACAAAGAAACCGATGTCGCACGTCCAACCTTCTCACAAGCCGAAAGCTCTCTGATCCGAAACAGCAAAACGAGCCTGCTTTATACAGCCGAGGACCGACCACGATTTGCATGTGAATGATGAGACAATGAGATTTCGCATTAACTAACCGAGACCGCCCGGCATAAAATATGGGCGCTGCCATTTTGATTCCTTTTACCGTTGGGAGGACCGGAGTTTGCACACTGCACAGATTCGCACGCATTTCCGAGGTAAGCCATTTTCACAATTTTCCCCACGGACAGAACATGAAGCAGTTTTAAGGAAAGTAGGAACTACAAGAACACTAATATTTACAATCAGTCAGTTGAAATGTTTGCAACACATAATGAATAAAAAGAGCCTGGACAATTTGACACTCACATGACATTAATGGTAAGAGAAACAAGGGGAAATGGTCAATGGATGGCAAAACAGGGATGAAGAGGACTGCTAAAAATTCAGAAGTTACTTAGAGCAACAAAAGATAGAATATTGTGGAGGACTGTGATCGTCCAAAAGAAAGAATTCCAAAAGATGGAAATAAATTGTAATCTGAATGTGCAATGTCTGGTGAATATGAAAGATAAGTGAAAACTTCCCATCCAAGTCATATTAATTTTTGCCTATTCACCAAAGAAACACAGTCTAGTATAATCCTGGCAGAATATTAACTAATTCTAGACAATTTTTCTGACTGCTGTCTTCAATTTGCTTAATTGGAAACAGTAGTTATTTGGCTCAATCATTTGGATCTCCAACAGGAGCCTATATTTGAAAATTCTCTTCCAGTCCAGCCATATATGTAGCATCACTTTCTTTGGATTGAGATCAGCTTTTGGTATTAGTTGTGGTTTATTTCACTTGCATTTGATATTGTAAATAATCCTCATTACATTGTTCATTACATTTTTTAGACAAATAGATTTTCTCTTGCTTAATGTAGACTCTACATGT
Organism: Acanthosepion pharaonis; assembly: GCA_903632075.3. Taxonomy (NCBI): domain Eukaryota; kingdom Metazoa; phylum Mollusca; class Cephalopoda; order Sepiida; family Sepiidae; genus Acanthosepion; species Acanthosepion pharaonis. The sequence goes on from CAHIKZ030002866.1 coordinate 793,728, forward strand.
TAAAGTAATTGACAAATAATTTTCTATACTTGATTTGGAAATCTTCTGTATCTGTCATACCACATTTCTTATTTTCTTGTTTTTTTTTTCTTTTTACAGTAAGGTTCACCCTGTACAAAACCTGAGGGCCACTTGAGGTAGAGGGTTATATTAAGAGACAGTTTATACAGATAGAAGGGGAAGATAATGATAACTTTAGACTTGAACAGGTTAAGATTGTAGTGATTTGCAAACATCCTTTTGGGAGTCAGTGCCACAGAACAGTGGTTTGCAGGAAGAAGCTGTTTGAGTGGAACTTATTTCTTGCTGATGAAATACAGAGGGAATGTGCATGGTTTGCTACTATGCAAGTGGTGTGGTGGATCCTAGCCATGAAGGTTAGACTTGGCAGAACCAAGGAATGTAGTTTGTCTGAGCACTTTCTATGGAAGTAGCGATAGAGCAGTGAGAGGCTCATCTCATCCTGCCTGTAAGATAGAGGTTAATGTTTCAACAGGCTTTCCCAAACATGAAGCATCACACAGTAAAAAAAAAATTTTGTATGAAACTTGGTAAACATCTTTTGACACATTTAATCATTCACAGAACCTAGTCTATGAAGTGCACAAATCATTTTTTGTGTACAATTATATTTTTACTTTTCTTAAAATATGCTGAAAATGTTGCTTATTTTCTTCAGTCTTCAGTATGTTAGAATCAATGAACAAAAATACACTGTACTGATAAAATTTTTATAAAACTGTATAATTATGTCATGAAAAGTTAGTTTTTAGGTTTACATGAAATATTTAATCTTGTTTATTTTTTAATATTTTCATAAACAATATTTAATGCATTTGAAGATTTTTTACTACTTATGGCTTTACAAGCCTTGGTTGATTATTGAGCAATTGATGATTAAACTTGGCTCATGTTTTATAAAATTAGAAATTTTAAGTTATAAGCATTCTTTTATATGAATAAATAAGGTAAAATTCTTTACCTTATATTTTCCATTGAAATATCTATTTTAAATTGCTGTTTTTAGAAGGAAATTTACGAAAAAAATAATTTAGGTGATAAAATTTATTATGAACCTCTCTCTTTGCTATGCATATGTAATTCTCTGAAAATGTATGTAGGATTAGTTGTCTTACATGTAGGTTATTAATTTACCTTTTTTATCTTTTCAGCAGGTTTAGAATTTTTCAATATGGTTGAGTATTTTTTTTTAAGCATGAATGAAGTGTTTGGACTGTGATTCTCCAAATTCACTGGACAAATATTTAAATTAAATATGATCTAGTAATTCATGATGATGAATATTTTCAGATAAGGTATGATTTAATAAATATATAGTTCAAATCCATGATCTTTCACTGGTGACAGAGAAGCTATTTAGGCCTTGTATATGTAAAATCCTGTCCAGAGGGTGGATTTTCAGCTAGATTCAATCATTTTACTTTCTCACAAATTGATTTGTCGCACTGTTCATATTTCAATTCTCCATACATACTTTCCCGTTTTCTGGAAAATGTTGCTGGGATTAAATGTAAGCAAAATAAAATTGAAATGTTTAACAACATTGAGACAATATATGCAACCTCATTGATTGGTACACAGTGGGCCCAAATGGGCTAACTTTGGAAATAGAGGTATAATGATGTCTAACTTGGTCCAATCTGTTTCTGATAAGGGATTATGGTCTTTTTGGAAGTGTATGGCCAAGCTGAGTTCATAAAAAGTTAAATTTTTCAAAACTTGGGGGTTGGGGTGGGATTTCCTTATTTTGGCATTGCCATCCCAAAGTACAAAAATTGCTCTAATTTCAGTTTGGATAAAGATTAGCGGTTGGTTGAGGGTTTGTTGGAAGCATATGCTTAAGGCCAATTTAATTGTATGATAAAAGTTTCAATTGTATAAAAAACTGAAGATTAGTGCTGTATAACATGAAAAAAGAAAGACATGGGTTCAGACAGACAGTCATGTTAAATAAAATCCAAACTTTCTTCAAAACAAAGATCCGAGAAAGTGCTATTCTGCAAAACACCTATAAAAATCTTTATAGTATGAACTCATGCTAAAATTTCAGGACTTTCAAAATGACAATTTGGTATACATACTTTTATTAATCAAGAAATATATCTTCAACAAGGCTGGCATACCACTTCTTCAGCAAATTGAACAGCTAAGAATGTGAGTGTATAGTATGATCTGTGACACCAAATTCTGTATAGTATTTTTTGGCTGACACTCAGTTATAAGATTGGTTAAGACAGGATTAGAACATTCAAGTATTCTTGATATGACATCAGTGAGCTGATCAACAGGAGAGATTTTCCTGGATAAAAATTGCAATTAATTTCTAATGTCCATGTTGTTTGCCTCCAAATATTCTTCAGACAGGTTCCCAAGACTAACCATCATTCAAACCAATCAGTTCTACAAAGTGGTGTAGAGTTCCATGCAAAGTATGATTAATTCTTACCCATGGAAAGTTGTCACACAAATTGAAAGCAGTTGAGTCACAGAGATCTTTGAATTTTTTCAACTTGGCTTTACACAATGAAGATACAACTGAGAGGATTGTAGATAATTGACAATGGAGAAGAAGGTTATCCTTGTGTTTCTAATCAGCTAACTTTTTTTATGACTTCAATCACTTCTTCAGAGAAAAAATGCCTTCCTTATGGTCCATTATTTGAAGTCCAGCTTTTCGCATCAGCTGTATTGACTCTGTCCAGATAAAGTCCTGTTTCCTGGTGAATGGTGTCAAGAATTCGCTCCTTGGATTTACGACTGGGATCAGTTTTTTCTATCCACTACTGGTACTCAATGTGACAATGGTACAAAACCTTTAGAAACCATGCTGTACTGTTGATGTAACAGTGTGTGTGCAGGGAAATTCCCAAAGAAAATTAACATGAATGATTGACTTGAAGAAGAAAGGTTTTGAAAATTCTGAAAGGGTTTAACTAATATACCTTTAATATTGGTAACTTATGGTGTATGGATCTTAGCCATTTTAGTGTATCTGATGAATTGGACCAAGAAAATTGCTGCATTTTAAGTAAAATCGGACCAATTTTTGTCTAATTATGGGTGAAAATCAGCAAAGATAATGAAAATTTTTGTTTTCATCTATATTGATTGTATTCTGAGGGAATTCATAGCTAATATCCTGCCTGGAATCCCCAAAATAGATATTACAACCATTTTCATCCATTTGGAGCCTAAATTTTAATTCTAGCATACACAAAAAATTTACCAATTAGATAAATTTATGGTCTCTGAAATAAACTTTGGTTCTGCATTAAAGAAGAAAGGGCTAAGGGTCACGTGGCAAACTGAAAAGATACTAAATGAGCTTAGTCTGAATTTTTTAAAAAGTATATACTTTGGTAAGTGAATCTTAGCTGTTTTTGATGTATTTGACGTTTTTGACTCAAAAATAGTGCAATTTACGGGGAAATCAGACATATTCTTGACAAATTTTGTAGCAATTCTGATTTCACTTTATCAAAATCTTAACGAATTTATCATGAATCAATGATTCTTTCAATCAGAATTCAATTATATGGTATTCAAAGTTGGAAAAATGATACTAGATGTATTTCATCAGCTAACCATAACAGATTTTAGCCCATCCATTTATCAGGGTGATGTAGCATTTAAAAATATGTGGTCAGGATATGGCCAAGAAATAGCTAAGATTTTATTCAGATTTCCATAAATTTAAAATAATATAAAATCAGTTCAGAATATGCTAGAGACTTAAATTTTCAGTTTTCAGTTTTTTTCAGAAATTTAATGTAGATTCATTTTATAAACAAGGGTTTAAGTATGAAATAACATGATTTTTTGAAAATTTCCACCTCTGGGCCTAGTGTGTGGCAGTCACAAATGCTTTATTGCAAATTGGTCAACAATAAAAGAAATTAAAATCATTGATAACAGTCATTATTTGTACAACCTGCATATTATTTAATATTTTATCAGTCAGATGATAATCCTAATTCAAAGTACTCACTACAAGAAAGAGAAGCACATGTTATTTTCTTGTAAAGCAGTGAAGAATCTAATCCTAGGTAACTGGAAATATGTTTAACAATTCCTTTGTTTTTTTTTTACTTTTCCAAGATAAATATATTTTTCCTGTGTCATAAGTTTTCAAAATAGAACAAAATATAAAGCATTAAGAGAATTCATTGCTGGTATCCTTTATTATTAATTGTTGTAGCCATAGTGTTTTGGGAATTTAGCTGTAGTAACATTCCCAAAGTTAACCCCAGTTATATAACACAGTATTAAGTTGTCAGATTGTCTGTCGAGAACTATAAAATAATTGTGACTCAGCTGACATTGTCCAACAATTGCTGTTACTTAAGCTGTTAAAAAAAGCATATACCAACAATTATACTAAGTAAAAGGTACCTTACCACCATTCCAATTTGGATGGTTTGTAATTTTTTTTTTAATCATTTCATCCCAAACAAGGCAATAAAGCCACTAAGATGCAAGGGATTACTGAATGTGAGAGAATATGAGAAAAAGAAAAAAACTATTAAGGAGAGAGAATAATAAAAGAACAGGAATTAAGAAGATATTGATATTACATTTAATTTTTTGAAGATCAAAGTTAATTGGAAAGCAAGAAGCTTGAAGAATGTGAGAAGTGCAAGAGAAGAAACTGTTAGCATAGAACTTACAATTCAGATAAGTTCATGATGCATTGGTTATTCTAATATAAGATTGATATTGTTTGTCTATTATTTTTTTAAAAATTGTCGCATGTATATTTAAGTTCAGTCATGGATAAGTATATGTAGTCAATTTAGTAGAATTTGTTGGACACTGATTAATATAATACAACCACAAGAAATAACATTACTAAGAAAACAAAGTTAATACAAATTCTCATTGTGACTAACCAGAATTTTTAAAAGAAACTAAAATATGACACATATGCATATAAAAAAATATGTTGCCAAAAGCAAGGTGTGTGTGCATATACTCACACATTTGTTAATGTGAAGTTAAATTTAGAATATAAAATGATAAAATATAGAAAAAAAATAAAAGTATGAAAGTTATGACCTGACTGATATCGATTTAGTTTAAAAGAGAACAATAAAATTTGCATCATTCTCGCTATTATCCAAACAGTAAAATGGAATTATATCTCTCATTCTCATGCATAATTTTAATGTCTGTTATGCACACCTAAATTGCAGAACAAAATTAGATTAAATTTTAAAGGTAGATGTAACATGACCCTGTGAATGTTATAGACTATAAAAAATCGGGATTTCTTCTATTTTGTGAATATGTAAAAAGGGTCCAGTTTTTGCATTATTCATACACTGTAAACTGAACTTCCATTTTAGAGCCAGTTCACTTGTTTCCGATTTATAAGAGTTAATTTTTATTAAAAAGGAAATACATCTCAAAATGGAGATTAGTTCAGTCAAAGCAAACTAACTATATAGGAAAAATACATTTTCATAAAATATACTCCAGTTTCAGTTTTGCACAACCGTCACAACTTTGTTCACATTGTATATAATATAATGTCTATTACTACGGCTGTTACTGGCAAGCAAAAACTTAATTTTACATCATTTTTTTCAAAGGAGACAATAACCCATTGGTATAAATATTCAACTGCTTACCTCAGGGTTGGATGTTTGAATCCTCACAGGATTTCCTTTACAAAGAAATATGAGATTTATACTATTATATTTAAAATTAAATTAATATATTTGTAACGCTTTTAGATTAAGTAATCAGATTTTATGATTTTCCAATTAAAAATGAATAATTAAGAAATAAAATGGTTAATATTCTTCTATATTGTTTCAATATTGTGTAATTTTATCAAGTCAAAATTGGTTTTAAATTGATTTTAATAAATTACTGTCAATACAACTTGCTGGTATTTATATCATAGATTTATATGATAACTATATCATGCTGATGAATTAAATTGTGTTTAAGTCTGGAGAATTGGCCAGCCAGTTCATTTTCCGAGGTCCACAGAAATCTAATTGTTACAGGTACTCCATAGTTTTATGCAGTATCTTGCATAAATATGAGGGTTCTCCTGAACGTGATCCTTTGCTTTTTTTAACCAAGGTTCAAGGTGCTCTCTCAGGAAGGCTATATAAGTATCTGCAGTCATTTTAATACCATCAGGCACTTTCTACAGACCATGATACCTCCAATAATACCAGCCCAAATCATGATACCCCCACTCCTTGTTGGTGTCTCAAGCATTGATAACGATGTCATCTGTTTGTGACCCAACATTTGCTCCAACCATCAGGGCCATCAATGGTAGCATGAGATTCATCCATGAACAAAATCTTCTAGAAGTCAACCTTCATGTTATTTTCTTCCCATTTCAGACACTTTAGTACATGTCTTTTTGTTAATGGAGGCATTGTCGCTGGTTTCAGTGATTTCCCACTTTTTTTCAGAATACAACATCAAGTACTTCAGGACACAGTTGTTTCTCCAATGTGCCTGAAAAAATCTTCGCTAGTCAGTCTTGGCTTATTTTCAGGTTCATGTTTAATTTGCGACAATGAATGTTGGGAAACAACACTCAGGTGGCCCTTATTGGCCCTCTTATATACCTTTGTAGGAGCTGCAACAAACCTTTTCAGAGTTTGGTGATATCTTCCAATCATTTTGGATATTTCTAATGTTTATTTATCTTTTGCAAGTTCAGATGTTATAACAGGTTAAGTCACAATTGTGACCCATAACTGCACGGTTATGAAGTCACTCATTAATAATTTGGAACACTGAAGTATCATGTTACTCATGCAAATGGCTGCAGTTTGTTTACACTTGCGCAGAACTTTACAGTTTTTACACAGCACACGCATATAACTATTACCATCATTCTATGAAAATTTTGTTAAATTCCAACATGTATTTTTGGACAAAATGAAAAATTGTCACCTCACTAATAATTCATTACGCAGTGTAGAATGTCAAGGAACCCATATTGTAATAAAATAATATATTCAAATATATGGGATATTGCATTAATAAAAAATTTCTATGGCTTATCCCTTTTTGGATTTATTTATAGATAAAAATTTATTTGGCACTTTGTGTGTATAATAAACTCTGACACAACCAAAATATGTTTTTATCAATATTTTTAATAAGAATAAATATCATAAGCTGAAACTCGCATAATATATTGCTCATATAAATATATATCTCGAAAATTTTACCAACATAAGTTGGTTAATTCCAATTTTGTTGTAAAAATATTAATTTACATGATAAAATCTGACATTATTTCTTTTAGGTATTTGAGCATTGGTCACGCATGCATATTGATTTACTACCAATAGCAACAAGATAGTAAATAACAGTATCAGTAATTGTTACTACACTTAGAGTTGATTTTTTTATATTATCAGAAGGTAGATTATTTATTCATTTTGTAAAATGATACCTGCATTTTATATTCCAGCTTAATTTGGCTGGGAAAGATTACTACTTTAGTTGATTAGTTCTTTTTTTTAAATGTTCAGTAGTCCATCATTTTTTCCTGCTCTTTATCTCGCTCTTAGTAAGTTATTCAACATTTGAGAAGTTGAAATGGCTTTAGTGATTACTGTTCATTTATATTATTTTGTCAGATCCACTTTCAACATAAAAATTAATGATTGAATTGCTGAGGACAGACAAATTGAGAGAGGCAGAGACCTGTTCATTAGTTTATATTAAGGATAAATACAAAATTCTATGCCAGATGAAAATGCAGAATTCTTTTCCAATTTTATTAAATTTATTGATGGCAATAATAATGCCTGATTACCTTAGAATTTTCATTTAAACTAAAAGTAGGTAGCTTTTAATATAATAGTTTAATAATTCTATACCTAAAATTTCATTAAAACTATTTTTTAGTTGACAAAGGTTTTACATTGAAAAAACTATTTTATATAGTAAACTACCACAGTTTTTTTTTGTTTTTTTTTAAGCAGGGATCACCTTAAAATAGCAATCTGTAATTACTGTTGAACTTTCATTTCTCTTCTCTTACCTTTAAACTGTTCAGTCAATAAGAGTTTTATTTAAAATATTAATTTATTCTAAATTAATTTTAGTTACATTTAATTTAAGTCATTGTTGATAATTTATATACCCAGCTAACAAAATGACATTTCTGCAATGTTACATAGAAGTTTCAAAATGTTGCCTTGTAATGTTACAGTAACAATTTTTTGTAGACTTTCCACTCCCTGCTCACAACATTACCTTGTAACATTGCATTAACATTCCTCTTCAGACTCCACACAAAATTGCATATGTTGTAAAAATGGTTGCCTTGTAGACTCCCTACAGCATAACTGCAATCTTACAGACACATCTGAAATATTGTGGCTCACAATGCAATAATAGTATAGAATTTAACACCAAAAAAACTAATAATTTCATATATACTCAGTTTATTCCAGTTAAAAATACATTCATTTTATCAAATGACTAAAATCTGAATCATCAGAGTAACTGCCATCATCATTTTGCAGTGGAATGTTTGTTGCTCTTGTTAGAACCTGTTTCTATTCTCATTTGTACTCTTGATATGAACATTTTCTATACTGTCTCATGTTTTCCATAATATTATGCTGATCCTTCAAGATGAAAGAGAATTTCTCCAATTCCCAATCTATTTCTTTTCCACCTTTAAAACCAAAAAAAAAAACTTTTTTTAAGAATATTTGCTTTTTTTCAAGTTTAAATGATTTTTTTCTAAAGTTAAACAAATACAATAGAAAATAAATACATATGCAAAATATTAAAAAGATTTTTTTAAAAGAACAAAAATAATGAAATCCACTAAGTCAGGTTTTATTAATTTAAAAACAGAAGTAGTTAAAGAAGATAGAAACATTTACTAAAAATGAAGGTGTTTTTGCTTGAGAAATTTTTAAGCTTCAAAAATTTAAAAAGTAATAATTGCATTGAACACTTAAATTGCAATATTGTTGGTTTTTTCACTTATCCAAGAATTTAATTTCTCCTTTGCTGATTGCTTCTTTTATGGTGATGGCATTGATGATTAAATTCGCCACCAACATGCAAGTTTAGGATTAGAATCTTCCATTTTCACCAAAACCTGCCCCCATCATCCACTTCCTATCACCCCTATCACCATTTGGCTTAGCAAGATTTGGTTGGTGGTGAGAGAAAATCAGAGTAGAAGAAGGTGCCAATGATGTGAATTTGTTTAATGTGGACCTCAGCTTGGCAGGAAGTGAGCCACACACTTGATTTCATGACCTTCCCCTGTGGCACATATGGAATGAGACATGCAGAATCCAGTTATGAAACTACAATGGACTGCCTCTGATTCTGTTATAATTTTGAGTGGCACTTTCTGTAGCATGTCTGTCATGCGTAGCTCTTTTCATCCATTGGCTCAACCATTGAGACCTGTTATAATCATCATCCACTTGTTCTACTGTTGTGGTCTTTGGGGTTGATCACACTTAGTCTGGATGCTTTTCTTACACCTTGCTGCCAAAGGTGGCCCTACCAGGAGTTAAGAACTCCTGATGACATCAATTTCAGAGTCATTGGACTGCACAAACCTCTCCACTATGACAAAGAGCTACCATCATAATATAATGTTAATATAAAGACATACACAAATGAAAAATAATAAGATTACTCACTATTTTATTCATTTCATTGTTGCAATGAGACAGTCACAAAAGAAGGATAGAGTCTGTCTTTCCACATGTGAAGCTAACTATATTTTGTTTAAGAAATGTGATCAGAATGGATTAAAGGTAATATATTATTGACATTATTCATGCATTAGAATTGATGAATGGGTTCAAATCTACCTTTTAGAGACAAAAACAAGCTTTTTGAAAGTTACTTCTCTTTCCCTCTGGAACTCAGGTTAATGACCTTTTTGTTAAAAATCAAATTTAAAAATGGTGCCATATGCTCTACAGAAAATGGATAATAATTCCAGGGAGATATTAGAACATGCTTTCATCATCTAAATTAGTGACCTTAATTAAAAAAAATATGGAAGAAAATTTTATACCTTCTCTCTCTCTCTCTCTCTATATATATATATATATATATATATATATATATTAAATGAAGAAAAAGTATTCTAATATTATTTGATCAGCATGGAATTATTCAGCTACAGCACTTAATGTTATCATAACATTGTCACAATGTTGGGGATGAATAGTCAGTTTGGAGCCAGTAACATTTCAACTTATACATGGGGGTTTTTGCAATGTCTGAAATGTTGTGGGGAGACTAAAAAGAAATGGTAATATGTTACAAGGTAAAATTTTGGTAACATTGCAGAAATGTTGCACAACATCATTTTGTTAGCTGGGAGGAAAATAGTTAATTATAGTAATATTACCACATTACATATCCCCTGACTAAAATACAATGACTCTACAACATTGCAAAATTGTTCCATGTTAGCTGGCTATAGTTTGTACAATATTGCCTTATACATACACAGAATTTATTTTTTTTATTATTATTTTTTTTTACAAAGTCCAAGGGCCATGCATTGTAAAGGGTTAATGAATGAGATTGTTGTAAAGGAGGGAGAAAGAAGGAGTAGTGCACATTATGAGGACGTGCAGGTCGATATCATTTGACCCTGAACTTGAAGAGACCCAGATTGTAGTTGTCATCCTCTTGGGAGTTTGTTCCACAAAGTAATAGTTCCAAGAAAGAAGCTCTCCGAGTTGAACTTACTCCATACCAAAAAACACGAAGGGAATGGATTTGCTACTGTGTGCATGGTATGGCGGGTCCTATCTGTGAAGGTCAGAACTAAGGAATGTAACTTGTCCAAATGTCTGCCATATTAATAGTGATAGAGTAGTAATAGCTGAGCATAAGGGTTGCAGGGTGGGTAGCAATTTATCACCCACATTTTTAAGATATGGAAACAATACTCCATTCATGGTCTAACCTGACTCTGGGGAACAACAGCTGTTTTTGTAATAAAATCAAATTACTTTTAATTTTTATTAAAAAAAAAATATATATAATTATCATATAAAAAATGATTCTAAGGCCAGCCTTATTACTAATATATAATTGTCTATTTTTATACCAATGTCAGAAATATGTTTTGAACAAGGCTCTTCCTGCTTTCAAGATGTTAGTACATTTCTCACTATTTGGACTGTACTGTACAAAGCTAGCTTTAGTAAATATTGATTATTTAATTATCTATGTCTGTGATATATGCAGGTAAGTCAAAAATTATCTGATCTTTCACCATAACATATGTTTAGGTTTGTCACACAGCCTTCTGCTCATGTGTGCTTATAGTTGGTACTATTGCATTCACATCATCAAAGTTTGAGCTTAATCATGCCAGTTTTCTTGCTGCTGTTACAGTGTAAACATGACTACTCTGCTAGCAGCGTGCACCAAGGAGGAAAAAAAGGGCAGTGATCCAAATCTGCAGAGAACATACTACCTCACTGATGATAACTTGCTGGTTCACCATTACCATCTCTAGAGCTTGCTGAATTTTCTGATCAGTCGTGGAGGTTGATACACACCCTGCTACTTTTTTGCATGTCACACTTGTCCCACCACTGTCAAACTTATTTATCCACTCATACACACTTCTATGTATTAGGGCACTGTTGCCATATTGTGTCAAAAGCCTCCAATGAATTTCAGTCACTGGCACACCTTCCAACCAGAGAAATCAGATCATTTCTCTTTGTTGCCCCTTGGTGTACACTGCTAGCAGAATGGTCATGTTTACACCGTAACAGGAGCAAGAAAACTGTTATTTGTTCTAGTATTTGTGAAAATTTCAAATGTTCTTTGAGAGTTATATTCATACTCAGAGAAATTCGAAGCTTGAATGTTAATCGAAATGCAAATCTGGATTTTGGGGAATAAACTTAATTCAAGGAAGTTATTTGGAATTAAAAAAAATATTTTTCTCAACATTACTTGAAAACCAAAATATATGCTAGTATAAAAAGCATATTTTCCCTTTCAAAGTATAAAGTTTGATACAAAGATATTTATTTTTGTTTTTGAAATAAAACAATTATTGATACTATTAATACTATTTATAACTTGATCACTTTTCTATATTTACATTTTTTTCAACTTTGCACAATTTTGTAATTTGAGTAACTTGGTTTTAATTCTGATATATAAACAATGAAGTGAGAAGATGTATTATATAAATCATTCTACCTTTGCAATCTATTGAAAAAATTATTTACAATTACTGACCCATTTAGAAATTAAACTAAGTTTGCCTTTGTTTTAATTAAAACAATTATGCATAATTATGTTTTAGCAAGTGTTACATGTGCTTATATTAGTGCTGAAAATTAAATAAAATATAAAATTATGGTGATAAAAAAAATGTTCAGTGAAGTTGTTTTTATATATATTCCATGTTACATTGTAAAGTTCCCAGTGATATTAAATTTGAATACTATCATTCAATTGTGAGATCACATAATTTCTGTTAAACAATCAGCACTGTTCATCATCAACAGGAATTGATTTTTTTTTGTCTAATAAAGTCATGCCTTTAATATATACAGGATTTATTCATTATTAATCTCTTGAGAGGCTGACAGTAAATATATTTTGGAATTATTTTTTCAGTTTTAAAGTTGTTTCTTTAAATACTGAATATATTTTTTTTTAAATTTCACATTTTCTATCTTCTAAGGAATCAACAATTTTGTAACTTTCTTAATTAAATTGTTTTTTTTTTTTTCATATGTTGAAAACATTTACCTTGATTCTGACATCTTTGCGTGACCAACCTCTATTTTAACCTCATTGTTAAATTGTATTTCTAAAACATTCTGTTCACTTGTTAATTTGACCTAATAAAAATCAGTTTCAGGATTTTTCTTCATTTATTATTTACATTTGATTGACCTATACATTGCTTCTTAATAAAAGATATTTATCTACTTTTATTAGAAAATGTAAAAGAAAAAGTATTTTTAAAATATTTGAGAGCTGTAGAATAAAAAAAATTGATTTCATTCAACAGGATGTGTATTTACAAGTGTAATCTGTTTGGTATCCTTTAGGCAGATAGCTTATGTCATGTCAAATAGGAATTAGAAAATAGTAAAATTTAATTATTAGTGAGGATAGCAAAAATAAAACAATAAAGATCAATTTCAAAGTCTGTTAAAAAAAAAAAAAACAGGAAATAAATAGATACTAACAGATGTCAGTTTAATTTAACAAAACTTTGATGAATTCTTACTTTCTAAATACATCTTTCTTGTTATTTTTGGTGGATACTATTATTTGCTCTGTTTATTTATTAATCATTATTTTTATTTATCAGCCTCAATATTCAAGAAATCTTATTAGAAAAATATGGACTCTCCTGCAGAATTCAAACCTGTTTTTCCCTTAGGGGAAACCATCATTATATCTGACATACTTTGACTTCTCAGCTTCAGAGAATCTGATGGCCAATCAAAGTCTGAATAGTTCTTCTAAACACAGATTTTTCCTGATTTTTGAAATCAGCAAGAATGATTGAGAGTACCATCATAAATTCTTGCTAATTTTGTGTCAGTATTTGTCTCATCATTGTGATATTTCTGCCTGCAGCATATTGCAAACACATGTCATTTCTTTATTTAATGATTTTCAACCATTGTGAATTTTCTCAGCCAGTATATTCCAATGAATGTCCAGGCACTGTATGGGGATATAGGTGTTTTTATCAAGACGGTACTACATGTTAGAATTTTCTCTCCAGCCTGATATTATCAAGCAGTCACCTCCTTGAATAATTGCTCATGGTGAGATTGAACTCAGGTTAGAACGCTAACACTCAAACAACTCATAATTTATCTCAGATCAAATTATCCCGAAGTATCATGCTGGGAACTTTGTGCTATTTTATGGAGTTATAGAGTTACTTCATGATGTCCATCCTCTCTCCAAGTGAAATGTAGTGACTTGCATTGGGATTTATGGCTGTAGCCTCGGGTAGATTCATGCCTGTAAGACATTCATAAAGAAGATAAACTACCTCAGCTGGAATTTGACCTTGGTTCACTGATTCCATTTTCTATGTTGTGAACTATTAAGACAGTTTCACACAAAACATTTTTCTACAATGTTAAAAATAGTTTGAACAGAAAATGAAATTTGTTTTTATTTATAACTCGCTAAGGTACCTGGCATTGCCCAGGTCTACATGGCTGCAATTGTATAACAGCACTCCTGTATACCCACAACCCCTGTCTAGAAATGTCTGCTTGCATCCCCACTTACAAGCATCATCCATTGGTATACTAAGCTACTCTCTCCCCCTCATCTTTTTTTACAGTGTTTGATTGTTCTTAATAAAGGAATTCCATCGATAAAACCTTCTTGTGTGGTCGTTGCTTGGGGTTAAATTGTTTCAATGTTTTAGATATTCAGTAAATTTCCTATGGTTTTAATAACTTTCATATAGTATGGCATTGTTCACAAATCTAATAATCAAACAAAAACAGATGAAGTGTCAGAGCTTGATTCAACTGCAAGTGCAAACACATGACCCCCCCCCCTTCTTCTTTGTAAGTTTACTGTAAAGCTGGGGTTAATAAGATGTTCTTTGGGAATTTTTTCCATATAACACATCAATAATCCTCAAATTATCTTTGCATCAAAGGTTGTTCAAATGCCAATTTAGGATGGAATCATATGAAGAAACTATTGGCTAAATGGCAAAAGCCTATTTTGGACCTAGTTTGTTGCAGATTTAATCCACTTAACTCAAATAATCTAAACCAAACATTCATGCAATACAATTTATGTGTCATATGTAATTTACATGGAAAATTTGGAAAGCATTAAATGAAAAACCAGGGAGTTATGTCTGAAAACATGCTTTTTTAACAGTTTTTTGTGGTTTTTCATTATATGTGGGGAAGCAAGCAGGACTAAAAACACACAATCTTATTTCTCACATGATAGCAATTTTTTTGCGACGTTTGAAGAAAATCGGATAAAAAATGAGAAAGTTATTCTAGTTTTTATTTTAAGTAGTATCAGAAACCCAAATTTTTTCACAGTATTTTGTAATTTTTTGTGTGAAGCGAATGCCGTAAGAAAACTATCAGGGACTCTACATAAACTTCATAACATGAGCTATGTTTTTGCATTAAGTGCAAAGAACATCAGCTCATCCAGTAAAAATTTTGTTTGCATGTAACTTTGCCTTGGTTTTTGCAGTCCTACCCACCTTCAGTTTTATTTATTTCTCTGCCAAACCTGGGGTGCCTGTCGATTGAAAAGTTGGTCTTGACTTATTTTGGTAAATTTTGCAATGTGTGTGTACAATTTCATTGAAATCAGTCAAGAAATGTGGATGTGCATAAATAACATACACACACACACAGACATCTTCTGTTTTATAGATATAGAATTTGACATTTCAGATGTTTTCAATAAAGAAAACTAAAGCATAATGATATTTATATTACAAGTGTATGAATGGTTTGTGCCTATAAGATTACAATATTTTATGTTTTGCTTTATTTCAGACTAATTCTTGTAAGACATTATCCTTATACTTTCTCAAAAGGACCAATGTGTTAATTTTATATTTTTTTTGCTGTTTTAGTTACCACCTGATGAAACAAAGTATATTTAGATGACTGAGGTATTTCTGAATGTTATGCACATGCCATGCATTGTTATCTGCATTTTGGACAAGTTCCACGTCTTAAAGGATGTCACTAGTCTGTTTCTACTATGATTTCATTGTTAACATCCTCTGATTGTCTGGTCTACCTGCTACTGTTTTAGCTACCAGGTTGATTATCTTCATTTTGTGTTTATTCTTTTTAATAGTTCCTACAGACTGTTTACAGGTGGCTACTGCATAGGTAGCTCATCACCACATTAAACTGTTTTTTTTCTACAATGAAACATGTAGAATAGTTAAAAAATAAACAAACAAAAAACAGGAAATAAATAGATACTAAAAGATGAAAAGAGAACTTAGTGAATGACAACCAGAAAGAAACACTTGTTGATGTTTATAAAGATATGCAAGCAGATTCATTCATTGATAAAATGTCTGTAACTACTAATTGAAGTACATTTTAGTTATCTAAACTCATGACTTTTTAATTTCTACTCTTATGTTTGCAATAATAATGAATATAATTATGCCATCAGTAAAGTCAGTTCCTGAATCATTCATTATTTATATGCTTTATTATTTGTACTTGGATCATATGTGATTTATGAATTTGCTAAATCAACACATTCATTTTATTTAGCCATAATAATTACTTTCTTGTTCTGAAGGAATGTGCAATAAATTCTTGGAATATATATATATATATATATATATATAGTAAAATATCAACACTCAAACTCAGCCATGAGCTTAAAAATCTGGACATAACCCAATGGAAAGAATTATACACATGTAAAAAGAAAGTATATAAAGATAAAAATGACAAATATCAACATAAAAAGAATGACAGGCTGATACACTAATCTTAATACATAGAGAAAATAAATATAAGAACTTACCAAAAAGATGATTCATATCTTAATACTGACAGACTGGCACATAAGTTAGATTGATTGAGAGAGAATTGCCAGATTGATTGTTCTTAGTGAACATACAGAACAACTTCATCAATAGACTTTGATGAATGATTTATGGTTACTTTCTTATTGTTAATTACACATTTGACTGAAAATATACAATACAAATAACTGATGTTAAATTTTATTAACTGTTTTCCTTTATGTGACGGTTACACACCTGGCCCAGGGTCGAATCCCTTGGTTACGGCGCCAACTGTGACGTCGCTCCTCCTGGTCGCTCCTCCTGGTTCCAAGCGTGCCGCTCCAACCCCTTGGTTGGATGATCACCAGCCTCGCCTTTCCCAACTCGCTTCCAATACCTGGTTACTGAAGCAACTGTACTGATCTCCGGTCTGTCTACCCACGTTGTGTTTAGATCTTAGACAGACGGGACCAGCAGGGATTGGGGCGATACAAGTTGAGTCTGACGGGGTGGCAAAACACAAGTAAAAAAGAAAAAAATAAACTCACGAGACAAAAAGATTGCTGATGAAAAAAAAGGGTAACATCTTAATGTCCGTTACATAAAAACAAAATTGTTCTCAATTCCCGACCCGCTCTGTGGACTATGGCACCAAGCTTCTATCACACGACCTAAAGATTTGAATTGCCTACTCTTTAGAATTGTGTATGTCGGGTGTGGTTTGGTTCGACACTGGGGCTAATTTCTATCGATCATTCGCAGTTGATTCTTTCACCCGACTTGGGTTGTATTTCTTCTTCTTCGTCGACTTAGGCTGGAAGTTCTCTTGTCTTCGACTTGGGCTGGAAGGATCTCTTGCGCAACTCAGCCCGCAACTCTCTGTCGATCGAGGTGATCTCTTCGCTGCCGTCAGGGGGCTGAACTCTGCCGTAACTCTGCCACAACTCTTGCTGCCTGTCTGGCCTGCAATTCTTCTTCTTGTCTGCCTGCAATTCTTGGTCTGTCTGGCCTGCAGCTCTTCTTCTTATCTTGACTTGGCTGTAACTTCTCTGCGGCTTTTTGAGCAATCTTCTTCTTCTTGACTTGGCTGCAACTTCTCTGCGGCTTTCGAGCAATCTTCTTCTTCTTGACTTGGCTGCAGCTTCTCTGGGCTTGCGGGCAATCTTCTTCTTCTTGATTTGGGCTGGAAGGATTTCTTGTCTGAGGATTCTCTTGCCCGCAAAGGGGCGGAGTGAATCGGGCCCGATGCCAGCGTTCAGGCTCTATCCCTGCCCGCGGTCCAGCTGCAACTCCCTCCAACTGATTTCTGTCGACTGGGGTCCTGCTTTTATTGACGCCGCAACAAACTGGGGTGGGTCTGTCGGCGTCAGGGTTTTCTCAATAACTCCAAAAGTCGCATTATTTTTGATTTCCCATTATCGCTATTGTTTTCACCCTACTTCCTCACAGTGCCCTTTGTGGGGAGGTGCACACCCATCTCTCTTAGTCTCTCGTATGTCAGGTGACCGTTTTCGACCAATGGTTCCTGATGGGCATTTCTTTCTCTTCTTTTCTGCAGATCACGTGACCCGTTTCCGACTAATTGTTATTGATCGAGCATCCTTTCTCCTCCTTTGGGCGTGGTTACATCGTTCTTGTTTTTAAAAAAACAAAATCCAATTTTGCCTTTTTTTTCTGCGTCTGAAAAATGACAATCTTGGCTTTCTCTCACCTGGGCTCTGTCAAACAGCCCGCCGCTAATTAGATGTGACTTCAGGGAAGAATATTGGCGCTATCTGTGAACTGAGACAATCGTCCCCTTCACCTCCGTCTTTGTCAGACCCGACAGTCAGAAAATCTTAATTATCTACATTGAAAATGTTCCCACTTTATTATCGTAGGTTTCTAATTCTTAATAGGTCAGGATCTGTATATAGTTCCACGGTCCTCCCCTCAACCTAAAAAAACACCTTTTCTCTGATTAAGATTTCGCTCTTAAAATTTCCCCTTACTCCAAATTGATAATGAGTCTTTCTCATAAAAAGTAGGTCAGATGTTTTGACCGATATCTGGTTTTCATCAAGCGACCCGTTTTGATATCATGTCTTTTCCTTTCTTTCTTCTTATTATTTCTAATTCTATTCTTCCAATTGTCTTTAAAAAATTGACCACCGCAGGCCAAGATATCTTTCTGACACTTATCTTCGCTTATGACTGGGTCATGCATCATCAACTCTCTTTCTTTCTTTTCTTTCCTCTTCTTCCCTTAGGATCGTCTAAGTACAATCTTAGTGAATTATTTTCAACTCAATTATTTTCCGTTTTAAAAAAAAAAATCAACAACCTGTTTAGTAAACCGAGTAAGAAAAAATTAAATCATATTTCTATGAATATTTCTAATAATGCAAGGTGCCACATTTAGGATCTTGCTTGGTGATAAATTTTATGCCCCTTTCAGTTTTATAATATTCTATTGCATCATAAACTGTTTTCTTGCTACAACTTTTATCATCTTCATCTCTCTCTCTCTCTCTCTCTCTCTCTCACACACACACACACACACACACACACACACACACACACACGCTGGGATGCTGTGCTAAAGACATCTTGCCAAACCTGGAAAGGATTCCTTTCTCCAAATTCTGATATTTGGTCATTTTGGTAAATGGGTTGGATTAAGAACTTTTCATACATATATACCCTTTATATATGTTTGACTTCATCAATGTAGCAAATATAAAAAGAAATCAACAACAAAAGTATGTGCTGTTGTATTCAGATTGAATTTTGTTTATGCAGTTTTGCGGGTGTAATCTTTTTTTTGTGATCATTGAATGGAGAAACATGTCTGTGAAGAAAACAGCTATCAAACTGATTCCTTTGTCTTTTGTACTTGCTACAAGGTTGGGCAAAATTTGTAATTGATTGTGTGCCTTTCACAAAAACAAGGAATAATCTGATTAAACTCCTCTTAGCCTCCACCTCCTTTTCTGTTTTATTCATGACTTTTTGTATAATCAATAGTTCAGATATGCACACACATACACACTGTTCTTAAAAATTCAATATTGTTACTCATGTACATGCATGCATGAAGGTTGTTACACATAAAAGCACTTCAAATACACACAATTTCATGTCTACATAAATCAGTACAGTGACATATTACCTCAAAAATGTTCACAAACATGCATATACATGCCCGTATAACATTGCTTACCCAACTGTAAGAGCATAACTATAGGCAAACATGTACACACATACATGTAAACATACACATGAATATCTTGCAAATATGCAAATACACATGCTTATTGGAAATCTTAGGTGAAAAATCTGAAATATTTTCTTTTTGTCTTGAATTTCTTTTCTCTGTTTTGGATTTTGTTTAATTTTTGTCCATCTTTTTAATTCTACAAATTGTCTTCAGTCAAATCTGTTTATAGGCTTTTTATATTTTAATTCTATTTCAACTTCTTAATTAGATTGTTAAATGTTGCCTTGATCTCTGTTTTCTCATACTAATTATTCCTATTCTGTATTAATTTCTTTGCAATTTTGATTTCTCCTCTCTTTTCTTTCTTTCTGTTTTTCTTATGTTTTCATTCTCTTTTAACATAATTTTTAACAATGCCAGCTATACATTTCCTTCTTTAGAAACTAACCCATCACAGTCAGTTGAGAAGATTTTATTTGTGGAGATTATATCAAATGTTTGGCCCCCCAAATAAATAATTATAGATTCAAATTTCATACTGATTGACATTTTAGCAAAACTTGATTTTAAATATAAGTATTTTCAGACTAGAATTCCTTGCATGGCACAATAATGCAGTGCATGTGTTTGTTCAAAAGTAGAAATTACAAAAGTGACTCAGTGCAAATTAAACTGACAAAAGGATAGAGAAAGATTTGGAACAAAGCTTGTATTGAAACTATGAATGCAGAATATCTGATGATTTCCAACATTATTAAGGATTTTTCTAACATAAAAATCCATACCATTTAATGAGACTACTGATTGGAATCCACTTCTCCCTTGTGATTATCATAAATCCTTCATTGAGCTGAAAAGTTTTCAGCACTCTCTTATATGAAATAATTATTTTTGCAAACAGTTAAATAGTAACTATTATATTGTTTTATAACCAACTTATTTATATTTGATGTGGTTATTTTAACCTTTATTTTGCACAAAACTTACAATTAGTCAGTATGGTTTTTATTCTTGACCATAAACAATAAAAAGTGCCTGGCATTTGAAATTAATCAGTTGTGTCAGTATTATTTTTTGTCTTCATTTAATTATGTTCATTTAATGTCTCTATAATAACTCAATAGTGTTACATATATAATTAAAAAATTCTCTTTTCTTCTCTCTCTCTCTCTTATATATATATATATATATATATAGTGCTTATTTAAATACTCTTTTATTACTTCTTAGCAGTCTAACATTTCTAGGCTTACCTCTATCTATAAGTCTTGTGTATGAATATTAATGAGAAAGAGTTGTACAGCCTTATTTTTATGCTAATAATATTAACTTACATTAGAATAAGCACATACAAAAATAAATAAAACAAAGATTCTACACTGTATTTTTTTTTTTTAAGCATTACGCCCCAAGGAAGGCGTGAAGCCACTAGGATGCAGAAGATTTGGAGCGAGAGCAGATAGGAGTGATAGAAGAAAGGATGAGAAGAAGGATAGTGGGTAGATCAAGGTAACTGGAGATGTCAATTGACATTACATTTGAATAGTTGGAGATTATAGCTTTCAGGGAAACAGTAATTGGGGAGGGTGTTCCACTGGCGAGAGGTGCGAGGTATGAAGCTATTGAAGTAGAAGAGACGGCTATATTTGAAAGTTTCTACGGTGTAAGGGTGGGAGCGGGATGCCAGCCTTGTAGGGCGCTTGAATTCATGGAGTCTGGGAACCAGTGAAAGCAGCTCATCAGAGCAATTACCATGGAAGTATTTGTAGAAAAGACAGAGAGAGGCAACGGCATGTCTGTGAGAGAGTGACTGCAGATGAGACGCTAGATCAGGGCCAATTAGATTACATATCCGTCTCTGGATCTTGTCAAGAACTCCGAGGTAAGCAGAAGGTGCTCCAGCCCATATATGACAGCAATACTCCATGCAAGGGCGAATGGTTGTTTTGTATATTTGGAGTATCGATTCAGGGGAGAAAAATTTCCTGGTGTGGCACAGAAAGCCAACTTTCCTTGCGGTGGAAGAAGCAATTGACTCAATGTATTTGTTCCATCTCAGGTCAGCAGTCAGCGTGAGACCGAGCAGACGCAGGGAGTTGCTCTCAGGAAGTTGACTATCAGACATTTTAATGGGGAGCAGGGAAGGATCTCTATGGTGGTTAATGGAGAGTAATTTAGTTTTTGAGGCGTTGAAGTTGACCAGCCAATTCTTGCCACAACCGATTGGAGGTCCATTTCAAGACGCACGGCCAGGTTAGTTTTGTCGCCGACACTAGATTAGTTTTTGAGGCAGGAGTAAATTGTAGTGTCGTCTGCGTAGATGCCAACTTGGGAATCTATGGCGTCAGGAAGGTCATTGATGAAAATAAGGAAAAGTGTGGGGCCAAGGATGGAGCCTTGGGGAACACCTGCGTTCGTGGGATAGGAACTGGAGGAGAATCCGTTGAGAACGACCTTCAATTCTTGGTTTGACAGGAATGATTGTATTAGATCAAACAGTCGACCAGTAACACCATACCCCTGGAGCTTACGAAGAAGGCCGGCATGCCAAACCCTATCGAATGCTTTGGAGATGTCGAGGGCCACGGCACGGGCCTCACCGTTATTTTGAAGGGCTTGGTAGATGGTTTCAGTGATGGCCGTAAGCACATCAGCTGTAGATCGAGCATAGCGGAAACCATATTGCTTGTCTGAGAGCAGATTATGGGATGTAAGGTGATTAACCACTTCGGCATTGATTAGGGCTTCAAGACTTTGCTGAAGAGGGTAGGAGACTAATGGGACGGTAATTAGAAGGGTCAGAGGGTCTCAGGTTCTTAAACACAGGAACAATGGATGAGGACTTCCAGCAGTCAGGAAAACAGGTTCCTTGGGGCAGTAATTATACAGTTTAGAGGGCGGGCGCTAGTTCAGGCGCACATTTCTTCAAGACAATGGCTGGTATGCCATCTCCACCACTAGCCTTGTGGGGGGTCTAAGTTGGAGATAATGCCCAGTACCAATGACAGGGTTATGTGTAAGCCGCTCAATAAGGCCTTAGTTCTTGGAGGGAAATCTGGTATGGGTACACCGGTGGAGTCGAGCGTTGAATTAAATGAGAATTTCCGAGCAAAGCATTCAGCCTTGTCGGTAGAGGAGGTCAAGACCTCGAACTGGTTGAATAAAGGAGGTATGGAGGGTTTTCTATTGTTTAGGACACTCTTGCAGACCCACCAATAATCTTTGGAGTTGCGAGATGCAATACGTTCCTTCATCCGAGCAGCAAATATTGACTTAGCTTCGTTGAGGACATGCTTACACTCGTTACAGGCGGAGGCAAGAGACGTCTATTGCAGTCCGACATGTCGCTCTGAAATAGGTGAAAAGAAGTGATTCCTATGGGCAATGGCAGCTGAGCAAGCAGCGGAGAACCAAGGAGGAGGCGACTTGACCTTAAATTTCCTTGAGGGGATGAAAGCGTCGATTCCAGCTTTAACCCAGGATGAGACCTCAAAGCACATTCTTGGACAGGGAGTGTAAAGACAACATCCCAGGGGACATCAGCGGAGGAAGTCACGGAATGAGTCCCAATTGATAGTAGAACGAGGTTCTTGTGATGGGAGGTTCTTTGCGGGGTGTGGAGTTGAAGGAAATGTTGACAGATACCATGGCGTGATCGGAGTTGCCTAGCGGGCAGAGCTGTGTGGTGCTACAAGATTCGGGGATGGAGGTAAAACACAGGTCGAGAAGAGAGGCCTTACCTGCCAAGTTGAGGGCAAAACGCGTGGGGAAGTCAACTATCTGCATGAGGGATTGAGAAATTGAGAAGTTAAATGTTTGAATGCCAGCCCAGTCAGTAGTAGCATTCTCGAGCCACTTGGTGTGATTGGCGTTAAAGTCACCAAGCACAAATATATGAGCAAACAGGTGGAGAGAGAGGGCCTTGTCTATGCTGTCAGATATGCTATCGAGTATCCCACAGTCTTGAGAGGATGGAGAGCGATAAAGGAAGAAAAACAATTAAGTAATGAAAATGCCTTATTAGAAACCTCAAAATTTCTGCTATTTAGATATTGGGCAAGTATTTCTCAAGCCACATTCTCTACAGTCTTTTCTTAATGGTAAATTCATTAAGACTGAGTTTGTATAAATAGTGCATTTTGGAGTTAACAAAATTCTCTGATGTTTAATTTTTTTTTTTAATTTGACATTTTAGGAGTAAAAAAAACAATACATATTCATAGTTAAAACTGAAGAGAAGATATTTTAGTTTCTTGTATTTTATAAATGACACTAGTTGTCAACAACCAGAATTTGTACTAATTTATCAGTTTGATTTGATTATGTTTTCCTTTAAGATATTGTTACTTCCTTTTACATTTATACATGCTCATTTAATATCTAATAAATGTATGCCTTATCTCATGAGAAATGTATAAACATTTATGACTGCACATTATAAACAAGATATTTTTATGATGAATAAACAACCTCTTGCAAATGTCCACTTTGGTTGTTTTTATTTGCCAAAATTATGATTTTTAATTGTAAATGTTAATTGTATTATATTTGCATGTATTATAATGTTTATTATATACCTTTACCATTGGACTAATACACTCACTATGTTTTGGTCATTGTACTCTTCAGCTTTATTTGGGTGTCTGTCTTTGTACTTAGTAACTTTTTTGGAAGTATAAAATGCAGAATTAGAATAATCTACTTTCATGATTTGAATAAATGGTTTGGTTCAAAATTCCAAGGTCATTTTGTACAATGGTACAACTAAAGAATGCCAGTGTGTACAACAACAGAAACATTCTGAGTATAACAAACAAGATGATACTTGTTTGAAAGTAAGGATATATATTAATCACCTCAAAAAGTAAAAACGTATTGATCATCTCAAAATTTCTGGCATAAATTATAAAATAATTATAATAATAATAACTATTATAATATTATTTGCTTAGACATGTATACTATTTACTTTTAACGAATGTTTTTATACTATGAAAGTCCAGATTTGATCTTAAATAAAAAAATAAAAAAAATAACATTTTAAAAAAACTGTTAAAAGGATTACTCACTGTATTGTAATTATTCTATTCTAAATCTGATATGTTTGTCTCTTTAAATAGTTTGATTCTTCAGGCAGTTTATTTGATATTATCAGCTTTAGTTAACTCCTGAGATACATAAATATATGTTAAAACATATTTGCAGGTACAATGTATTAAGAAGAAATAATTACTTAAGCATATATTTGGTCACTTCTAAACCTTCCTATGATTTCCTGGCATGGAAACATAATACCAGTTAGTCTTAGATATTTCACAAAATTTGAATATAAAAAAAAAAAACTCAAAAGAATCAGCTTTATAAAAAAAAAATCCTACTTTGTTACTATAGAAGAACAGATATATAAATCCATTAATCTGAATTAAATAATGCATATAAACAGACATTCACATAGATTGGAGTACAGAAGCAATGATATAGTCAGCCGACATCGTGTTGCTATGCCACAGTAGAACTAATACTTATATCTGGTACTCATGTGATAAAGATAATATTGATTGAATTTAATTTGATATTCTATTATTGAAATGAAGAAAACTGCTAATTTTAGAAAAGTTTTAGTATTGTTATAGACAAGCGTATGGTTGCAAGAAAGAAATACGACAATAGTAGAAATAGATTTACGTGGTTTATTTCAACAGGAACATAAGGGTTTAGGACAGCTACCTTGGTGTGGTAAAGTTCATAAGCCGGCTTTCGGATCTAGGTCGATCTCTCATAGTAGTTCACACATGTTGACGGTGGTTGACGCTCTCCTGCTGACAGCTGCTAAACGTGACCGGTCTCCTTTGTGGCCAACTGTTGACTGCCGCTGAACTTCCCTGTGACCCCTTTTATAGCGTTTTTTTTATGGCTTAACAGGCTCAAGAAAACAAAGCGAGTATAATTAGGAGGGAAGCATTTTTATTGGACGAAAAATAGAGCACTTTAAATATTATTTTATTTTTCGACCGGAACACGGTGTCGGAAACATTTGTGAAGAAAGATAATGGTCATTTTGTGATGGGGGCTTTGTCCCGTTCACATCCGGTTCTCGCTCTTGAGTATTTGCCTGTAAATCAGCTGAGATATGTCATTTTATTTTATAACAGTATCAAAGTAGATAAGGTGCAAGAGAATCTTTTATAAAGCTTGAGACGTGTTATAATTCCCTTTGGGCATTCTGCTAAGAGATTTATTACTTAGTGTAAATTTACTTTTTATAGTGGATTGAAATAAGGAGAAAACTTTTTCTCATTTATCCTTGTAATATTTGCTGAAGACCACATTTTTTTTCTCCAATTTAAATTTCTATTTTAGCCATAAAGTCTACAGCTTAAAATATTACATTAAAAAATTTAATCAATGTTTTTCAAGTGTTTTTCATATTTCGTCAGTGATTTTATAATAAAAATGAATGATATCAAATGAATACTTCTTATGCTTTAGGTTACTTAATAACTTATGCTTAAATTTGGCACAGAATATAAATAGAATGGTAAATCTGATTGGTTTGATAAGGTCAAATTGGCAGATGACCTAAGAAAATGACCTACAATCTATTATTAACTGGAGTAAGAACTTTGTTAATTTTAATGCTTCCAAAACAAAACTGCTCTCTTTTAATCATCTTAGAAAACTTTTGGCCTTTTATCATCAGTATGGCTGATGCTAACATCATGGAGAGTGACTCATTGCTACTTCTCCGGTTAATGTATTCTGCTGACATGAATTGGAAAGATTATATTGTATCAATTGCTAGATCTGTTGCTGGGAAAGTTGATTCATTGTGTTATGCTTGACATTTTTTCCTCAACAGAATCTATCTTACACATTTTTAAGTCAACCATTCATCCATGCATTGAATATTGCTGCCACATCTGGTCTGGTGCTTCTGCTATGTATTTAGAGATTTTTGATAAAATTCAAAGAAGAATTTCCAATGTTATTGGTTCTAACATGGCATCCTGAATTCAATCATTTTTCCTATTTATATTCTATAAATATGTTCATGGTACTTGTTCTGATGAGCTTTTCTCTTTTGTACCTGAACTCTATGAATGAATTTAAGTACAGTACTAGATTGGCAGCTAGGTCTCATCATTTTACAGTTGAAATGGTTTGACATAACCATAGGTTCTATACTAACAGTTTCTTCCCTTGCACTTCTCGCTTGTGAAACTCTCTTCTGGCTTCTTGCTTTTCAGTCTACTTTGATCTTCAAAAATTTAAATGCATTGTCAATTATTGTCATTTGTCTTCATAATTCCTGTTCTTTAATTTTACTCTCTCCATAATAATGTTTTTACTTTTTCTCAAATTCTTTTAACATGTGGTAAACCTTGTCTTAGTGGCTTTATTGCCTTACTTGGGGTGAAATGATTAATAAAAAAGAATTTGATTTTCACCGAGCACTCCGCTGTTATGGCACTGTGACAGATAAAGCAGAACTGAAAAGCAAGAAATGTAAATGAATCTAGAAAGTGATGTGACAGCTTCAAGACATCTGGCTGTTTTTTTATCATTAAAAGTTAAAATAACCAACTGCTTCCAAGCAGAAAAAGTAATATATGTGACTAAATATTTTCTTACATTTTAATCTCAAATAATGTTCGTATTAAACTAATTCTTTGTATTTCAAAGACAAAAATGTTTTCAATTTACATTGCTTTTGAAATGTTTCCAAGATTAAAATGAAATAACCTCTTGGTAGTAACATTTATCATTTGGTCATATATGGTGAAAGCTTTTGCTTTTGCACATCTGCTATGAATTTGTAATTATTCTTGGAAATTGTAATTATTTGCTTTGGATTCTAAAGTTATGAGTTGAAAAATGCAACTTTTCAGTACATCCCTCTTTTATATCTATCTATCTATCCATCTCTTTAAAGCAAGAATAGAAATTATTTATTGCTGATTAAGTTATAAAAATATATAAAATTACCAAAACACTTTTAAATGTTATTGCTGTCAGTTGATACTTTTGAAAAAGCTTAAGCAATTTAATGTTTTGACAATATATTTGACAATTGTAAGAACTTGATATTTCCCAATAATTATATAAAATATTTCATTTTTGTGATCATTATCAATAAAAACAGTAATATCACTTTTTGATAATCTAACAGATGTACTTTTCCTTGATTATATGATATATATTTAATTGACTTTCATATTCTTTATATTCTTTTTTATTTTTATTGTTACTTTCCTACCACAATGGAAGTAGTTATTAAATAATGTCATTTTGATTCATTTATTTAATAATGATTCTATAGCTGATGTTCTCTTTCTTTCTGTTCACTAGAAAAATTTTGTGGAGAATAATTAAGGTTGAAGTTACGAATTACAACATCAAAGATTCTGCCTCTTGCTATTCTTGAAATTTTTTTCCATCAAATAGTAAACTAATTATGATTCTATTGAATGCTGCTAAATTTGAATAAAACAAAAACAGAGCGACCTAAAAATGAATATTTGATTATAATTCTTATAAATTGTCACTATTTTATATTTTTAATTTCGTGCATGTGCGTTGTTTTTGATTTTGTTGACTGCACAGTATACTAGGGTTAGTTGGGCACCATCTGTGAGAAAAAGAGCACCATGATGCAATTCACTCGTCCAGAAATCTAGAAACAGCATTCGTGCCAGAAGCTCTAATACAAACATTTCAGAATGTTTGGATGTCAATCTGAGGACAGTGCAGAGGATTCAGAAAGAGTTTGATGAGTTTAATGGTGATTACAAAAGTGTTTGGAGTGATCACAAGTGATGGAAATGTTATATCTTCATTCATCTGCCAACAGGGCTTCAGACTCAACATGGAAGCCTACATCAAGTGCCTTGAGGACATAGTGCTGCTCTGAGTCAAGAGGATGGCTGCTGGAAGACCCTTTGTCTGGTAACAGGACTCTGCATCATGCCACACAAGCAGGAGAACCCAGTCATGGTTGTCAGACAATTTCTGCAACCACATCACCCCTTACATCAGGCTACCTAACTCTCCAGGCTGCAATCCTCTTGATTATTATGTGTGGGGCACAGTTGAGTAAAAGACCAAAAAAGATGAACTGAAGGCAATGATTATGGCAACATTCACCAACTTAAACAAGGAGACTGTCCAGAAGAGTTGCAGGAGTACCATTCTCTAACCTTGCTTTAGTATCATAAATTGCATGAGGAAATACTCTGATGGGAACATGTATGACTAAGACCCTAAGAATTTAATGCAAAAAAGCACTAATTACGGTACTAAGGTACCATTTATTATTGATCACTTTATGATCATTTCTTTTATTCATTAGAAAAGAAGTGATAAAATCTAATTCAGGTCTCTTCGAATTCAAATAAGGTTTGAAATAATTTATCAGCAGGCTATCAACCTTTGTTTTGAAATAACATTCACAAAGATTTTCTGAACAGAAGCATCATGTATTTATTAAAAATGCCTCCTTTGATTTTAAAAGGAAATTGGCAGTTCCAAAATTTTGACTACAATGTCTTAACTGCTCACAAAATATCAGGTTGTGTAAAAAGTTTATTGAATTTATTAAGTAAAAGATTTTTTTTTTTTTTCAACATTAATTTTATTAAGTAATATTTTTAGCATTTTGCACCATTTCTGTCTTCATAGAACATTTTATCTTTCCCAACAAATAACTTCTCTAGGTGCCTTTTGCAATCTTCTATGGAATTAATTTTTTTTCATTAAACCAATTCTCTTAAGTTTGAAGTAAATAGTAATTTGAAGGTTCAATATTGTGGCTGATTGAAAATTTTCCAGTCAAAATGTAATAATTTTTACCTGGTCACCAAATAAATATGCAGTTTAATGTTATCTTGATTAAATATCATCCATGGTCTTTCTATTCAATTCATCAATCACTGCTTTTTTTTGTTTGATTAGTAGTAGTACTTGTTTCAACCAATCATTTGATTCTCCAAAATAAGTTCATACTAGAAGACTCAGTTCCACTATATATATTCTCACTTTTGGATGAAAGTGATACAGTTAGTAGTAACTCATTTCTCTTGCATTTGACCTTATTTTAAAGTATTCACATTCATTTCCAATCACAATTTGATTAACAAAAACAGACTTTAAAATACTATCCAGTAGTTTATTTTCTTTCTTTTTTTGTTTATGTGGAAGCTACACATCAAAGCAACTAGAATAAGAAAGCAGGTGCAAATGATTTTCAGTATTTTATTTGGATATTTTGAGTGTGTTGGTTATCTCCTGCATTGTAAACCACTGATTAAGTAATGTCTTGATTAGATTACTATCAATGTCAACTGATCTGCTTGACTGTGCAGCAGAACAAGATTTTGCAAACCACTTTGGACATATTTGGTTATTCACATTAATACCTTTTCCATAAAACATGCAAATCTGTATTTTATTTGTTGCATTTCAGCTGCATTTTCTTAATTTAAAAAAGCATAATATACCTGATGATGTTACTTATTGCCTTCCATCTCTATTATTACATTCAATAAACCAAAATATGCCAATTTGGCAAAGAATGCATTTTGATGTAACAGCTGTCACAATACAATCAAAAATGATTATTCTGAATGATCTTAGTTAAAACTAAACACTTGTAATGCCACCTAACAGCAAAAACAGAAACTTTTTTAAGCAATCCAATCAACCTGCATCAGTGGAATTTAAGCAAAGCTATATTCACGTCTAAAATGCCAGATATTGTCTGGTTATTAAAGTATAGAACGTATTGATAAATAAATTGCATGGTATCGTCAAAACAAAGTCTTACAGTGATTTAAAGATTTAAAAGAAAATTACACTTCTTGTTAATGATTATACCTAATTTCAAACCTTCAGAAAATTTGGTCATCATTATAGACTAGCTGTGTAATCAAATGTGTAAACAAGGCTGCATGTTTGAGATAAAGAAAATGCTATAGAATATATACATTAAAATTTAAAATCTGAAAGTGGTAACAATTTCTTTAGGCTAGCTGGTGACAAATTCACCTGGTGAAATATGAAGAATTGTTTAGCTGTAAAAAGTGTTAAAAATTGATATGGCAGCTTAATTACAAAATGAAATAAACAAATCACAAGTTCAACTTGAAGATCTAGGGACAGAAAGAAAGGTCAAAATCACAAATTGCAGGTCCAATGTCAAATATCCTAATAGACATAAATGGTCAGAAATCCAGCACACAAGGCAATAGTCACTTGTAAACCGACAGTCATAGATAGAAAAATAAACTACCCCCAATTTATGAATACCAACCATTTTTTATCAACAGAACAATGTTTTATTGGTCAATGGTTGGAGGGTACAGACAATATTAGCATATTCAAGATGCATTTATGGTAACAGCTGCGACTGACTTGTTTCTATTTTGATTATTATATTGTCTTCGCATATTGTACAGAACACATGCCCTTTTTCTCAGTAAGTAACTTTCTTTTTCACCACGCTCCCACCATGATCACAATCATGACAACCAGGGTTAGGTCTCTTAAGCCTTGTGCTTCTTCCCAAAGGAAGACCTACCATCTCCTCTCCTGATGAATCGCCTCCCAAAGGGACAACAGATGTATTTCCACTAAGCTGAGCATAGTTTTCTTCTGGGGACATATTAGAGGCATCTCTTATTTTGACCAGTCCCTCACATCATTAGAGGACTCACTGTTGTCATCACTTGTTGATATGTTTGAACCAACAATGAACTGCAGATCCCTCACATGGCATGTAGGCTTTTAATCCCTGTAACATGTCCCACTTGATATTGAGTTGTACATCAGTTTTGTGGGGGTTTTACAACACACAGTCCCCTAACCCATATGTCAATCATTCACGTTCTTGCTTTGGTGGAAGTGTTTTACCAATACCTCATGCCCAGACTCTATAACACTAAATCCCATTGGTAGGTGTGATGAAGGTGACACATCATCTTTGAGTGTAATGTTGTGCCAATATATAGCTTCCATCACTGAGTATTGTTTCCTTGCAGCAATTCACTTTACACTTCAATGGCAATGTTCAAGTTTTCTGTTACCGGAGGGAACATACACACATCAGAAACGGATATGGATTCCTCGCCTGTCTAAAAACTCCTTCAATGGTTTACTATGGAAAGCAGTGTCATTGTTGGTGAGAAGTTCAGCAGGAGGTCCCTATTCAGAAAGTAGTGCCTTTAAATAGTTGATGACGCTGGTGAATCTTGTTGGTGCAGTTGTCACCAGATTGTGAATGTAGTGGGTGCACAGTCAATCAGTGTCAGGTAATGTTCACCATCGTGATGAGTAATGTCCATTTCAACCTGGGTTCACACATTGCTAATGTCTAACTTTCCTCTTGGCCATCATACTGGTGATGGGTCAATGGACTGACACTCTACATTCTCTGACTATGGCCTTAACTATGACTCTATTAATATTCCCCAAATTAAATCTTCATCTTGACTGATTAGTGGTACTGTAATAGAATAATTTATTAAAGCTTCTTGCATCTTAGTCAAATCATTAGAGCCCTGTTGTTATGATATGGAATAGATGAATCAAAAGATACAGACATTGTAGTTAAAACAGGGCCCCATTCTGTTACAGGATAACATGAGACATTACTCTTTACAAAACACCCAATAAAATCTGATATAATTAAGTATAGAGATCCTGTCCCACCTTTCCTATTCACTGGACTTGTTCCAGGTCTTAGATACATATGAATGCCAGCAAGTTTATAATAATGTGGACTAGTCAAAAATACCTACTGGCAGTTTATCAACTCCCATGACCACAGTTTTTATTGTGATAGAACAAATTCAGTGCCAGATCATTGGCAGCATTATCATTTCTAATTGTGTCATCCACAAAATATTCATCACTGGTGAAAATGTATATCCAATGCTAGTAACTATATGGAAAAATAGTTTTGTAACTGAAAACTTGCTTTATCCAATGGCATTATTGTGGTCTGTGGTAGTTTCTGTGGAAATAAGAAGTAGGCATTAATTTCAAATTTCAAAGCACTCCTCATTGTGTTAAAATGTATTTTGCAGTAAAATGAGCATACAGGCACTGAAAAATCTTTACATTTAATAATTTTGAATACTGAAGAATATTACATATGATAATCTACAGTATCAAATATATTTGACATTAGATAGAAAATATCAGTCATCAAAAAATGTTAATCTCTTTTAACCTGAAAATAGTGAGGAGAGAATGTCAGAAAATAAAACAGTCCAAAAATCTCGGAAAAAGTGGTATATAATAGCATTTAAATGAAATCAACAAGTAAGACAGCACATTTTAGGTTTAACAGTTTTTCTTCATTATTAGGTATTCTATTAGACATTTACATGAAGTTGTTACTCCAGTTAGTGATGCAGTAATATGTCTGTATCACCTAAATCTGTTCTCTTGCACTCTAATTCCCAGAATAAATTCACTGGTCTCTCATTGTACTCAAGTTGTTTTTGAATCACAAAATCTTCTTTTCTTTCTTTTTTCATTCTTTCGTACTTTAA
The DNA here is from genome assembly GCA_903632075.3 of Acanthosepion pharaonis. Lineage (NCBI taxonomy): Eukaryota > Metazoa > Mollusca > Cephalopoda > Sepiida > Sepiidae > Acanthosepion > Acanthosepion pharaonis. The sequence goes on from CAHIKZ030002866.1 coordinate 827,029, forward strand.
TTCAATCTTTAGAATTTTGCTGTTGGAAATCATGATGTGTAATGTAAGGTTCAAAGTTTGATAAGTCAGATATATATTTGGTTGTTCCATATGAAATGTTGCATTTTGATAAATGACAAAAAAATCACTTACTTTTAATCAAAATGCACTTTTATTTTAATCCATTTATCATACATTTTTCTTTCAGTGTCACTCTTAGCTGTTTCTGCTATTGTTTTTTTTTATTTTAATATTTTGCCTTAATAAACTGTTCAAATGTTTTGACTAGTTCTTCTTTATAAGATTCTTCTGTTGTATATGTAAATCTCAAAGTGTTTAAATAAGTGATAATCTGTAGGCAAGATGTCTCATGAAAAAGGTAAATGCTCCAAAATCTCATAATCAAGGTTGTACAATTTTTGAACAGTGGACGATGATGTGCCAGCATGTGCATTATTCACTTGTCTAGACTGTTGCTTTTTTACTTTTTCATGCATACAGTTAATGTCAGTGCAATACAAGATTACTGTAATTGATTTACCTTCTTACAAAAATGAATAATGAAAGATGGCTTTGGCCAACGATCTCCAGAGTATCCATGATTATTTTTGAATGCAGAGGTGGTTTTGGGTAATGGTTTAGACATTCATCTGCATCTAAACACTGCCCTATTCACTTACTATTGACTCAGAGTATCCATTTCTTATTGCAAGTAATGATTCAATGCAAAAATAGTTCACTCTCAAGTTGGGAGATCAATATGGAACACACCCCTAAGTGTTGATTTCTTTCATTCTTTGTCAATTGATGTAGGATAAGCTTATCCACTTTCTTCACCTTTCCAATAATGCAAATTAACAGATGTGCAAGAGGTTCCAAGTTCTCATGATAAATTTCTGAGTGATTTTTTAGATTTTATTTCATCAATTCATTCAACTGATCATTTTTTATGACTAAATTAGGTTTTCCTCTTTATTCTTGAAAACAAGACTGTCATCTCCTGAATGAAATTTCTGAAACGATCTTTGTATAGTTCTGACATTAACAATATAACTGCTAAAAGACATACTGATGTTTTGTTGAACTTTTGTTATATTATGTCCTAATTTGAACTCATAATAAGAGCAGTCAATATTATATGATTGTTATCATTTTCTTGAACACAAATATTTTTATAGAAACAACTACATGAAAACAAAATAGCAAAGAGTAAGAAATAAGTGCTAAAATAATGATTTATACCAATAAACCTTTGTCAGTTGTTGTGAAAGGTCAACAAACAAAACACATGCAATATATGAGACAACCTCAAAGATGTTGGAATTTTATTAAGTTGGAAGAAAACTAACTTTAAGGTTGTTCGTCTATCAAAGATGAAAAATATTACTAAGTGCAAAAATAAAATATAAAATTTGATTTCATAATTTAGAGGTTTAAGCAAAGATGAAGTCATTTTGCTAATTGCAGTGATAAAATATTTGAAAGACAGAAGTAAACATTTTAATGTTAAATTATTTTGGAATTACTTATGATAAGCAAATAGCATTTCTCAAGCTGATGATATAAGAGTGAGAATGTACATTTATATATGAACAGTTATTAGCAACTTGCTATAATATTTCCATTGGTTCTCATTGTCAGTTCATATCAATCCTTGGAGTTATATTCAATCCTTATGTTAAACAATGTACTGAGACCCAATGCATAACATGAAACTCATGATCTTGTAGATAAATAAATGTGGTAGGTTGGCAAGAGAAAATGGTTCAGCATCAAGGAAAGATACTGGATGGGACAACAAAGGAAAAAAAAACCTTTCCATGAGTGAAATGAAGAGTTCTTATCAAAATGTCTTATAGTTTATTTGATACGTGTAGACAGTTTGAGAAAATAACTAGAGAAAATGAGATCAAAAAGTTTATGATAATATTTCATCAAAGTTTCAGGCAATAATTTGTTGGTTTTCTTGCTTGAAGTTGGATTCTTGAAAAATAATTATATTTAATGTTATATCCTTTCTATTAACTGTTTTAACTCTCATTGTACACATTGCTTCTGACAACACAACAAAGAAATAGCTGAAACTTTATTTTTTCTTTTAATACAGTTTACTTATCTCTCAATGGTGGGTGGCCAACTATTCACATAGATGTTATATTAAGTAGGGGCAGGTTATTTATTGCTAACCCAAATGCATTCACTGTACTGGTTATCTGTACTTGTTTCTTATTTAAAAAATATTTTAACAGAATCTTAAGCATCTTTAATTTACTAATTCTGTTTATACTCTTTATATGACCATTTATGCAGTTATCCTAATATAAATATTATTGTGTTATTTTGACTTTGCTACATGATAGATGGGAACTATACGTATGTTATAATATCTCATGAAATATGAAAATCTATAAGATTAAGAAACAATTTCTCTACAAATTTAGTGAATGAGCTATTTTGGAGGACTGTAAAATAAATAAAAAATGTCCAAAGAATTTAAAAGCCTCCAGCCTTTTGCTATATAAATATAATAATGTTTGATAAATCTTTTGCATTAACAAATAAATAGACAAAAAAATTGTTAATATGAAATGTGGTAATAGCTGATAATAGTTAAAAAGAAAATATGAATATGTTGATATATGCATTAGACTGCATTAGGTAGTGAACTGATGATGTGCACTTTTGAGTATTTGAGATATGTGGAAAGGAGTTATTTCATTGGTTTGTTTAGATAAACTTCCAGAAGAAATCATCATGGCAGTAGTAGTGTTGATAGTTCTGATGAATTTGTTTGTCTGATGTTCCTCAGGGAATGAACTAATAACTGTTTCCATGAGCCAGTCAGTCTCGGTAGCATATGGCTTCTTCATTGATTTTGTGCTTGACCGGTTCAGAGATATATATCAGATGAGTGGTTAAGATGCTGGTCAAAGATATAATTCTTAGATCAGTACTACAAAAGCATAAAGATAGTTTGAAAACAATATAGATTGTGTGTTTGAATACTGAATTATAGATTTTATGAAGTTATCCATTTTATTACATTTTCTAATAAAAAAGTTTGTGAATGACTTGACATAAGGATAAAAAAAAAGTTTCTAACTTTCATATTTAGCAATCTTTTTCTTATTAGATTTTCTATTTCCATCATAAATTTTATCATTTTATGCCACATCATTTAACCTTTTTTGTTCCAAACAAAATTGATGCCATTTGATATTGAACTGATTACACTGATCAACACCATTTTTGGTTCCAAGAAACAAATCATATTTTTTAGCTAATTTGATGATGCTGATTCCGAAAATGACCTTAGTTTTTCATGGTTAACTACCATTTTTGTTGTACTGAAATTGCTTATTTTTGGAAAAAAATCAATTTACAATCTTGGCCAATCACAAAATTTAGTTAATAAAGGTTGTAGAAACCCATCAATTTTCAGGTAGACTTTCTGTCAGCCACCTGAAATAAAATATTTTTATAAGAAATAAGTGTTTTTGAGTCAAAGATTTTAAAACAAATACCGAATTTTTCCAATTTATCACCAAAATTCAAATTAACTGTTAGTAAACCTGATAATTAAGGTGACATCAAAAAAATGAAACCCTAAAATATTCTGTTTGATATTCATAAATTTATCCCATCACTACAGAAGGAAACCAAGCACACTGAGAGCATTTTTGTTTTCACAGTTGGAAAGAAATTCCAACTAAAGACATCCCAATTGAATGCACCTATTCCATTCTACATGATAGTGCTGGAGTATCAAAAGGGACTCAAATAACATTGAACATGATAGACAATCAAGAAAAAGAAAATTTTTACCATAGTTCTTATTTTCACAAAGGTTTTATTTCTGCTGTTAGTGTATTAAATCATTTGATGAAAATACTTGTTGTTCTTGGTATATTCAATGATGTTATTTTTAAAGACTTAGGTTCTGATTGTTATTGCAAAAAATAGTATTTCTCAATAAGCAGACCAAATATTTGTTGGTTTAAATACGAATTGAGAGGTTTCTATGATTTTTATTTTGAGAAATATTGTCATTTTAATAATAACCATTAGTTATTTCCTACCAATAAAACAAAAATCATTAATTAGGGATTTCTATAATATTAAAAAATATTAAACTTGCCATTAACCAATCTATGGATAATTTTTTTTCTTTAAGTTACGTTATCTGAAGTTTTGAATGGGGATCATAGATAAATTTTGATTAAGAATTTTTAACTGCATATAAAAATTTGCTAATTGATAATGAGATTTTGAAGGCTTTATTTGTTTAAATTAATGAGCAGGAATGAGGTCTTTAACTATTTCCTTGTTCATAAATCAGGTTAATGACTAATATCTCTCATTAAATGAATTTTCAGAAGCAAATTTAAAAAATGAGAAGAAAACCAATAATTAGAACTATTAACTGTAGCATTAAATATGAGAATAAAAGTTAAACTTTGTGATGAACGTATGAAATAATAAAATAAAATCTCAGAAATTAGGGATGATACATGTTTTGACTGTAGGGTCATTATAATTTGATCTTAGTTGGTATCTGAATCTACGCTTTTCAAAGTATGTGGAAGATAAGACAATATATATCACTTCCCACCAGATATGCTCCAGTAAACCAGATTTCTGAACTTCATCTCAAGTTATAGTCTTCTTTAAGTTCTTCAAGTCTGACTTAAAAGTGATGGCTTGTTTCACCCTTATCCTAGAAACAACCCAGGTTGAATAGTTTTGTTGAATGGGGCTACTGATGTGACTTGATTCTTTTTCAGATTTCTTTGATCATTGCAGACAACCTCAGTTCAATGTTTTTTGGGGTTTTTTTTAATTCATCGGGTACATTTTTTTTGACTGTTACACTTGTGCTTTTGATCTTTTCAGGTGTATTATATACTGATCTTTACACCTGATCTAGTTTTCTGTGAGTTATGTATTTATTTTTGTTCTTGCTTTCTTCTTTATTGTCTTATATGTTTTGCTTCATCTATTTCTCTGTTATCTCATTACCTCATATTGCTTAAATATTGAATTGTTCTAAATTTGCTTTGGCAATTACTTTAAAATTTGCTGCAAGATTAGATCCGTTTTTATATTTGTATCACCACTTTTTTGATTTTCAAAATTGCTTTGAATTAAAGAGGGCAATTAAAAATAGCTTTTTAATTCAAAGTCATTTTGTTAGAACATAGCAAACAAAATTATTAAAAAATAAATAACTATAGAATTTTTTGATCTAGAAGTGATATGTTTTTAAATTATAAATGGAATTTAAGAATATTTTATTAGTTTATATTTAAGAAGAAAGCTTTTCCTTTAAAAAAAAAAAAACTTGTTTTATATAACGCAGTTCATTAAAATTGTAAAGGTGACATATCAAAAGCTTGTCAATATTTTGGCAAAAGAAAACAAATGAAAAAATGAAGAACAAACAACAATGACAGTAATTGGTCATTTGTTTATATAGCATCTGTTATTTCTCTGTATCTCCTCCTCTAAGCAGTTTTTGGTGGAATTGGCAAGGTTTGCTATTCATTTATTTGCTTTTTAGGTAAGCTTGAATATTGTTCCTCACATTGATATATCTGTTTGAATACTTGTCATTTTAATTAAGTGATCATTGAACTGTACAAGCTTACATATAATTATATACTAAAAAGACTTTACATATGAAAATATATAAAGCAGCATTTTACAGAAGGAATGAAACATTCTGTATCTCTGTATCTGTTTTTATCAGTTACAGTTTTTACAATGATATCTTTTTCAAAATTCTTGACAATGTTGAGGACTTGCCTTCATATTTTGATAAATCAAAATCACATTTAATATAAATAATTTAAGATATGTGCATTTCCAGTGTTATCTTGAAGCAAAATTTGTGCATAAGCCAAATGTGTATATCAATGCAAGAAAGCATGAGTAACTATTTTCACTTGAGTGTCTATGTAACTATTAAGCAGATTTATTTTACTTGGCATTCATACATCCTGAGCTTGTGTCTCATTCTTGGTAATTACCCAATGTTAAAATGGCATGCTGCAATTAAGAAGAAAACTACAAATCTAAGTGCACTCTGTGATTATAAAAGTCTTACAGGTGAAATTAAGAGCTTCTCTATTGTCCAGTAGCCATTTGTTATAGGCACAAAGACAGTGAATCATTGTTCTGCTGGTAAAGTAGTAAGTATCAATATGTAACCTTATATAGTTCAGTGTATATAAATGCAAAACACTAGGTCAGTAAACTACTATTCTAGAAACATCTACTTACATTTTAAACTGTCTGAACAGATTGTCCCCTCACTTTCTTTTTTGTTATATAAAAAAAGATTTGATCAAGTTATACAGCTACTTTATTTAATCAATAAATTTCTCATATGCAAGAAAAATAGTTTGACAATCAACTTCTATAAAGAAATGACTAGATTTATTTTAAGGTGGCATATGATATCAATCCTCATGTATCGCAGTGAATGCTGGGAAATCTCCCTACAGATAAAGAGGAAACTAGAAGGAATATAAATGTGGTTCTATAGAAAGATACTGAGAATTCCATGGACAGAACGAGTAAGCAGCAAGGAAGTCTTAAAGAAAATGGTAACCAAAAGAATGCTTATACCCAGAATCAGAAAGAGATAGTAGAAAATTCTTGGATACATAAGGGCTTAGAAAGCTTAACTGTCACAGAGCATATCAAGTGCAAGAGAGATAAGGGAAGGCAGTGGGCCTTCTATCTGATGAGCTTCTCTGATTGGATGGTAGGGTGGGATGTTTGGCAAAGAGAGAAACACTGTTAAGGGCCACAATGGATAGGAGGTTGGGGAGATCCATGATCACCCATGTTCTGAAGTGACACTGCACATAAAAGAAAAACGTATATTTTTAAAGATTCACTCTTTAGACTCTCTTATATCATCTGCATGATGTTTCTCTTCAGGACTTTGGTGATCATGGCTCTCCACAACTTCCTGTCCTTTGTAGCATTTAGTAAGTTTTGCCTTTTTGCTATCACTTCCATTTTCTGTTCTACCAACCATTCACTATTTTTCTCTGTCTATCTTGCCGTCAATATATGCTTGAGTGTCAAATTCTACAAGCTCTCTTCCCATATTGTGTGCCCTAGAAATTTCAATTGTCTCTTTCTGAATCTAAGTAGAGCATCCTTTTTGTTTTCATTTTCCTTAAAACTTTGTTGTTGCTCACATGTTCAGTCTATAGTATTTTCATCATCCTTCTGTAGAAACACATTTTTTGTTACCTCAATCCTCTTCCTCATTTGCAAGGAGATTATCCAGCATTCACTCCCATATAGGAAGACCAATATTACATAACAGTTCAGTACTCTTTTCTTTGTTTTCTAACAAAAATTTCATATTTCTTAATACTTTGTTTAGCTTTTGGAAAGGCATCTTTCACTTTCCTAATGTGTCTTCGGGTTCTTGTGTCCTATTTTCTGTCCTCTGTTAAAGCACTTCCTAGATATTTAATTAAAAAATATTTACTTAAATGAATGTAGTTTGATTACTGGTTGTGTCTTGACACAATATGCCAAGGAAAGGTCTTTTTTACAGAAAGATGAATTACATCCAACAAAGATTATTGATTGATTGATTTATTGGATGATTTATTCTGAGAAGTTTAATCAGACTTTAAATTAATGTAATTGATTCATGTGCAAATTAATTGTAGAAGTAATCCAGAGCTGGCTGTGTTCAAGATTGCAATATGCTTGGATTAGCAATGTAAACTTGTAACCATCAATTGGAAAAATAGTAGAAATAAGGGCTCTTATGGAAAATCATCTTGTTTTTTGATAACAGTTCTCTTTTTCTTTTTAAATTGTGATAAACAAAATAATTGCCCTACTTTTTATTTTATATGTAATAGAGAGAGATTGCGTGTGTGTGTATAAAGTACAGTGTTTGTGTGTGTCCAAGCAACTCCTCCGCTCACACTGGCCCAATTTCAATGATTCATAGCTCATTCAAAAGCCCTAGAAAAGTTAGGCGCAGGGAATGATTTTTGTTGAGCTCAGATTCAGGGTCACTAGATTATATGAGGTCAAAAATATATATTAATATATTTTACTAGCCATTATCATTGCTTTCATGGTTCAAGGGGAGTAACTCTTATTTTCCTTTTGCATCCAAAATTGCAGCTAGCTTAGAATTTTACTATTGGGCAGCATTTAAGCTACCTCCTGTGAAGGACTCTTGGTTTGGTTATCATCGCAATACCTTGGGAGGAATAGCTTCAATAGGCATCAATAAACTACAGAAGAACTCAAAATTGATCACTGCATTTAAGTATTGAATTAATGTTTAAGCTTACCTTTTAAAAGTTCAACAATAATTCTTCTGCTGCCACTTAATTTAAAGATGATTTGATCTACGTAGATCCTTATTTTCCATACAAACAATTATTTTTATTTCATGGGTGACAGAATGGCACAATTTATAAGATAAAATTAATATAGTGTAAAGATGCGAAAATAGAAATTAGAATGAGTTATACATTCAACATTTGAAGAGTTAGAGAAACATAATAGCTAATTAAGTAAACACCTATATTATAGAATCTATAAGAATAAATGTGAAATTGGAGCTCAATTCTCCTACAAATTCTTAGATTAAAAAGCCCCAGCTCTACTTTATAGTAATTTTGACACCCCATGTGACACAAGGTTGGTTTAATATGGGAAGCCCAAGCGCGTTACACACAAGCGAGGAACAAAAATTTGTTGGATATCTGATTTAGTAGTGAATTATTTGATTATATTCTTGTAACATTATAAAGTTCGGTTGTAAAGAAAGTTACATAAGCATTTTGCAAACTTTAAATGATGCTCCTTTATATTTTGTCATGTTGCTATATGCTCTCTTCCCATAAAATTATCCTTTGACATTATGTTAGTCATAGAATTTCAATAGACATAAATGTCTTATTGCAATGTAAACTGTAATTTATTTCCTTGTTGACTGGTATGGATAGTTGGTTTCCGTTTTTGAAATTTATCCAAACCTAAGATTATCCTCTTGACATGATTTCCTTCCTTTATGCTCACTCCCTACTCAGCTACCCATTTTTGGCCTTTGCTCTTTGCCATGTCATTTCCTCAGATTCACATGATCATAGGATGGAGTACAGAGGATATTCAATAGGGAAACTGAAACAGATTATTTCTGTAATGTTGTGTACTCCAACATTATTTATTTGCTTGATATGCCCAAAGCTGAGGAGAGAGACAAATAAAATTATATTTGCTGATAAAATGTTGCATTTAATCTGATTATTATGGATTGTACATGTGTGTGTGTTTTAACCAAAATATTGCTTAAAATATTTAGGTTTATATAATAATATATATGTGCATCTAATTTATATATATTTATTCATATATATATATATATATATATATATATAAAGTTGGGCAAAAAAGTACATGAAAAATGATACCTTAACAGTAATTTTACTAGAATGTAGAGCTGCATTAAATGAACCTGATGATTATTTTACCTCAAATCATGTAAATCACGAAGTTTAAGTTGGCCTTATTTGGGGGAACGGTTACATGATTTGAGGTAAAATAATTTTTTTTTTTTTTTTTCCCCTTACCATCTTCTTTTATTACGGTATTAATAAAAAAATTTTCTTGTTAGTACTCCGTTTTAGATTACCGACGATTGTGTTTGAAAATGTGTCGGTCGAAAGGTACCTTACATTTTATGCTTTAAACGTGGATATTGCTGTATCTTATGTTTAATATGATCCCATATTTTTTATTCCTCAAATGTCTGATTAGATTTGGCAGTACTAGAAATCTGTTTATATATATATATATATATATATATATATATATATATAAAGTCAGATTTTATAATACAAGTCAGCCATATTTAGTAAACTAGCTTGCTAATTGATGTAATGAATATGTATACACCTGGGTTCCCCCTCACAGTAATATGATTGGCTGGTGTCAGCCATAAATACAGACTGATGTGGAGGTACAGGAGGACATCTATTGACTATGCCTATTGTCAATGCCTATTGCCTACGACTATGATGAGGATCCATCCATTACGGTTACCTGCTAGATTGTCCTACTTGGTTACAGTAATACAAAACCACTTTGCTACTTCAAACAAATATATCCCTCTTCAGGACATATCACTAATAAATGATATTTAATGTAAGAAAGTAGATATATCACCATTAGTGAATTTTTGATAAGATCATTAGTTTTATTGCCATAATTTCTAAGGTTAAATTGGCTGATGAGATTGACAGGCAGGTAAGGATAGAAAGGCATAAAAATTGTAAAATTCTTTATGGAAAGGTAAAGAAAGATAAAAAAGAGCATGCAGTACTAAATGTTCATTCTTTGTTTCTTTTTCAGGTAAGAACCTGACCCATGTTTGTATAACATTTAAATAAAGTCATGTATGGGCAACAAAGATTAGGAAGGATAGGTGAGAAAATGAGAAGATACAGCCAAGAAAGAGTGGATAATCTTAATTGTCAACACCTATGAAATTTCCATGAATCCACTCTTTATTTAATATTATTTGAGTAATTGCAGTGTGTTAGTATGAAGGATTGTGATACTTTAAAAAAATTATTTGTATTTCATAAAAATATGGGACTTTTCAAAATACAAACTTTTACGCATAGCTTCAAAAAGAAGAGCGAAATAAAAAATATATCAAGTAATTTTCAAACCTATCCAAACTGAAAAGTTTTTGGATTTTTTTTTTAATTTTAAAATACTTATGCAAATTTTTATTTGATTTTAATCTTTTACTTTTCTTTTATTGTTAGTAATTTTGTGATATATTAGACACTGTCTTTCTGTTTTACTATTAAAAATACACTTTCCTGCTGACATTTTATATATATTTTCATGTTAAACTCTTATTTCTTACTCTGTAATTACACCTTACTTTATATTTAAACTCTGGTCAGATGCCACCCACATTGAAGATGCATTTCTCATATCTAAACCAGAAATTCCATTATTGACTACTCTGTTTTTTCTGCCAATTAAGATATATCAATATTGTTATTTCATTAGTGGCCTCTTGTATCTTGGCAGCATTATTATTTGTGTCAAAGGTTGTTAAAAACAATAATTAATAAAAATTATTTAGGGTCACCTGTATTTTACATTTAGATTTATCAGTTTTTCTGTTGAATATTCTGATTTGATACAATCACTATTATTTTTCATTCAAAGAAGGGGACTTTTGAAGAGGATCTGTTTAAAATAGGAGGAGCAGTAAAAAGTTTCTTTCAATTGATTGCATTTATTTTAAATATCCAGATCCTATCATTATTTGTTTTTGATTGAAACATTGTAGTTGACAGAAAATTATGTCAATGATATCTTTTCTTCTTTACTTTTTGGAGTTTACATGTTTTTTCTTGTGATATTTGTGTAATATGCAACATGGTCATATTTGTCAAGCAACCAGTGAGTAATGGGTTTGCATGATTAGTATACTACTTATTACACAATAGCAAGTAGGCTTTTATGATATCAATAATTAAAAGTTTAGGAATTAATAACAAGTTGGTATCAGATTGATGCAAAAACTTTCAGCATGGTTTTTAAAATCTCTAGTGTAAATTCCTCACATTTTTCAGTCACAAAATATTATACCTGTCCCACACCATTCAGCTAAATTGTGTATTCCATTGTAAAAGAGCAATTCCAGTTTTAACTTGTTAAATTTTTTAGAATATTTATTTTCAGTATCTTCAACTGCTTGACTAAAACAATTGAATCCTTGTTCAGGTATTGGAGGAAAACAGATTTAGTGAAACACAGTAGCACAAAAGCTTTCTTTAAAAGTTCTTTATTACTTTATTACATTTAATTTGACATTGGAGATATGTGATGATACCCTCACCTGTCTTTCAAATCATTTGGTCAGACAGCAAAGAAATCTTTGCTAATTTCCAGTTCCATTCATCACATATCTTTAACTGCCTTGTCTTGGTGTGTGAATCCTCATGGGATCTCATCTTCTCTGGTATCAATCTCTCTGTACAGGGGTCCATATATCAATTTGATTTCTATATCTGGGAAACAATGTCCACACTACAACTTCTCATCAGACATTTTTGAATGATTTCTAGGTTATTTCCAGGTCATACCATGAGCTCTGCCAAGGTCACTCTCTAAGATCATTATATCACTGAAATGCTCATCTCAAGATAGCAGGTCTGGAGAACATATGGAAAAGAACATAGATATTCAGGTATAGACTTTAGGATCTATACTTGTTTTTATTTATTTTTTTTAAATGGGTTGAGACATTTATAACTGCATACAGTCATAAATCTTTTATACAAAGGTATGGCATAATTGCTATTTTTCATTGAATATACTTGATAATACAAAAAACATAAAGGATTATAACTATAAAAGAAAAGGTAGCTGACATAATTACAATAATTTTAAAAAATGGATGAGATTCCAAGAAAAAATATATGAGAATAATTCTATCAGAACATTATTTTTATCAGCATTAAGATTTATCACTTTTACAATTTCACGGAAATTCTTTTTAAGAGATTTGCATGCCATATCCTGTAATATGATGAGCCTTTTCCTAAATTTTGAATAGAATGGATTTTGTTTCCACTCCTTGAACTAGAAACAAATAATATAGAATAGTTTAATCATAGTAAACTTTCATGTGTTCCAATAACAGTCATAACATCTTTGCATTTTTTATCATATAGACTATGATTTCTCATGAAATAAAATTTAGCATGACATTATCCAGTGGTATGCATTTCAGATTGCTAAAGAAATAGAACATTATGTACTTTTATACAGATTAACCTGAAGCTGTTAGGAAAATTTAGTGTGCATACATGTGTCAAGTAACAATAGCTAAGATTGACTAAGTCAAAATAACTTTCTTGGAAAATTTTGAATGTCCAATATTGAAAGGAATTGAAAAATTGTTTCAAGATACCACTTATTTTTAGAATGTTTATACTCAAACTGTGCATGCCTTTGTGTATTTCAATATTCTTCATAGTATTTCTAGTGTTGTTAATATATTCAAATCTGAAATCTGAATATTTGGCTAATATGCTATCTCTGAATATTTTTGAGTTAATTTCACAATTTCAAAATTTCTTATGTAACAGAATAAAGTATTGCAGAACAAAAATGACTAGTGCAATATTGCTCATATGAACAGCCTTATTCAACTATTCAATCTTAGTCTGTCAATTTTTTTTTAATCCATATTCATAAATATATTGAATTCTTGCTCTAAAACTGAGGTATATGCTCTTTCCAGTACTATAGTGATAAAGTATTGGAGCAAATTAGTACCACTGGAATATGTATGCAAAATATGCATCTTTTTTAATTTTATGAAACATGTAAAAAATGTATGTAAATGTTGTTGATGGTAATTAATGTAGCTAAAATTAAAACTATTAATTCATTATTATTTTTGTTCTATAAGTCTTACATATTTTGTTTGGAATTTAAAAAAAAATCTTCCTTCAACATTAAATAACCCTCAAAATGTTACTAACCATAAAATCAACCAAACTAATCTATCCTTATTAAAATAATATTGATAATTTCTTTTGGAGGTCAGATTTTATTAAGCAAACAAAGTTAAATATAAATTCTTGTTTATAAATAAATTTAAAAAACACAGGTCTTAATAGTATTTAATATACCTCTAAATTATTCTTTTATTTTATATGTTAATATTGGCTATAGGTTTTATGAGTCTTTCATTCATTGATTTTGTTAACATTTTTACTTTTTGACCTTAACATTACTTGTAAAAGTTTTTATTGCTTCCCAATGGTATTTGCTTGTATATTGTTTACCACTCTGATATTATATATCATTTTTAGGGATGAACCACAAGTTTTTTTATTCGGTTGATATCTGGAGAGACTGGGTTTATTCCATTAATTTGGAGTATTTGCAAACTTTTTGACAAGATGGGTATATAAAATGAATTTGACTTTTTTTTTTCTTTTTTTTTTTTTCTCTTTTTTTTTTCTCTTAATGGAGGTTATAACTAAAAAAATCTATGTGCATGAGTAATTTCTTTGCATTTATCTTGATCTCATCCTCAACTTTGATGGGACCAATAATTTTAAGGTCTACAACTCTGTTAAAAAATATTGTTCAACTTGTTTTCTAATTCAGGTTGGTTGACTATTTCAATTAAAAGACCAAACTTTGCACAGCCATCAGGTTCATCTAATGTAGCTCTATATTCTAGTAAAATTACTGTTAAGGTATTTTTCATGTACTTTTTTGCCCAACTTATATGTTTCTCTTTATGATGCTTCAGGGTTTTTTTGGTTTTTTCTATACAATTGTTCACCCAATACAAGACATAAGTGCCACTCAAAGTAGAGGGTTAATGAATGAGGATATTTTAAGTGCATACAGGGAGGGAGGAAGGAAGAGTTACATATTATGAGGATATGTAGAATAGATAATTGTTGATACTGAACTTGAAAAGGTTAAGATTGGAGTGATCATGAGAATGAGGTGTATGTGGCATGGCAGGTCATGGAACCAAGGAACCATCTGAACATCTACCATGAAGATAGTAATAGAGCAGTGAGAGGCTAGCAATGTTACATTTGTGGAGAAGGGGTTGAAGAGTGGAAAACAATTCATCATGTATAAGGCCAGGCAAATGCTTTTGAACTTGATTGGGCAGCTCTAGCCAAGATGTGGCAGCAATACTCCATTTTTGGTCTGATCTGGCTCTTGTAGAGAGTGAACATGGAAGGAGGAGTTAGGTACTTTCTGGAGTGGTACAGGGAGCCAACCATTTTGCCATTGTCTTTAGCAATGGATTGTATAAACAAGTTTCACTTGAGGTCTGGTATGAATCTCAATAAACATTTTAGGCAAGGAACCTCATTGTGAGTACAATTGTTCATTATGACTGGAGAAAATACAAGGCTGCTTTGTGATGATGAAACTTGCTAGCTTGGATTTGGAGGTATTGAATATTACAAGCTAGTTCCTCCACCACTGAACAATGTAATGAAGGTCAAAGGAGAAATTAGCTGCCAGGTTCTGGTCATCTAAATTTTTGGTAATGTTCCCATAAATTATGGTATTGTTTGCATATATATTTATTAGTGATCTGGGAGAGAATGTTCTTAGGCAGATTGTTAACATGTAGCATTTTTTTTTTTTGTTCTCAATGTTTTTAATACACTGCAACTTTTTTTCTATTTACACTCTGCAACACCAGCTTGGGGTATTTTCTTGCTGCACTATCTATTTTTCCTATTAAAAATTTTTCTCAAATCATTTTTTGTGAACTGACCAGTTTTTCCTTCTTTTTATCTTGATATTTTTTTGTTTGTTATATGATCTCTATTCAACATTTTGCAGTTTTCAGTCTTATGCTTCTACCACTCAATAACTTTACAATATTTTGTTTATCTTTTAAGTTTCAATTTTTCTTATGATTCATCTTTATCTTTCTGAAATTAAAAAATATCAGTAACTACATGATCCTCAATTTGCATAATAAAATCTCATGTCCATAAAATATGTTATTTTAAATATCTATATCTATAAAACAGATGTCTGTGCTATTTATGCATGCCTACATTTCTCAACCGATTTCAGTAAACTTGTACACATATGTTGCAAATTTACTAAAACCAGTCAAGACCAACTTTTCAATGTCCAGGCCCCCAGGTTTGACAGAAAAATTGATAAAACTGAAGGTGGCTACGACTTATTGCAACAAGAAGGCAAAGTTACATGTGAACAAAATTTTTACTGGATAAGCTGATGTTCTTTGCACTTAATGCAACAAGATTAGGGAGAGGGAGTAGCTTAGTATACAAACAGATGATGCATGCAAACAAGCTCACGGGCAGGCATTTCTAGACAGGTGAATATGGGTATACAGTGGGGTGCACATATACAGTTGCAGTTATGTACACCTAAGTAATGCTGAGTACCTCAGCTATTTTCTAATAAAAATACATAAAACTGAATTTCACATGGTATATTTGTCATATAAATCTCCTGAACATTTTTCCAACATGAATTTGTTAATATCAATTTTATTGTGAAATATTAAATTTCATAAAAATCTAATATAGTATATGTATGTAAGGCTATTTCAGATTAAAAAACATTCAATTTTATCAGTAAAATTATGCTTTAAAGAAAATATTCCCATGAATTTAAACAAAAGCTGAATATTATATGATGGAATATCAGAGTTATTGAAACTGATACTAGTTTTATATGCAAAGATACATTTTGAAACATCAATAAATTTACAGTAAGCCTGTATTCATTTGAAAAAGCCTGAACTAGCTTGCAGTATATGCCAAATAAGTCTTGTACAAATAATTTTATTGGAAGAAATATTTTTAGTATCCATTGTGAAAAAATAAAGTCTAAAGACAAGCACCACACACTTCATAATTAAAGGGGATATACAATAGAGAAGTGATTTCTGATTTCACCAGGTGCCTCTGGCTGAATATTTGACTTAATCCAATCATTCTTAACAAATCATGTAATGTGGGTCATGTTGAACAGTCATGCTTCTAGATCATTTCACATTAATGTGGTTATGCCTCAGGGTTCTATCCTTGGACCTATGTTTTTTCCTTATCAACAACATTCCAAATGTCATCAGTTACAACTATATATTTATGCTGCTGATTTTTAATTATATCTTAATAGTAATTTTGATAGGTTCAACAAAATAAAACTGGCATCAACTTTGACAATAATCCCCAATCAGTTGTTAACTGGAGCAAGAAATAGCTTGTAAAGTTTAACACCTCTAAAACAAAACTGCTATCTTTTAATCATCATAGAAACCATAGAACTCAGCATGCCAGTTTGTGACATATTGGGATGATTTGACCATTACTTTACTCTCTAAATGTCTCTTTTGTTCCAGAAAGTATATGGCCTGCACACCACTTGAACAAGTTTATGATAGCCTAATTCCTGAAAACTATTCTTCCTATGAGCCAACCAGCGAATATATCTTTATGTAAACAAATCACATGGCCATTGTTCAGCTTGGTTAAATTTTTCAGAAAGCCTCTTCTCAGAATTTATTCTTCCTAAGAAACCACACCAATCTTACAAATCAACTTAATCTCAAGAATTTTTAGAAAAAAATTTTTTCTTTTGTTCAAGGAAGTAATTTATCATTTGTCATCATTTTGCGCCCTTTCATAAATGTAAGCAGTGGGTGCAGAGGCACATCCAATTATATTACATTAATAAGATATCTCTAAGTTAAGATTTGGGTTCCATATCAACAAATAGAATCATTGGTATTGTCATTTCTATCAACTTAAAAATAAATTTGTCATCATAATTAGTAACTGACTTTAATTAAAGGGGGCATACATAATAGTAACAATAATATTAGCTGTTTCCTTATAAGTAAACATTAACATTCATTGACTATGCTAATTTTGGTTAAAATTTCTAAAATCTTTATATTCAAACAATTTTTCAGGAAAATAGATTTTACAAGTCCACTAGTTGTTACTGCTATTTCCAGTATTGATGGGTGCTTCCTTCCTAACCTTTTGTTTAAAGTAGTGTGAAAAGTCAACATTTGATTATGTCATTATTTTCTCAAGTTACATAGGATGTCCATTTTAGCTGTTGCTAATCCTCAATGGATGTTGTTTCTATAGCCTTCATCCACTCATAAAAGTAACATTATTATCTTCTTCTTTTTTTTTTTTTTTTTTTTTTTTTTAGCATTTCCCCCCAAGCAAGGTGGGAAACCACTAGCACGCAAGGGTTACAGAAGGTTGGAGCAAGAGCAAATAGGAGTGATAGAGGAAAGAATGAAGAGAAGGATAGGGGATAGATCAAGGCATCTGGAGACATCGATTGACATTACATTTGAATAGTTAGAGATTATAGCTATCAGGGAAACAAGAAAAGGGGAGGGAGTTCCACAGGCGAGATGTGTGAGACATGAAGCTATTGGAGTAGAAGAGATGGCTACATTTAACAGTTTTGACAGTGAAAAGATGTGAGCGAGATGCCAGCCTAGTAGAACGCTTAAATTCATGAAGTCTGGGAACCAGTGAAAGTAGCTCATCGGAGCAGTTACCATGAAAGTATATGTAAAAAAAGACAGAGGGAGGCGACAGTATGTCTGTGAGAGAACGACTGCAGATGAGATGCCAGATCAGGGCCAATTACATTGCATATTCGTCTCTGGATCTTATCAAGAACCTTGAGACAAACAGAAGGGGCACTGGACCATATATGGCAGCGATATTCCATGCAAGGGCAAATGGTTGATTTGTAGATTTGAAGGATCGACTCCGTCGAGAAAAATTTCTTGGCACGACACAGGGAGCCAACTTTCCTTGTGGTGAATGAAGCTATTGACTCAATGTATTTGTTCCCTCTCAGGTCAACAGTCAATGTGAGACCGAGCAGTCACAAAAAGGAGCTCTCGTGAAGTTGAGCATCAAAACATTCTAATGGGAGGCATGGATGGTTCTTTGTGATGAGTAATAGAGAGCAGTTTTGTTTTTGAAGCGTTAAAGTTTACCAGCCAATTCCTGCCCCAGTTCACAACCGATTGGAGATCCTTTTCGAGACGAACGGCCAGGTTAATTTTGTCAACAACACTAGATTTGTTTTTGAGGCAGGAGTAAATTGTAGTGTCGTCCGCATAGATGCCTACTTGGGAATCTATGATGTCAGGAAGATCATTGATGAAGATAAGGGACAGAGTAGGGCCTAGAATGGAGCCTTGGGGAACACCTACGTTCGTGGGAAAGGAGCAGGAGGAGAATCTGTTGAGAACGACCTTCAATACATGATTTGACAGGAATGATTGTATTAAGTCAAACAATTGACCTGAAATTACATAACCCTGAAGCTTCCAAAGAAGGCCAGCATGCCAAACCCTATCAAACGCTTTGGAGATATGTAGAGCCATGGCACGAGCTTCTCCGTTATTATGAAGAGCTTGGTAAACAATTTCAGTGATGGTCTGTAAGCATTTACATTTGATTATAGAATAAATTTGATATTTATTGAAACTTGTTTGTAAAAATTATAATTTTTTAATGTGGTTTTACAAATCAAGTTCATCTCTCCACATTGGAAGATTGTATTTACTCAACTCAGTAAATATATTGATACATTAAGATATTGATGATTATTCTGCATTGTTTTTTCTAATCTTCAGAATTTTTTTAACATCAAGCCAGACTAAAATATTATAAGAATAGATAAATACAGTCCCTGATCATGCCATTGCCTCAAAGAATAAACATTACTATTTAAGTGTTTTTATTATTTTTTTTCCTTCTAAAGAACTTTTATTGCTCCTTTTTTAATCTGTTTTCCTTAGTGACTTCAAGGAGTCTGCTTTAAAGGAAGGTTAATTACATATGTGTCTCTTGCTAGTATTCCATCAAGGTATTACTCTCCATGGAAATGGTCACACCTGCAAGTTGCACCTGCAAATAATCAAGGCTATCAACTTTATTGTATAGCTATCATTTTCAAATAATGACCCAAAGATTTAAAAAAGAAATGACATTTTAAGTAGAGATAAAGCTCCTTTTCTTTTTAATCTTATCTACCTCAACTGAGTAAGTGTTGCTGATAAAAATAAAATAATTCTTGTGAAAATGTTATCAGATTGCAATATTGACAGCAAGTATTTTGGCAGCTAGAATGAGGACTACATTTTGCTGTTTGTCAAGTATAACTAACATAATTATTTTGTAATCTGACCTTTCAAACATAGTTCATTATCATTGTCAAAAATTGGTCTGTTTTTAAAAATTCAAATGTTTCACAGGGCTTAAGAATTCTTATTTTTTAAACCATAATATTCCTTTTAATTTTGCAATTTTTAAAAATTTGTATAAATATATTTGTTATACTTAATTGTATGATCAAACTTTATTTCTTATGACATGAACTTATGTGATATCAGTATATTTTTTCTTACATATATCAGCATTATTTCTTTTATATTATGTAGATGAAAATAATTGAGTCTGCAAATGAAGCATGTTTTCACTAAATTTTCTTTTTATAAACATTGTGTTCTTGTTAGCTTTATTTTCTGGAAATTATCAAGTGATCAGTATATTTACATTTATAGGATAATTGAAAGATTTTATATGCACTTCTATCAAATTACAGACATAGAGTTAAAACACATTTTCTTTCTTTTTATCACAAGGTAACAGAATAATTAAGTTTATGAATGTACAATATGAAAAGAATGAGGCAGGTCATTAGTTGTAAGCTTTCTGTAATAACTATAAAAAGAAAGGAAATGATGACTTTTGTTTAATTACTGAAGGAATTTAAATTTGGTTTTATGTTACTTTCATTGGCTAATTTCTCTTAATATACTTTTATTCCATTAAACTTATTTTCAAATACCTGTATACCTGAGGAGGCACAGTGGAGTAATGGATAGTGGCTCAAGTTGAGGAATCAGAGAGCCAAGTTCAAATTCCTGTCAAATCCATTACATTCACTTATGAGCTAATACCCTTGGGAAAGGTATGAATCCTCTTCTTCTCCCCCCAGCTATGGGTAAATAGCAGGACAGACCAGATGGCTACTGATCTACTGCGGGAAAAAATCTGCCTCATCAATCATGTATCGAAAGATACATGTTGCTTACTTATGTATCACGCATGGCACATAACTGACTGACTGTATACTACACTCTTCTATTGATACTTTCCATGTTGGTAATATAAAATCCTTTTATTTTTAACCAAATAACTGATATTACATAAAAATAATTTTTTAAAGAAAATTTGAAAGATAAATTGAAGTCAATTTAGGGAGCCTTGTTCACCCAGTGAAAAATAATGAATTATGAATTGGTTCTTCAAGTCTCTCTTCTGTTTCAGTGGGTTAATAAATATCTGGATATGTTAACAAAGGATGAAATTTATATTATTGGAATAAAAAACAGTAAAGATAATATAGTCTGTTATAACTCACACCTAGCGGTTATAACCTTATGACTCACTTAGGCTACTTGCTGTGATGTCATTAATTCTTTCTCCTCAATAGACTCCAACGAACTTCTCCTGATTAACTTTGAGTTCTTTATTTAAGGCATCTTGCCTAGTTTGTGTTATGGGGGGGGGCGTGAGTTTCTAGTCTTTCTAGTGAGTTTGCCTCATACTGAACTTTGTATTTCTTTTGTTTTGGGTCAACCTCTAGTTTTTCCGTACAGTTCATTTTTCTGGTAATCATGCTTGTATGTTCAACAAATTCCTGGGGTGTTGCTATGTCAAAAATATCATACAGTACTTGTATAGGTTTTTATTTCTTGCAGGCCTTTCTTCAGTAAACATTTTCTTTAACTGATTCCAATGTGTTTTGTGTTCTCATTTTTTTCCTAATATCATATATATCATATATGTATTGGGATTTGGCGTTATCCAATATGCACTCAAGAATTTTTGTAGTACTTCTTTCCTCACTTTTTCATTACTTGCTTTTTTCAAAGCTCTCTTAAAAGTACCCACACTGTTCAGCTTAACTGTTTGATGTTGGGTGATACAGCGGGGTAGTAATATGTTCAATTGAGAAAATTTTACAAAATTCTTTAAATTCATAAGTAGTGACTTATATACTGTTATCTGAGACTATGGCATCTAGAACACCATATCTTGCAAACAGTTTGTGTGAAAAAAATTCACTGTAACCATGGAAGTTGGTTATTTTCACATACAAATTTCAGGTCACTTAGTAAAGCTATCCACTACCACAAGATAATGTGATCCATTTATTGGACCAGCAAAATCTATGTGCAGTCTTGACCATGGAGTATCTGTCTTTGGCCAAGGTTGTAATTTCTTGGTAGGTGATTTTGCTAAAACCTCTGCAGGCTTTTACCAATTTTTCAATGTCTTGATCCATTTTGGTCTAGTATACATAGCTTCATATAAGAAATTTTGTCCTTGAAATTCCTGGATGTCTACTATGAAATTCATTTAATATCTGCTTTCGTAATACAATAGGTATTACTACTCTTTGTGCAAATATCAGTACTCTGTCATATAGTGAGTAAGCTTTCAAGTCTGGATTGTGTTCTAAAAATCATCTGTTTTTCTTACTTTTTTTTTAGTTGCTTTTTTTATTTTCAAAGTAAGCATGTCTTGTTCTTTTTTTTTCTTTTATTTCTTCCAGAGTAACTGGTAGTTTGCATATTACATTGCATAATATATTTTTAATTTCTATTTCACTTTTTAATGCTTCAGTAACACTATCCTCAAGTGGTTCAGTATTTTCTGGTATAAACCATTTTGATAATTATGTCCTCATTTTTTGGATGGTTGTTATTCCATCCTGAAATTGTAAATTAATATGATAATATCCCAGCATTGTAATCTATTCGCTGTATGTGTAGGAATTCCTTTTTTCAAACCATAAATTGATAATAGAGGTTTGTGGTCCATCTGTAAATGAAAACTCCTTCCATGTATATATTTGTAAAAAATTTTCACTGTAAATATTATTGCTAACAACTTTTTTTTTTTTGCTGTAGTATATTTCTGCCGGTTGTAGCAAATGCAAAGCATGTGCAATGGCTTTCATGTTACTGTCATCATATTTATGTAAAATTACTGCTCCTATACTATAGCCACTAGCATCAGAAGCCAGTATGATTTTTGCTTTTTGATCGTAGTGCACTAACGATAAGTCTGACATTAGTATTTTCTTGATTTCTTCAAATGTCTTCTAATGCTTATCAGTCCAATTCCACTTTATGCTTTTTTAAGCAAATTGTTCACTGGAACTCTCAAATTCTGCATATTATATTAAGTATATAGATTTGATAATAGTTTGCTAGTCTTAATAATGTTTGTTGGAGGAGGCATATTCTTAATTTCACTTGCTCTTGATGGATCTGGTTGATGACTATTTTTGTCAAATGATTTGTCCAAGGTACTAGATTTTAGGCAAAAACAATTTGCCCTTTTCCTCACTGAGTTTGAACATATATTCTTGTATCTTTTTTAAAACTCTTTTCACGTGCCTGATATGTTGTTCCTTAGATACACTTTTAATTAATATAATCATCCAGATAAGCAACTGCAAAATCACAATCTGCAAGGTTAGTATCCATATCTTGTTGAAATATAACTGGAGCTACTTTTATCCCAAAAGGAAGTCAGTTGAATTTATACAATCCCTTGTAGATATTTATAGTTATTAACTCTAAACATTTTTCTTCAACCTGTATTTGCAAATATGCTTCAGAAAGATTGAGCTTTGAAAAATATTTTCTACCATTTAAATTCAAAAATTTTCCTCTGGACTTGATAATGGGTAGTTATAGGATTCTAAACATTTGTTTAACCCTGTTGAAAAATCAGCACAAACACAAATTTTATTGTTTGTTTTGTTTTTTTCTTTACATACACTGCTGGTGTTACCCATTTTCAATTACACCAATTTTTTTTCAAGTCTGTCTAATTCTTCATTGATTTAATCCGAAACTGTGAAATATGTTTTGGTTTAAACACTGGCATCGACCCTTTTTCACTTGAAATTTTGCTTTAACTTTGGAACACCAACCCAACTCATCCAACAGAATATCCAGAAAACATTTTTTCAATTCTTCCTTGAAATTTTCACACTGTTTTTTTAAAAAAACTGATAGCTTATCCATTTACATTTTTGCAATAAATATTTATAGGTAAATCCTACAACTCAAATAATTTCATCCAATCAGTACCGAATAAGTTTGTAGTATATTTAACACATAAGCCTTAGCTTTTACACACTTCACCAATAAAAACTAGTTTCTTATCTAATACACCACATGCAATTTTCAAAGTTCTTTTTAATATAGGTTTTCCATTTGCTTTCCATGTGGCTTCGTTGATTATTGTGATATCACTACCAGTGTCTAGTTGCATTTTTACAGTCACATTATTCTTTCACATACGCAAATTTTTGGTTTTCTGTAATTATTTTTTCTGTCGCAATGCTGTGTACAAAATTTTTTCTGTGAAAACTTTTCTTTGCTTCAGTTTTACAGTGTGCCTTTTTATGTCCTACTTTTCCACACTTGTAGCACTTTAAATTCTTAAAGGGACAGGCATCTCTGAGATGTAACCCTCCACATCTAAAATATGGATTAATTTTTCTTTTTATACATTTTTCTTTAATTTGTACATATGTGCATTCTTTTTCTTTGGTTTCTTCTCTATTGCATCTCAGATTTAGGATTCTCTAAAATTTGTCTGACATTTCTTGTAGTGTTAGTCTTTGTTTCTGTTCAAGATTCATTAGAATTCTAGCACATATTTCTGTGTCTTTTTTAACATTAACTCTTCAATGAAAATTAACCTTTTAAATATATCCAGATTCAGTTCATTTAATTTAAATCACACTCCTTGTTAATGATTCCAGCATATGTGACAAAATCTTTGTCTTCTTTTTTCATCAGATCCATGCACTTCCAACGAGTACTGAATAATAAATTTTTACTGCTTCTTCAAAGCAAATTTCTCCTGTTTATCTATTTATTTTTTTGGTAGTATAAAATTACAATATTTTTCATGTTTCACCAGTGCTAACTTTTCTGTCTCGTCTTCCCAGTCACTGCATTCTTCTCTGAAAATTTGTTTTTTTTTTATCTTCTAAAATAAGCAGAATTTTCATCATCCAAATTGTATATGAATTCAGTTACGGCATTTGCCATCATGTCAGGAGTGAAAGAACTTGTCAAATTTTCCATCTTCCATATTATTTCAATTAAATTTTGTTGTCGTTTCTGGAGTTCCAACAACTGCTGTTGTTTTTTGGTTTTTTTTTACCACTGGGTCTAATAATACTTACATATTTAAAGAATATCTGTTTTTTTCTCTTTTTTACACACCAAAGTACAAAAGTGAAGTTTATTTTCAATTACTGCTTGAAAGACAATTGAGCTATAGTTGCCCAAAACTAATGTTTTGATTGTCCTTTTTTAATTAGTAATAACTATATGTTAACCTTTTCATTTCACCAAGTAAGTTTGTAATTTTACTAATGTTTGTATTGTATTGTATGATAGAAAAACATTAATTCATTGTATCTATTCACTGTGAAGAATAACTTTACTAATAGTGCCATGCTCAGTTGAGGCATAATCAGTTAAGTCAAAATATATGAATGCATAGATAAATAGGAATGCATAACCAAACAATCTCTATGGAATAATATTAATGGTATGTTTTCTTTTAGCATCTGCTATAAATTGATAAGTTTTCATGGAGATAATTTTAACTGCTGCAACAGTGTTCTTGGTACGACCATCTGTTACTTTTCAATTGTCAAAGCTGCTAATGAATTTTAATAGAATATGCGCCATAAATCTGTTTTGTCACAGTTGTCATTGTAGCATAGATTTAATACTTGGAAAAAAATGTCTAGGAATACAAATGTTCATCTGAATCAATGTGCTATTGGATTGAACTATTTCATATTTGTCCATATATAATTTACTTTTTTGATAAGTTAAAAGAAATATTTTTTCTTTTCATGTGTAAATTTTTGCTATTGTACATTTTACAAGTACTTTGTTTGCACAGTAATTCAATTTAAATTCAGCTTGTCTTATTTTGCAATGAGTTATTTCAATTAATTATTCTGCCTCTGAAATCTTATAACATTCATAAGAATTATCTGAGTTTGTACATGTCAACATTTAATTGTCACTTGTTTATTGTAGAATTTAGAGATACTAACTTGTGTGAACACTAAGAAAAAGAATTCCTCTGAACTCATCTGTTGATATGGTACTTGTCGCATTAGATATAAATATTTTTGGAAAAACAGTTTTCATAATTTAAAACTACAGGAGTCTTAAAAGCATACATCTGTTAGTAATTATGTTTAGAATGATTTAAATTATAGGAAAGTAATAGATGTTTCTGAATTAAAATCTTATATTATTTGAAAATAATGTATTAAAAATGGAGTAATAAATAAAAAGCTATCTCAATATTATCAGCTTTGCCCATTCACTATCACTTCGCAAAGTAAGATATATTCGCTACTTGAAATCTTCGAAACAAAAATTTTAAATAAACATTTCATTCATAAATCAGCTTGTTATAGTTAAGGAAAGATTTGCAAATAGATGCCAACTTGTTGAAGACCAAGTAAAATGCAAATTTCAAACACTTTTCTGCACTATATAAGACAATATTCCTAAACAGAACTATTTTTGATATGAAAATCAAAACAAACCTTGAATAAAAGAACACTAATGAAGGACAGTTAATTTATGAAATATATTTTTATAAAAATCAATATGAAAATTAGTTAAACCTGAAGAGTGATATCACCTAGAAGTAGATAATATATAATACAGATATTGAGCTTTTAGCATATAAATTACTATAAGTAATTTGTATGCATTATTTATCATCTCTCAGTTGCATCTCTGTCCTTGGACACAGTGCACTCAGGGGCTTCTCTGTCTGAGGACAGAGGGGTAACTGAGGAAAATTATACTGAAGAGCTGCCCAGCCCTGGGGAACAGCTGCCTGAGGCTGCGCCCTCCCATTGCACAAGAGGGAAGGATTGGTGCTTGCACTGAGGCCAGTGCAACCGACGGTTGCGGGGGCTGAAGTCTCTTCAGGATTTCTACAAATCTCATTTCTTTATTATCTGTAAATTACCATGACATCTTGAAAACAATAGTGGTTGACCATTGCATTTTTAGAGTTTTCCTTCACCTAGAATGGCTATCAAGCCAGTCTACCCAACTATTTAAACCATATTGGGGAGGAGATTTATTTGTGCCTTTCCCAAGGGCAGTAGTGCAAAAAGAAACACAGAATTTAAACTTGGCTCACCAATTCCACTTTCTCTTATGCTACATACACATCTGTGTTCATTTTGTTTGGATTTCGCATGTCCACAAACTGAGAGCGCCTCTCTTGACTGAGAAAAAAACTGATATTATATAGCACTCCCAGTCCCAGACCCATGCTGACTATTGGCTAACACCTACCTAGTATCATTCATATGCAAATAGTGAACATGTGGCAGACACGAGACAGAACCTGGAACGAGCACAACTGGTCGCAACTTGCCTTGTCCCCGCCAAAAAAGAGCCCGTATTTGCTTAGCATGTAAAGCTACTGCAGTTGAAATGAGGGAGAGAAAAAAAGCACTTACCGCTCTGCCGTAATCCATCCTCGGCCAGATAACGTAAAAAGAATGAGGGGGGACTGGCATTGCATTTTTATGCAATAATGATGCAATGCATTATGGGACATGGACACAATGAATTATGGGATCACATAAAGGCATAAGGATTATGGGTATATGAACAACTACAAAAGCAACTACTTTTTTCCGAGTCGGGGAGTTCTTCGAGGGACGTTCATGGTTGACGGCAAGAACGGGCATTTAGTGTGATTTTGAGACAGAACTAAAGAAGGAACAACTCAAGGTTGAAATACCAGCTGGGAGAGCTTGAATTTACTCGCTGGTTACTGTTTTCTTTATTCGCTACAGAACACCACCTACTCTAAGTAGAAGGTCTTCTCTCAACAGCTTGTTGATAAAGAGGATGCAACTCCTGGTGCTTACAGCACCACATGCAACCAACTCAGAGTCTTTTATTGGGCTGACCCGATTTTCTGTTACACTCCCCACCCTGATCTCCTGCTGGTGCTCCTTAACAGGGTAAGTATTTTGCCGTCATTGTTGACACTATCTGGGGGTGGTACTTCATCTTCACTGTTGTCACTATCTCCACCACAGCAGGAGGTGCATCAAAAATCCAGGAATCTACTTCCAATTCCCCATCACTCATGGATAAATCACCAGTTTCACTTGCAGCAGAGCATTGGTCCCATGCAGGTCAGAGGTTTTTAACATGACATGCCATGCCATCAATCAGGACCACGTCTCCAAATTTATATGTTTCGTGCACTGTCCATGGTGTTAATGTAGGTACAACATCAATGCCTTTGAGCCTAAACTCATAAGTATGAATTGCATTAGCTGGTGCAGTTGGGCTCAACATGTTATCTTTCAGCGTCAGATTATACCAATAAACAGCTTCCATGCCACAATCCATTTTATGGTCCTATGGCACCTTTCTATTATCCCATTTCTAGACATTACATGCACACACCAAAAGTGCAGCTGGACACCCCATTCCTCCATGAAAGCCTTGAATAACTTGCTGGTGAACACAGTATCATTGTCTGTAAGAATTTCATATGGCAGACCTCTCTCACAAAATATTGACTCCAACTGCCAAATAATGCTTTCAGAACCTTGTCGCACTAGGGGTCACCAAACAGAGAACCATGTTGGTCCACAGTCAATCAAGGTTTGGTAATGACTGCGGCTATAATGTGTAATGTCCATTCCCAGCCAGAAATACGTACTGCAAAACCGTTGTCTTCCATTTGGTCAGTGCACCAGTGCCAAATCTATGGACTGGTTTTCAGGACACTTATAAATTACCATCTTGACAGTTTTACTAGGTACAAAGGGATCAACTCACCTGACAAAGTAAGCAGTGTGCTTCCAACTCCTCATCGCTTGTGGATGTGACCAGGGTGACTGCTACGCTGATGTATTTTCATTATTTCGCATAATCCCAACTCTCTTGTGGCTGCACCACATGCTGTGAGGAGAAGTTCAGTGTCCTTCTTCACGAAATAAAACCACCTCTGTGAGTTCATCAGCCTTATTTTAGTTGGATTTTGCCAGCCTTACATCCAAGTTGAGGCCATACTCTGCAATTAGCACCCAAAGGGACTCCAGTCATCTCCAGATGAGCAACACACACTGCCTTCGTTTTCAGGCATGCCTTTCTGGTTAAGGTGTCATTGATCTAGTGGAACATACATGCAGAATCAGTGATCAGATGTAACACTTTCGCATTCCACTGAAGGGCCATGTTTATGCCCTTTAACATTGCATTGAGCTCAACTAAGTTAGTATGCTAAGTGTCACCATTGCAACAAAGCCAGCATGTGTCCTCCACAATGTCTCCATTCACTTGCAGTGCCATCCCAGTGGCCGGGAAATTTGCATCCTCCCACACTGTCATTTCCTGGCCTCTCACACATCAGCATCCTCTTGCAGGGTCTTCTTGACACACTCTCATCACCATCTTGTGGATCGTGCACTTCAGGGGGCATTGGAAGTTTTGTCATCCCAACCTTTGGTTACTGCAGTGGCCCATTGCTTTAAGAATGCCGCAGTTGCCCTAAACCAGCTACATACTGGAAGGTGACCTATAAGTTTTCCACAGAGAGAGAATGTATTATGACAAGTGATAACAGTTGGAATATCTGAGAACTTACTCCCTTGTTTCTATCAAAGCACACTGCACTCCCCCAAGAATTGCAAACCAAACACTTTTGCACCATCGTTGAGTCTCACAGGGTCCTTGTAGATCAGTCCAAAGTCAAATTTATGCTTTCTGATGTGTGCCACACTTTCACCGATGAAAATGTCATCTATGTATGCTGAAGTGGCATCTTGGATTGCTTCATCCTGCGCCAGTACTATCTTGATAATTGCCTTCATTATAAGAGGTGCCACATTGAGACTGAAGCCTAATCATGTAAGACAGTACCTCTGCCCTTTCAGTAAGGTGCTCTGGAAAGGCCACAACAACCAGTGTACATGGACCTGTAGGTACTCCCTCCGAAGGTTCAATATATATACAGTGTGCCTGTGTTGTTGGCATTCCCTTAGCTTGTCTGCACAGACATGCACAAGCCAGCATACGGTCACTCATCCCACCCAACAAGAATGCGAGTTTCTTCAATTCAGCCAGGTATACATCCACGGATTAGCAGTACCGCAAACACCAGTCAATGAGCTGTTTATACATCATAAACAAATCTATAACTAAGGCAGTCTTTATCTGGTCAACGTTGGATTTTGCTTTGTCATCCAGTTGTTGATAAAAGGCAAATGCTATGCCCATAAGTCTCAAAGGGATCACTTGTTCCAAAGACTTCACTCCACATAGCCTGCAAACGAGTTCCAGCTTCTCTATCTATTCAACAACTGGAAGATCAGACACTGATCCATCAAACTTTAAATCAAATTTGAGGTCTGCCATCATCCTTCAATCGCCAAAATAGCTTGTGCTGATCTTGTCTGGTTTTTACACATCCGCATGTTGAGACTGCCTCTTTCAACTGAGAAAAAAAACTGGTGTTATATAGCTCTCCCAGTCCCAGACCCAGACCCACGCTGTCTATTAGCCAATGCCTGCCCAGTATCATTCATATGCAAATAGTCATCACCACCTACTTCTCTCAACAGCCTATTGTGGAAGAGGATGCAACTCCTGGTGCTTATAGCACCACATGCAACCAACTCGGAGTCTTTTATCGGGCAGACCCAATTCTGTGTTACAACATCTTTCAGCTTCTATTATAAGTTGTTAAATATCTTCTGTAAGACAGAACTTACGAAACAGGAAAGTTTACTTCACTCTTTCTGAATAGATTCTTAAATTAAAATGAGTTAGATTTTTGTGTCTCATTGGACTTGCACAATCTACTTTAGCAATTCATGGTATTGTTGAATTCAAAGTACAATGTGTTCAGGAGATCATTTCCACAAGCAGTACCTCTCTCATTACAGTAAGAAGTGGTTCAATGCCTAAGAAATCCTAGTAGAGAAGATTCAAGGTAGCTGAACAATTTTTGCTACAAATCCCGTCTATGTGTTGGTTTCTCTCTTTCAATGCTTGAGTGGGAGTGATAGAAGTAACTCCACCTTCACACTTTTTGGTTAAGTTTTGATTTAATGTAGAATATGCTTGGCTCCCTGGAGCCATATTCCAAGCAGTATCTCTCCCACTGCACTAAAAGGGGAAGAGTCAGGGTCAATCCCTGATGTTGTAGGCATTTCAGTAAAAAAAAGTACTGAGAGTGGCTGTGCAATTTTTGTTACTAATTTGGTGTAATTAACACGTGGGATTTTCACTTTAAATTTGGCCACATTCCATAATTCATTTTGGGTGGGTGTTTGTTTGTGATACACAGAAACTTTTGTAATCTACCTGGTGAGCTTATTCTATGATGATTCTAGAAATTCACTCTTGTAATTTGAACATTTTACTTTTAACAACTAGAAACCATATTCTGGTTGATTATTTCATAAAAGTTTTAGATTTTTATTTTTTGTCTTTATCATGCTTTTTCATGGTATTATGATGGCTATGTGATAATGTAAAAACAAACATTTTAAAGAACTAATGTAGTTTTTATTTTTTCTTAAGGTTAATAGAAACAATCCAAAGATAAGTTATCGATTCATCTGGGGTTTAATAGTATTTAGTCAATTTTACAGTACATGATGAATGAAATAAAGTCTAGAATTATGATTATCAATTTTATAACTACAATAAGCTACAGTAAAAGCTTGAATTGTATTTATTTATTAGTTCATTTAGTTTCCAGTAAAATTCAAACACCATAATCAAATTTCATTAGGTGAATTAAATGTTTACATTTAATAAATAAAATGGCATTTACTCCAACACACAAAGAAGCCCTTTTTGACTTTTTTGGCCAATTAGTATAAAAATATTTCTAACAAGAAGTGTACTCTTTTTATATTTAACAAACTTCATATAGGGAGAAAATGTGGAAAAACGGAAGTTGACATTGTTGTATTGTAGCACTCTTTCAAATGGGAAGTATCTGTCAACCTTTGAAAATTACTATCTTGACTTTTTCCTCAGATTGAACATTATTCAGCAGCTGGCTAAGTTGGAATATGCTCAAATTTCTCACCCACTAAGCAGACCACTTGTGAGAATTCAAATAGAATCTCACTCCAAAATACCTTATTGAACTAGCAAGCTAACTGCCTTACTAACAAGTTGTATTACAGAAATAAAGAGAAAGTTAACATTTTATATACATGTTTCTGGAATATCAGGAGAACTTCTATCAGTGAAGAAAACATTGATAGCAGAGCATAATTTAGAAAGTCAAAATGATATCAGGCTATAAAAATCCACCAAAATTTGAAGAGAAGTATTATTCCTGGAAAAATGAATAAAATCTTGGCTGCTCATGGTGGACCTAGATAACGAGCAGCAGTCACATTTATCACCTACTGGTAAAGCTACTGAAACACTATAAAACTAAGGATCTTAATTAGGAGAACTTCTGCACTTAATTTATTCATGAAAGAATTGACTGATAGTTCTAAGGAAACATACAAAATGTTTATGGTTTTTGACAACCAGAGACTATGCTTATATCAAATTGTGAGATTCAAACAAAGGTATAGTAAAAACACTAAATATAAAATTACTTTGTCTGATTTGATATTAGCTTTCAAATTATCAGACAATGCCAATCTCAATCATCAACAACAGCAGCCCTAACTGCAATCATAACTACACATATGCAGTACAAGAATATGATATCAATCTTGAAAAATATATTTAGTAAAAATAGTTGTAGACATCCAAATAAAATAAAAGCGGACTCAATTATTAAACAAGTGATACCAATATATACTGAATAAAATCAAAGAAAATATAAAAATTCTTAAATAATTCAAGACAAAAATGAAGGTAACAAATTTTCTGAATAAATATGGTAAACCCACTAAATGTCGGATATATCAATGTGTACTTCATTGGTGGAGAAAATGTCCACATAGAACTTATTCATAAAAGTATAATGTTACACTCTTCAACAGAAAAATGTAACATTATACTTTTTACTCAAGGTAGAATTTCTGAGAATGGGGTATTTGTTGGTGAGTCTCTGAATTCTGTTGTTATTAACACTAGCAAAACAGCATGTGGTAAAAAAATAATGAATCACTATATGCAGAGTATAAACATAATAATGTTACAACCACAAGACGTAAAAGAATATTTCAATCTGATGCTGGTAAAATCATGAACTTGTTCAAGAAAGTAACTCTGCAAGTAAAAATAGGAAATACCAAATGCAAAATAGAGTCTAGGTTAGTTAACATAAATGTATCACTTCTGTTAAAAATAGCAAGAAATATTTGGGATTTAAAACATGATAAAGGTGTCATGTTGGGAGAGCTGGTGGAATTACATTTCACATCAAGTGACCATTGCTGCATTAATGTAATTGATAATTCTGAACTAGATGTGTTAGTTGTTAACAACAAAGTGAATGAAAAATAAGACAAAGGTCTTAATTACATATTTTCGATATGCCTTTTCAGATAGATTCAAACACTTGTTGAAATTTGCAGGTACTGACAGTTTAGACATCTACAATGTTATAGTGAACTGTGACATATGTGAAAATGCAGAAAGCTGCTATGATGAGTACATCAGAGCCACCCAGATTTATTGTCTGATGTCTGTAGTTTGGAAAGTAATATTATGCAATGTACTGTGAATGGCTTTTTTTATTTTCAAGTCGTCACTGAAGTATCAACATCTGAATATAGAGAGTAAATTACATTTGATGATATTTAGCAAATGTTGTTTTGGGGATGTTCTATAGATGCTGATAGTCAGGGAGGTTATATAATTTTTCTTGTTAGAGAATCAAGAAACTTCTCTCCACTTTGCTGGAACCCCAAGAAAGTAAGATATATTATTCACATTCCTCTGATTGAATAAACAACTACCATGTCTGAAGCAGTTGAAACGACAGTTTATGACATAGTTTATGTCACTGATTGCAAATCTCTCTTTGAGATAGTGAAGTCATCCAAATCTGTCACTGAGAAACAACTGCAAATTGAAATAAGTGGAATTAAAAGAGTTAATTAACAAAAGACAAATTAGATAGTTTCCATGGCATGAAACCAAGAGACAATTAGCAGAATGCCTTATTAAGCATGTATCATTGCCTTTGATACTAAAATGTGTGCTTCAACAAGGTGTTGAAGCACTTTTTTACAGGAATGGACAAAACCAAATCAGCAATTGGAACATTAAGAATTTTAGTCCAATTATTGCAAATTATTATGCTTTAACCAATTAAAAAATGTCATGCTCATTTTTCTCTTTCTTGGAGTTTCCAGGGTAAATTATGCCAGTGAAGAAAATACTTACCACTGTATTATTCTGAATTTTTTGTAATTATTCCAGTAAATCCCATTCTTCTATTCTAACATTTTTTAATAATTTTTTAATGAACTGTAATTATTTTGTTATACTTTTCAGCCGTCAACGGTATGTGTTGGGCGATAGTGCAATGAAAAGGATGGCTCAATCCTCTGTGTTGTTGTATGGAGTTGGAGGTCTTGGTGTTGAAATAGGTAGGTTATCAAATAATATATGTTAAATCAAGTTGTTTGGAGTAATATTCTTCTGCTAAAACTATTATTTCTCTTGCTATATAGATGCAAAAACTATTTTATTGGAAGCTGAAAAATATTTTAGCTCATATTAGCAGTTTTATTGAATCTAAATATGCATAATATATATTTAAAATAGTGAATATAATAATTGTGAAAATTTTGATTACATCAGCTATATGAACTAGCAAGAATATCTTTTACAATTTTGTACCTTTCCACAACATATTACGAATATGCAACAATGAGAAATTAGATTTTAAAATGTTATCATAAACCCAAAAACAAGAACGATCTAATAAACTTGCATTACCACCACAACCAAAAAATAAAATCTAGAATAGTCGTAGGATTCTACCTTAGAGCCCTTAGGATATGTAGCCCAGAATACCTAAATGAAGAAGATAAATATATTGAAAAAACTTTCAAACTTCTCCATTGACAATATCATTTTATCCTCATTGCTAAAAAACGAGCTTACAAAATCCACAAAGCCAAAAAACAGACATCACCAATAACACTTCTAACAAAAATTCATAATCCTGCCTTCCAACACTCTTTCTACTAAACTTGTAAATAAATTAGTCATCTCTAATACTACAATCATTACCACCACCTCCAAAACAATCGAAGATATAATTAGGAAGAAAAATAAACCCAACACCATTTCAAATGCCAGGATTTATCAAATAAATTGTTTACAATGCAAAAATGTTTATGTGGCGGAGACATCAAGTGAGCCTGCCTTTATGAACACAAGAGAGACTTGCATTTGGACAAACAATTTCACTCTCATTTTGCATCAAAACAATGCTTGACATAACTTTGATTTCACTAATGCCACCCTAATTAAAAAATAACATAATTCTTTAAGGAGAAAATACATTGAAGATTTAATAGTAACATTATTACCAACTATAAGCACATGTCTAAAACATTACATTACATTACCATCTTTCTTTGAATCCATTCTTAAAGAATCTAATTTATATCTATCTAATGCAGAGAATACATTCTTAAAGAGATCAGCCATAAATTAGAACCTTGTGACACCCCACTACACAGGTTGATTGTACAAAGGTGAAGATGGAACTCCCACTAGACAGACCCACATGCACATGTTACCATTCCATGCCCACTTAGGCATACAAGAATCTTCATAAATCTATATACACATAGAATTATCTACAGTTTTAAGACATGTGACACATGTCTGACAAATGAGAACTGACCCAAACATAAATAGAAAATACCAGTGTTTTCATCTTTTTGTCTGTTTTTTCTCAATCTCTGATGAAGCTTTAATAAAAGTGAAGTAGGTTAGAATGATATAGGTTTCATATTTGTTCTTTATTTTATCATCCTATTGGATTACGGTCCATATTTGATCTGCATTTGATCTTTAACTCTTAATTGTTTGAGTAAATATGTCTACAAACAAATCCCATGAATTTTAAAAAGTAGTACTATCTCTATTCAAAATCTTTACTCAGTCTAATCCATCTGCAATATATATGGTATCTTTTAAAAGCTTAAAGTATCTCAGTCTGATAAAATTTAACAACTTGTATTGTTTGTGCAACTTATACAAATACCCAATATTATAATGTTTTACAAATAAATTCAAGTATTTGTAAAACAATGTTAAGTTACATATTATAAGTAGAGTATTTCTATTTTTATTTAGGAGGCACGGTGGAGTAATGGATAGCAGCTCAGATTGAGGAATTGGAGAGCCAAGTTCGAATTCCATTTGAATCCATTACATTCACTTATGTGCTAATACCCTTGGGAAAGCTATGAATCCTCTTCTTTTCCCTCCAGCTATGGGTAAATAGCAGGACAGAGCGGGTTCTATCGCCTTGGATGCCAACTGGTTTACTGCAGGAAGAAATGGCAACCTACTGCTTTGTTAATCATGTTTCAAAAGATACATGATCACCTAAGCATGTATCACGCATGGCACATAACTGATTTCTATTTTTGGTTAGAATAGATTTAATTGCAAAGGTTAAGTACTCTAGATGAAGCTTCACTTCAAATTAGAAATTGATATCACTAAAACTGTAATTTATCACAACTGGTACATAGTTGAATTTTGTAACAAAGAAAAATTAACCTTATTTATACTTAAATAACTTATATTAATATCCAGTGCTGATTCAAGTGAAATAGAGAAATTTTTGAGTTGATTCTTTCTACTTTTGCTATTTATAAAATTTTGATCCACTCTGCACATTGATCTACAAAAATTTGACCACAGCATGTGCTTATCTGAACAGATTATCAAAAGATAATATTAAAAAAAACAAAAAACAATTTGCTTTAGAATTTTTTATGTATACCATTTCTTGCTTTCCTTTTCAAAGGTTTAGCACTAAGTAATTACAGATTATAGATTTTAATAAAATGATGAGTTCAGCTTGTTTTTTTTTTCCTCATTAAAAAAAATAGAAAGAAGGTTTGCAAACAAATCTGTAGACATTATTTCACACTGAATAGGATTTTAATTTGTTTCTCCATTTATTTTTGACTGAAGTGGTGAATAGCAAAGCAACAGGTTAGTGACATAAAAACAACCATTTGGTACAAATCGGTAATGCTAAACATTTTAAATTAGTCTTATAGGATAAATCACACCAAAGAAATGGCCAGTGTCAAAATTATAAAAATAAAACTTAAACAAAAGTTAAAACACAAAAGTCATGAACATACAAAAAAAAAGTTCAATTAAAAAAATTGTTGGTATTAACATGAAACAGTTACTGTTAAATATTTTACTTTGTTAAAATTAGTTTCTCATTGTCCTAAAAATAGCAATACCCAACTAATTATTTTCTCAGTTTTAAATATGTACACAATGTCAGGTATAAAATGGGGAAATATTAATATCAAAAGGAGATATACAGCTACATTGGACACAATTCTATGAAGACATATACAGTGATGAAGATAATTCCAGTTAACAGATGTCAGTCTCTAAAAACTAGAAATGCCATATATGAATATGGTATAATGAAACAAAAAAGATATAAATTCTGGCATTGAACAAATTCATGCTAAATTTTTGCAGTATTGTGGTGATGCTATTATAAAAATTTCTGCAAGTTCTTTTCAGTACAATACTAAGAACAAAAGTCATGACTCAAAGCTTAAAAAAACATAATTGTGGTAATTTATAACAGAAGATAAATCCAATTGCAAAAACTACTGTCCAGTAAGCTTACATAACCACATCTACAAACTTTTTGTCATTTATCAGTAACTGACCACCATAGTCTATCAGCTTGGCAGAAGCACCATTGACAATTTTTTTCATTAAAACTAATTGAAATATTTATTAATTTAACAAATCACTTCATATTGTATTCATAGATATCATTAAATTAGAAATTCTTTGGAAAATTCTTGAAATATTGTTTTTGAAGGAAAATAAAACACATTTGTTGAAATCCTTATGCCATGAATCTTCAGCTGCAGTAAAAACTGTCCTTGAATACAGAAAAGAGAAAAATAAGGTGTTCTCTTAGAAATCTTATTCTGTGCAGCTATTGTAGCTGTCATTCTACATACTGAAGAAGAATATAACAGTGGTTTTGCCATTCAAAGCCAAATTATTTCAGATTTAGCATAAGGTGATGACACTGAAACCAGTAACAATGACAGTAATAACCTCCAAAACAAGCTTCCAATGTAAAAAAAAAAAAAAGACTTGAAATAAATCTCAAGAAGATTGAATCTGTATTACTACCAACTTCAATTAAATATAAAAATTTATTAAACAAGTTACTGAATTTATATATTTGAGACAATACTAAAATCAAAGAATGGTGTCACTATACACTAGAGTCAAAGTATATAAAACATACATTCTAATATTTATATATGTCTGTATGGATGTGACTGTACCAAATGGAAAGACAAACTTTCTTAAGAATGTTTAGGTCTTTCAAAACCACATTATTCATTTAATTACTGGTCAGAAATGAATTGAAAATATTAAAATAACAGTATTACAAAATTTCTATCTTTGATAGAATTAAGAGCAAATCGCTGAAACATTTTGCACATATTAAATGGTCAAAAATAATATTTCAAAATTATGCCTTAAGGGATATACCTGGCCAAATAAAAAGAGGATGACCAAAATTCAGATTCAGAAACAATATAATCAATTGATCAGAGTTCAATACCTGTTCTCATATAAATAAGCAAACACTAAACTGAAAAATTTGGAAAGAAATAATGAATAATGTAAGCTTGCAAGGTGGAAGCCCTTTCATGAATTTGTTGTCATTGCAACCTTCTTCGGCAAGGCAGATAAAGAGGTTTTCGGAATATGAAGGAGCATTGACTTGATTATGATCTGTATCACTCAAAAATCATCTTGTTGAAGAACTTATTATTATTATTGTGCCATCACCAGCTTTGATAGTGCCCATAATTTTACTGTTTTCTATGTTGGTTGACTATTTCCAACCTCTCACCTTGTCAGATCTACATTTATCACTAAAAATTACTTTTGAAGAAGCACTTTGCTTATTGTCCTTTTAATTTTTCCAAATATATTTGTGATACCCACAGACCATAGGGCATATAATGTGGAAAGAGGTCTTGGAGAATTTGACAATCACAAGATTTGTTGACAGCAAGAGAGAGAAAAGCAGCGAATAACCTACCTAACAAGCTTGTGTAATTGGTTGGCAGAACAGGAATTAGGAGAGACAGCAAAAAAATAAATTTTACTAAGAGCCACAAAGACAGAAAGTTAAGAGCTATGATCATCCATATCCTGAAGGGACATGGTACATAGAAGAAGTTTTATTTATCAACAATCCTATTGTCAGAAATTTGTATACATTAAAGTCATGCCATGAAGTGATTCCTTTAAATGAAAAGTGAAAATGTACAACTTCACTCACAATAAAAAAACACAGATCTGCAGTAAGAATGAATCTTATGGCCATCACATAACTTTTATGCAGTATATTGTTATAATTATTCTATTTTATTATTAATTATCTACAGTAAGAATGGATCTATCTTCTAAGAGCTACAAGGGAAAGTTGTGGAAAGCCATGATTGCCCACATCCTGAAGGGACACAAGACATAGAGGAAAAAGAATCAACAAAGATATCACTAATGCAATGGCAAATATTTCATCACTGAAGAAATATTTTATTAGAGATTAGTATTTGAATGTATCTCTTCTCTTCCAGTGACTCTTTCATGTACATTATTATTTGTTTGAATTAGAATTTATTTTACCAAATGTCTAGTGCCATTTTGAACTTTGCCAATCAGATAACAGAAAGTTCAAATGTAGAGGAGCTATTGAATTGAAAACAGTTAATTTTGAAGATATGATGAACAGACAACTAGAATAGAAGGAAAATAAGGTAATGAATGAGATAATATGCATCATGCACATAGACTTGTGTATATCTTAACTGTGGTAGGTCGAAATGAACATATATACAATTAAAAATAAATTCTTTACAACTAAATCTGTTTATCAGATTTATGGATTGTAATGTTATGGTTTATACATTATTCTTGGAAAACAAGTTTGGAAACCTCTAAGCAAAAGCACTTCCTCTAAGCAAAACTAAAACTTCTTTTCTTTATCTGATTTTACATTAATATTTTCTGTACTTTTCGTCTCAGTGAACCGAAACTGTCATGCTCATATAAATAAATATTAACTAACATGATTTGAATTTTGAGCTTATTAATTCACTTTGAGCTTGAAAAAATTGAAGCACACAGAGAAAAAAAAAACAACTGAAATTCATATTCTATTTAAATAGTTCACTGAAGTTCTTTAAACTGCAAACATCAACAGTTGATCATAAAAGAAGGCTATAATTTCCCTAGAATTCTGCTGTATATTTGTATCTTCTTCTCTCTTATCAGTTTCAAATGTTGTGATTTATACCATCTTAATTCTTCTTCAGATCTCTAACTGTTCCAATCTCTTTAGTCTATAGGACTTCTAAGTGCTCCATTTGTGGCTGGTAATGCTATTACTCACATATGACACAATTTCTGCAACTTTCATGCAAGGTCCCGATATTTACCTAATTTGTTGATCTCTTGTTTTTATTTTTATTTTTGATTACAACTTATTTGTCGCTAAGTGTTTCTCTGATCTTTCATCTTGTCAGTTTTTTCCCCACTATAATTTTTTCTTCAATTTTATAAACTCTAGTCTTTCTATGGCTAAACCTATGCCTCTTCTGTGCTAATAAATACATGCCCTATTTATTTAGAAACATTTAACATTATCTATGGAGCATACAGCTTTATATATTAATTTCATAATCCACATCCAACATTTTGGACATCTTTTTGCCTAGTTTAAGAAGATGTCAGGAATTTTGCATCAAATGTTCATTCCTTTGATAAAAATTTGCTCCTTTAATTTGTTTTCAGAATCTTTTTCATTCTCATGAGATACTTTTTTCTTTTTTATTTCTTCTTGCTTAATAAATTTTTTTATATAATATTTCTATGTATTAGGCACTTTCGCTTACCATCCTTGTATATTCTTGTACATTTGTTAAATTACTTATATTGTCTTTTTCCTCATTCTAAGATTATACTTTACTCTCTTCATTTATTTGTTTAAAACTCTACTTGCCTCTGAATTGAAATAAGTTTTAAAATGTCAAAAATGACTTTGCAGAGTGTGTGTATTTGCATATTTCTTCATATGCCACTGTATATACAAACACTAGTTGGAACATCTGATTTGATTGCAAATTTTAGTTTGTTTTATTCATATATTTATTGCACAAAAGGTAATAAAAAGAGACAAGTTAATATATTATCCACATAATAAGAGGAGTATTTTTTTTCCAACATTTTTTCTTTTTTAGAAGCAAAACTCTGGTTCTTGATAAATAGGCAGCTATTTATCAAATCTTGTAAATTTTGTAATGAATTAAATAAAAAATCACTTTTGTAAGTTATTACTTGAATTCAATTTATTTTACAAACAGAAGACACATAGAAATATTCTAAAATCAATTAGAATATTAAAACTTGGATAATATTCAGATACATAAAAAAATAACATTCAAAAATATATATTAAGTAGTACTTATTTCTTTTAAGTTTTCAGTATTCGTTTTAATTCTACTAAATCTTGAAATATAATTTAGTTTAATTTCATAAAGAAATCTACTACAATGAGAAGTAGTGTCTTCACACATTAACAATGAGATTTAAATAATAATTTGATATACATTTTTTATATCAGAAATATAATTTATCTATTACTAGAATAATAAAGATTAAAACTAGATTTTTACATTTAAGATAATAAATGTATTACTGCTTTTCTAGAGATCATGTTACATGATTCTACTGATAAGTAGTGATTCTCAAATTATAAACTTGAATGCTTTACTAAAAGTTTTACTAAATTGACTTTGGAAAATTAAGAAATGCTAATAAAAGAGATTTTATATACATTTGTATATTTCTTGTCTTTGCTCATCTAAAAATAACTGTTTGCTATAGTCACTTCCACAATAGTATAAATTTTTTCATATATTCTCTATAAAAAGGACCAGAAAACATCTTTCATTATATCATCAACTTTTGCTAACTTCTCAAATACAAAGGGAAATGATATTTGATACATAATCTTATGTTTTTCTTCCTGATCAGATTAGAAATGATCATTATAACAATATTTTGCTTGTGCAACAGATTTTTGTTTTTACTGTAGCTTCCATTTGGTATTTTCTGTAAGTGCACAATGTTCTTGTTTGCATACTCTTTTATGACAATATCTAGCAGCATGTCTGTGACCAAGAGTCTAGGAAACAAAGCGTACGAGACAATTACTGACTGTATTGGATCATTTACTTGAACATATTTGCATTAGCAGACAGTATCTCTTTCTCTCCCACTCCTGCCCACCTTAATATCAAGCATCCCTTCTCTAGGTGATACTCCATACAACAAAACATGTCAGCATCACCTTCAATATTTAAGGAAGGCTCTCTTTTCATGCATCACTTGAAAAATGATGTGTATTTTTAACAGATGTTATTTTTTCTTCATATTTTGTTCAAATTCACCTTTTCTTTCCCCTTGATAATTCTCTATCTATTGGGTAATGTCCCAGTCACATGACATTTACATCTTTATAGGTAGCATCCCATTCAGTTGCTAATGATGTTATGCCAGTAGTGTAAACATAGCATCAAAGCCTTCTTATAAAATGTAACTTGTTCGTGAAATTTCTTTTTCATAAACTAAACAGGTTCATTTGCTTCTCTTTCAATAATCCAATTTCTGACTTTCTTAAATATTTTTCTCTTTTCATCTAAAATAGTTTCACTCATTGATATTAAATCCCAAAATTGTATTTTTTCCCTTTCACAATTATTTACATTCCCTGGAACATACAGATATATGAATTTGCTTTCTAGATTTTTCTGATGAATTATTTCTGAGTAAAGTTAAAATTCTTTTGCTTAAAAAATCATTTCATAAATTTTCTAAAGGATTAGAAATATCAATGCTTAAGATCATTTTAGAATTTTGAAAAACATTTGGCTGTGCTATGAAAAGTTTAACTCAATTTTTTATACTCTACAAAGTTTTGTTTTTTGTTTTTGTTTTTTCTATTTTAAAAAACAAATTATAATCTATCTGAAATTACATTTTATTTTAAATTAAATATATCTAAGACTATCATTTAAAATAATAAGATATATTGACCATTTGAAAACACTATTCCTATATGTCATACCACTTTAAAATCAGATTTATTAAATTTTCAGTTGGATATTCTTGAGTAATTTAACCATGAAAAGTTATCAAGATACTGATATATATATGACATTTGTATTCCCATTTTCTTCTAATAAAGTATGACAACTATTTCTGTTATTATTT
Source organism: Acanthosepion pharaonis (assembly GCA_903632075.3). Taxonomy (NCBI): domain Eukaryota; kingdom Metazoa; phylum Mollusca; class Cephalopoda; order Sepiida; family Sepiidae; genus Acanthosepion; species Acanthosepion pharaonis. The sequence goes on from CAHIKZ030002866.1 coordinate 870,281, forward strand.
TGTTAAATAGTAACTTCTCACTGGAGTTGAATTAGATCATTACAATTCAGGTTAATGATAGAGAATTAAATTATTCTTATTTATATCACCCATGATACAATTCCATCAGGTTATGCTAGTAATGTACTTATGTTAATATAATATTTTCCTTTCAGAAAAAGATAAAATTTTCTTTGGACTGTTGTATTTGTCAGATCATTAAAAATTCAAATTTGGTTGCTTAGTTACTATAATTTTTATGCACTGAGATAATTACTTTATCAACTACCCAAATTAATGATTATACAATTCTTACTATCTCTGCTGATTGTTTGCAAAGAACTGCAATTAAATATACATGTCCTCATTTTATTTTTGCCTTATCTTTTAGGAATAAGTCAATTACAAAATAAATGGTGAAGTGGTTTTGAATTCAGAACTGAAGTTTCTGAAAAATTACATGAAAAACAGATACCAAATTTGATTTTCAAAATATTTAAAAATGCATAGATTCTATTTATTCCTTTTTCTGTGTCTTCATTTGATTGACAGTATTTTGCTTGGCACATTTCAAGCAAGATCATGATATTTCACTTAATTATAAAGTTTTATTACAAAACATAAATGTGAAACGGGAACACATTGACTATATACAATGTTTTATTCTTTACTTTGTTTAATACACAAACTTAGATATATGTAAAGAATATGTGTTTGTAAAATGCTTTTCATTTTTATTTTTTCAGCTAAAAATATTGTTTTGTCAGGTATCAAGGTCAGTATATTATATCTTGCTTATTCTTAATAAAATTTCTTGGGACTGCATTTTGAATTCACTGCTGTATTTTAACCCACTACAAATATCATTTTTCTACCTTAACTGAAAACAATGAAGAGATATATTTTCTTTTTTCTTTTTTTCAATGTTCCAACACATTATTTACCACTGTGTAGTACTCATTGTTAACTATGCTGATACTTCCTACCAAGGACTGAACTCACCATCCTTGGGTAACAAATTTGTGAAGACATTAGACTCCCACTCCTCAGCATAATGGATGTGTTCTAAGCAGGGGCAGTAGCTGGCTTTCCTGCCAAAGTGGATTTAATATTTAGGCATTATTTAAGTTTATTGAAATTTCTGCACAGGGTGATTTTTTTTTTTTTTTTTTTTATTGTTTGGTGAAGTGCTGTCAAGCAGTTTATTGATCAAGATCCTGGTTTACCATTCATCTTCTGTGTTTTTTTTTTTTTTAAGTAGAACTTTTAGTCTCTTGGTTGCATTAATTTTTTTTTTCAATCATTTCACCCCAAGCAAGCCAATAAAACAACTAAAACACAAGGGGCTACTGAGTGTTAGAGAATATGGGAAAAAATACTATTAAAGAGAGAGGACAATGAAGAATAAGATTTAAGTGGTATTGCATTTAAATTTTTGAAGATCAAAGCTGACTGGAAAGCAAGAAGCTGGAAGAGAGTTCCACAAGTGAGAAGTGCAATAGAAGAAACTGTTAGCATAGAACTTACAGTTACATCTAGCCAATTCAACTGTAAAAGGATGAGGCCTTACTGCCAATCTAGAACTGCACTTAAATTCATAAAGTCTAGGCACTATAAAGGAAAGTTCACCAGAACACTTACCATGAGAGTATTTATATAAAAGGTACAGGAAAGCTACATTACAGCAGTAGGAAATTGACTGAAGCCATGATGCCATGTCAGGACCAATAACATTGCAGATTCTTCTTTGGAGTCTATCAAGAATCTCTAAATATATAGCAGGAACACCACACCAGATATAGCAACAATGTTCAAAGCAATGACAAATGGTAAACTTATAAATATGTAAGATAGATTCTGTCGAGAAAAATTCTCTAGCACAATACAGTGAACCAAATTTCCCAGCTGCATACTTAGCAATTAATTCAATATACTCTTTCCGCTTTGTGTCAGCAGAAAACATTAGTCTAAGAAGATACAATGAGTCACTCTCCTGAAAGCTAGCATCAGCCATGCTGATGGAAAGCAAAAAATTTTCTCTCAAATGATTAAAAGAGGGCAGTTTAGTTTTGGAGGTGTTAAAATTAACAACAGATCATAAATCATTTTTAAGATCAGCTGCTAATCTGACCATATCAAACTGATCAGACTTACTATTAAGACAGGAGTAAATAGGTTTGTTATCAACATAGACACCAAGTTGAGAACTGATGACAAAATTAGGCACAACATAGATGCAAAGATAGAACCCTGGGGAACAACTGCATTAAGGCAAATAAATCAAGAGTGGCTGTTGAAGACAGCTTTCATTTTGTGATTTGATAAGAAAGACTGAATCTGTTCAAAAATTTATCCAGAAATACCATAAGCTTTCAACTAGTAGAGAAGACCAGTTTGCCAAACCCAGTCAAATATCTTTGAGATATCCAAAGTGACAACATTCTTATCACATATTCTTACCTAAAATTTGATAGACTCTTTCAGCAATAATCCTTACCACACAGCCATATTGCTTATCTGAAAGAAGACCCTGCAAAGTGATAATATTAATCAATTTAGAGTTAATTAGAGCCTCTAGTATTTTGCCAAAAAGAGGTAGAAGGCTAATAGGTCGATAGAAGGATCAGATGGTTTACTCTTAAAGACTGGAACTACAGAAGAGGATTTTCAACATGCAGGAAAGCAAGAAGTAGCAAGGCATTTATTGTAGAGCTTACAGAGAACAGGGTCCAGTTCAGGAGTACATTTCTTAAGGACTATTGTAGGGATACCATCAAGTTTACATGCTTTGTGGGGATATAGTTTAGAGATGATAGCAGTAACCATGGATGAATAGAGACTCAGTTCTAAATGGAAAGTCAGGCAAAGATACTCCAGATGAGTCAAGAGTAGAATTTGAAGAGAATTTACTAGCAAAACATTCTGCTTCATCAGTAGAAACATTAACACCTCAAATTGAGTGAAAAGAGGAGGAATAGAAGATTTACTCTTATTTTTACACACTATTACAGAGCCACTGGTACTCACATGAACCAAACTTGTTAGAGACTATACGGTACCTTTTGCTGTCAGCAAGCAAAGTCTTAGCCTCTTTGAGGACACGTTTACAATTATTTTGTATGGACACAAATAGGTCTGTCGTGATCAGAATATTATGCTGATACACCCGGAAAAATGACAGTAAATAGGATGTATGAAGATTTAATTTGAATTTATTGCATTTTTAAAGTAAGTATAGATTTTAAAGGAATTTCTCCAGTTTTGCTTCATAAAAAGATGAAAGAAATTACTTGAAATTTATATAATTTTGAATAAAATATTTAAATTGGGATGTAGAACAACTGATAAATAGTTTTAATTTTGACATTAGATTATCTATTAATAATCAAACTAAATAAAGCTACTTATAAATTTAAAATTTTTATTAGCAATTTGCTACCAAGAATGATGCTTTTCTGAAATAACTTATTTTCTCTTCTACCTGGTAAGTAAATGATTTATTATTATTTCCTTAATAGGCATGTGCAAAATTTTCCATCACCCTCTTTATTGAAAACTTGAAACAGTAGAAAATCAGTTGTTTTGTAAATAAAAAATACTGGAAATTATTACACACACCTAATATTATCATTATTTATAGAATAAGAATGTATATCGTAAATACCATCTGATCTAACAAATAATATTATTTACTAAGTCTATTGAAGAATATGTATACAGATCTTTGATTTATAAATAACTTCTTTGGAAAAAATATTTTATTAAGCCATAACCTTATTTTATGCAATTTATCAATATTTGTGAATTAACTTACTGTCTAGTTTAGCATATAAAAATGTAACTATTTATCTCAATTAATAATTCATATTTCAGCTCATAGTATGATTTGCATTAAATAAAAATGTTTTACTATACTTACATTAACAGAATTAATAGAAAATGGTGCATGTATACCTAACATAGAATTATTGTGTGAAAAAAAAACACTAATAAAAATAATTATTTTATGTATCACTTTATAACAAAGATTAAAACAAAGAAATGGATCCATCTGAATTTTATGCTTTTAAAGTTGATAAAATGTCTAAAGCAAATTATTTCTACTGAAAAAGAAAAAAATATCTCAATTTTAATGATAGGGGATTTTATATGTCTAATATTGTTTCAGTTCACTTTCTATACATCAGTATTTATATCATCTCTGGTTCTTGTTCAAGAAATGCAAATCATTTCAGCTTCATTTTTGAAAAATCATACACAGAATATGACCCAGCTTTACTTTCTTGTAATACATATAAGAAGAGTTCATCTTTAGATAATCTCTTTTCAAATATAAATGTTATCTTGCTAGAATTATTAAAGAAATATTTATGTCCCATAACCATTGGTAGTACTTAATTTTTTTTTTTCATTTTTGAACCATCTACATCTACTATGAAGGATGTGTTAAGCAAGCACATGTAAATGCTTCAAGTGTTATGTGGTTTTCCTGTTGGTTGATGAAATGTCCATTGTTTCACTCAAGAAAGACTGCTTAGATTAAATGCTGATTCTACATATTCTATGAATAAAATTGCTTTTTGATTGTCAACATTGTTTAAATATATAAAATTTTACTTGATGTTGCCCAAAAAAAAACTTCTCAGTTTCTCAATAACATTCATTTTTCTTAAACAAATCAGCATGAAGAACAACAGTAAAGATATATAAATGAAATAAAAACAGGATATTTTCTCTCAGTTTTGTCTTAATTAAACATTATAAAATCTGTCTATATTTTACTCTCAAGATCAGCATCTAATACATGTTCCTTTACATCTAATAGAATAAAAAAAAAACTAGTCTGTTATTTTCAACTTTTATTTACTTTGATGTAAAGTGATTTTCATTCCCAATTTAAAAACCATTGAAAATTCAAATGAAAATAAAGAACTACAATAATTTAGTAATTTTAAGTGTGACATTTCAATTAAAATGTATCCTTTTATTAAGTTTTAGTGTTCCAAATCAAAACACACTAAGAAAAAGTACCATTCATAGAATATAATATGATTTTATTATATATTGTAGGTATTATAATGTTAAAATTACAAAACAATATCTATTGATTTTAATTGCAATATATACAGTAATATGCAAATAATCTTATATAATGCATTTTTCTTATTAGGTGAAATGGAAGTAATTTTGATTTTCATCATGTAACTTACTCAATACAATGAGTTAAGCTTTATTTTCAGTGGTTACTTATTCTTTATCTTTTTTTAAATCATTTCTGTTTTTAAGATTCTTTTCTTTTATTCATTAACTAATAGAAAATGTTAAGAAACTAACTTAAACTTTCTAAATTGAAACTTATATTTATTATATGTCTTTCTATTCAAACCAACATGACATGCTCATTTTGATTGTTATACCCATAACCTTTCAACCATTTTACTCTACAGCCTTCAGATATTCCTCAGGCTTAGTAACCGTCTCATAATTTTAATCTTTTTATTCAATCCATGGAGGCAGATTGTACTCATTTCATTTTCCATGTTTTGGGGATATCGTATAGAATAATTCTCTCTTGTCTGTTTACCTTTGTGTCACTTGTTAGTTTCCTCCATTGACCCAAAATAGATGACTTTTCCACATTATTCAAGCTAGTGTGACACTATTTAGCTATGGTAATTGGCTAACTAATTAAGCATGGAAATTAAAAACAAGAAATACTTAAGGTGAGAAAGAGCTAGAACGAAAGACATACTGGGCGACATTATTTTTTTTAACAAAAGAAAAATGGGTAAAGATTTTATTTTCATTTACGAAGAAAGGTAATTTTTTTCGCAGAAGATAGAAAATTCGTAAGAAAAGCGGGTATCGGATTCTATCAGAATTAATTAATGTCATGACGCGACAAGGGAAACAGAATACAGATAAAGAATAACTCTCTGCCCACATGTGTGGCAATAATAAAAATTTCAATTTGGTCAGCGGCATACAAAGCAGAATTCTAGAAGATAATCGAAATTGGGTCAAGCATGCGACTGAGAAGGAATTCAGTGAGACCACCCCAAAAAGAATAACCACCAATTATCCTTCGGAGATATCATTTGGTTTTGGTTCTTGTATCCAGCGAGGAGACCCATCTGTTGTATGTCTGGATTTTGACATGAGGAGATAGGGTCGAGAAGGGGAAATCATTGTTACTACCTGTTCGAACTATTAATGACAGACTTTCTGTCGCCGAGAGCAGATGTCTGAGGGTGCGATGGTGTTGAGACGAGAAAGACAAAGAGATTTAATCGACCACCCAGTTAAATAGTTGACTAGCAATAGTTAATGAGTTGGCGAAACTTCCACTAAAGAATTCTAGGTGACCCCAGGATAAGATATAAATTTAATAGTTGCGAGGTGCAGTCCATAAGAATTCTGGCTGATAGAAAAGAAAGAAAGAAAAGGGAAGATAATTTTTTTTCTTTGGGCGATAATTGTAAACTGAGGCCAGTCTAGCCACACCCACGCTGCTGAGCATTCATTGGCTGGGTGGTGGCATGAGTGATGGGCGAAGGTGAACATATGAGAAAGAAGGGAAACCTGTTGACGCCCACTGAAGGGATTGGTATGAGATACCAATATGAGAAAGGAAGAGTTTAGGAGGATAATTCCCCTTAGACCTCTCCCCACAGAAGGAGGAGAGCCCCTCTAGGACAGAAAGTAATTAACTTCCAAAAATGGGAAGTGATAAATTTTCCTGTCCGAAGACAAAGAGAATCCTTATTGGGGATTTGGAATTATCGGAGAACCCAAACTACGACAGGCTCCAACCCGGTTTTGGTCAGCATCCATATAAACGAACGTCCCCAGAGTTGAGTACAGTTAAGTTGGGTCAGAGATCAAAGACAGATCGACAAAGAGATGTTGAGCGCGGAGACCAGCCTCGCAGGAGCTGACCGAAAGAATTCCATGCATTCCGACTTAGACTTCTAACCAAAAGCAATTTTTTTTTTTTTGAAGAACGACTTAGACTCACACCACCAAAACAAGTTTTAACAAATATCGCCTGAAGATACCAAAAAGCAGTTTATTGAAAAACAACTTAAGATATCAAGACTCGCCTAAAAAACGTGAAAGTGTCACGAATCCATAATAGAAGCGGGCTGGGAGAAAGACGCACTCTTGTATTCAGCAGACAGATATAAAGATACTTGTTATTTTTCAACACATTTGAACCTCTTGAGTTTATTTCATTATTTTTCTTTTACATACACTTGTGCAGTATCAACCTTCCCTGTATTGAGCTTGCACTACGGCCCGACGCCTGATTGATTTTGTCTACCTAAGATCAAATCACTACGTGGGTAGGTTAGACTAGAAATCAAAGCAGTTACTTCGGTAACCAGACGTTGGAGGCGAGCTGGGAATGACAAGGCTGATATCAAATCTAACCAGACATTGACCGCGACCAAGAGGGGTTAGTGTCACACATGGTTCCGCGGTAAACCAGATTTCCATCCGAACCAGCCAAGGGTTAGATCGTCACAGATGGTGCTACAGTGAGCCCAGGGTTAGGTGGCGTCACAATTGGCAGCCGTGTCACACTAGGTATTGAGCTCATGTAGTGAAGAAAACAATGAATTACCTCGGGATACACCTGCTGACACCTCAGGGAACGATTCTCAAACACACATAAGGGAGATAGTTCCATTACAATGAAGCATCAGGGTAAAGAGAGCCACTCCAAGCTGTTCAATTTGTGATAATGAGATTGGGGGGGGAGAGTTGTAGTGAAGAAAACAGCAAATTACTTTGTCAAACCAAGCGACACTGTGTCGCATGTGTTCTATGGTAGAAAATGTGGAAAAAAAAAGTTACTTACTGAGAAAAAGGGCACATATTCTGCATGATATGCCAGAGACTGAATGTCCATATTAGAAACAAGTCAGTCATAAGAGTTGCCATAAAAGTATTTTGGATATGCTAGTATTGTGTGTCATCTCCCAGCTGTCGACAAATGAAAAAAAAAATGCTCCGTTGATTAAAAAAAGCATTTGATGTTCTCAAATTAGAAAAAAAAAAAGACAAAATTTATGTATTTGGCTACTGCATTCATTGGCAAGCGAATTATTTTCCAGACTGTTTACGTGCATTGTGATTTGTGACATAGTACCTGCGAATCGAGATTTCAACATTTCTTTCTGCCTCTGATATTCAAGTTTGAACTTGTGATTTGTTCTCTTCATTTTGGAAGTAATCTGCAACAAATATTTCCTTTGCAATCCAAGAACCCTCACAAGCTATTTCCGCACTATGACAGACAGGACATTTAATGTCAAGTTGATACCTGAGTTTGATGGTTCAGTGACCGGACAAGCTGAATGGATTGAGAAGGCAGAAGCTGTTTGTGACCTGTCTGGAATTAACAAGTTTGAATGTGTTCTTCTTTTGAAGTTGACCAGCAGTTAAATTCAGAGCAAAAAGCAGATGTCGAGCAGATAAAACAAGCCCTGTGGATTGCCTTTGTGCCAGATCATTTCTTAGCTTACAAGCAGTTTGTGGAACACCGACTGTGCTTGAACAAATCTGTCAATGTGTTTCTAGCAGGTCTATTCGGCGGGGTATCCAAGCAAGGACTAGTGTGTGCATTCATAGCAGGGTTACCAGCGTATGTCAAGCAATTACTGTGCAACTTTCCAGGATGGAAGACATGACTACAAACCAACTGTTCGACCAAGCTCAGGTTATAATGAAAGATCCAACTATAACTGAGAAAATGGTTGCGGCAGAGCTGATAAACTTCCAAATCTTAAACATCAGGAGGGTATGTGATGCTATCAATGCTCTGGATGGAATCACATTTCCAGGGACTGCCCGGTTCAACAAGAAGATGTCATTCAGCCATGCTAGTTACACACAATGATGCATTGCTTCCAGTGTCAGAGATCAGGCCACATTACTTCATTGTGTCCGAGGAAAAGAGGAAGGGGACAAGACATTAGCACCAGTCTCTTCCCCAAGAGAGTTGTGAATGAGGTGCTACCTGTCTTAAATGTTCATGTGAATGGAGTTAAGAGTGGCACTAGTAGAAACGAGCTGCTCACAAACACTCGTGTGTAAGTCAGCTTGTCAATCCTGGCAGGAGACGAAGGTGAACATACACACCATAAACAGAAATACCCTCAAATGTCACGGAGTTGGATGTATTAAGTTTGATGTGGACAATGCAAATGCCCTCGACAACAAAGTCTTAGTAGTGGATGGAGAGCTATTAGGTTTTGATCTGTTCCTGTTCGACTCCATTAAAAAGCTGGGAGGACTCCAAATAACAGAGTGTGGCAATGTACTGTTTTCCAAGCGTGGGATTGTTTGTTGTGCTGCCTTTAAAGTAGAAGAGCCTGATTTCTGTGCTGAATTTGACCCAAGCAAGAAGATATGAGTCGCATCATGGAAGTGGCTAAATGGTCAATCACCTGAGAGTTTGCAAAATAGGATACACAAGTGCTCAATACCATCAGGTCTCAAGGAGGAATACGACCATGAGCTGCAGATCTGGCTTGATAATGGTTGGTTGCAGCCTTATCTTGAATGAGCCAATGCTGACATGTGAGCACAGAAACTGAGGGAGTGGCATAAAAAAGGACCTCATGTCGCTATCCTTGACCTACAGCAGGTCTATCTACAAGTGCATATCCAAAAGTCACTTTGGTCCTTTCAAACTGTAATCTTCAAGCAGCGAAGATATTGCTTGACACAAATGGGTTTCGCATTGAATGTTGCACCAGCCATAATGAAAGCCATTGTGGATGCTGCATTATCGAAAGACGAGTCAGTTCGACAGGCAACCTCATCATATATTGAAGATATTTATGTTGACAAGAGCATGATCTCAGCAGTTCACATGATAGAGTACTTGGCTACTTTTGGTTTTACCTGCAAGGATCCAGAACAGTTATGGGACTGCACACATGTGCTGGGTCTGTACATCGAGTAGGATAACGACACTCTTAAGTAGAAATATGAAAATGACATTCCATCAGTTCCTGAGGTCTTGATGTGACATAACATCTTCTTGTGGTGTGGAAAACTGCTGGGTCACATTCCTGTGTGTGGTTAGCTTCATGTTGCTGCATCATTTGTTAAACACAGAACAGTATCGATCACGTCTGGCTGGAACACCAAAATGACACATGCTCCACTTAAGAACATGATTGAGGACATAGTGGAAAAAATATGCCAGAATGACCCTACACACTGGGTTTCATTGGAGGTTGGCAGAAGCATTGTAGAGGATGCATATTGGCTGCGGCCTGTGAAGGATGCCCAACATATCAATTTATCAGAACTGGATGCTATTCTGAAGTGTGTCAATTTAGCACTACAGTGGGGCGCAACAGTCACACTTCTTCAGACTCCACATATGTGCATCGGTGGGTGTCAAACATGCTCACTGGCAAAGCTAGAATGCAAACTAAGGCAGCAAGTGAGATGCTGATCCGGAGGTGTTTGAGTACTCTTGAAAAGCTGATCTAAGAGTATAATTTATTGATCTTGATAAGTTTAGTAACGTTGAGTGAGAATTGAGCAGATAAGCTTACAAGAGTACCACAACAATGGTATGATGTGATCAAGAAGGCGGTCGAACCACCACGATCTATATGCACTTCCATGGTGAACAAAACCTCTCCGGATCAGATAAACATCATATATTGCCAGAGTAGACATCCTGGCATCAGGCAGATGCTGCATTTTGTGAGATAAGTTTACCCTACCATATCCAAGGCGGCCATCAAGGCAGTGACCAGAAAATGTAAGGAATGCCAGTCAATTGACTCAGCCTCAAGTCATTGGCCACAAGGTATCCTAAGTATGACTGGAATCTGGACCCAATTGGGAATTGATATTACGCATTATGTTGAGCAGTTGATTGACTGCGGCGCAAGTCAATTTGCAATATGGTGATGCCTGCTTCAGCAAGACTCAAGGAGCGTCATCCAACAGTTGGAAAGTTTTTTTTTTTTTTGAATGAGACCCACCATCAGAAAGTCCTTTAAAGATTTCTTGGATGAGTGGAGAGTCCAACATTGTTTTCGTTGTGCATATGTTCCTGCAGGAAATGGTATAGTGGAAAGATCTCATCAGAACATAAAGAGAATTGCAGCAAGAAAGCAGTGTCTGATAATGGAAGCAGTGTAATGGCATAATATCATGACGAAGGATGATATATTGTTTACTAATTTGCCTGCCAATATGATTCACCATTATCAACTGAAAGTGAAGTGAATTAGTAGTACAACATTACTGCCCCTATCATTGTAAGAATCACTTTATATCCAAAATTGGGAACAGTGTGTGGGTGAAAGCTCCCCATGGCTGGTGCACATCCAGGTATCAAGTGGGTCATGTGACAGACATTGTAAGTTCACAAACAATAATAGTTGACAGGATGCCTCGGCATGTAGAAGATCTCGGCCATTTCATTGACTCTGATGCATTGACGTGCAACTCCGTTGATGCATCATCTGAAAGTGATTGGATAATTGAGATCTGCAAATCCAATGCTTCCACAGACATGGAGATTCCAGAAACTTGGGATACACCTGATGGACAATTCTCCAACACACATAAGGGAGATAGCTCCATTATGATGAAGCACCAGGGTAAAGAGAGCCACTCCAAGCTGTCCAATTTGTGATAATGAGATCAGGGAGGAGTTGTAATGAGGAAAACGGTGAATTACTTTATCAAACCAAGCATCAGCTTGTCATGTGTGTTCTACGATGGAAAATGTGACAAAAAAAGAAAGTTACTTACCAAAAAAAAGGGGCACATTTTCTGCATGATATGCTGGAGACGGAATGTCCATATTAGAAACAAGTCAGTCATAAGAGTTGCCATAAAAGTATTTTGGATATGCTAGTATTGTGTGTCATCTCCCAGCTGTTGATGAATGAAAAAATAAAGTGTTCCATCGATAAAAGGCATTTGGTGTTCTCAAATTAGAAAAAAAAAAGACAAAATTTGTGTATTTGGCTATGGCTTTCATTGGCAAGTGAGTTTTTTTTTTTCTGATTCATTACATGCATTTCAACATTTCTTTCTGCCCCTGATGTTCCAATTTAAACTTACGATTTGTTCTCTTCATTATGGAAGTAATCTGTGATAAATATTTCCTTTGCAATGCAAGAACTCTTACAGTTCACAACTACTAGCAAGACAAATATTTTTTAACCAATATTTTAATCCTCTAACACTTGATCCAAATAAAAAAGCATATAATATTGATAATTCCTCAGCTTAAAAATTTCATTATAAATCATTATTCTTGTCTTTACTCTTTTTATCCCCAAACAGTTTTTGTCTCATTAACTAAAGTACAATTCCAAAAGAAAAAATAGATAATTCATTTAATGTTGCTTGATATTTCTGTACTCTTCACATATCAGCTTCAAATTCTTTTGTACTTTATTTCCAAAGTGTAATTTATCCAGTCTCTTTTTTTAATGAGTATTCTTACTAAGATTGTTTGGGTTTGGCTGGCAGCTATCATTAAATGTTCAAAAATTTTAGCTGAATAATTTTTTTAACTATGTTATTACACATTGACTGCTACTTCGTGGTCATCTGTTTCCAAACTATTTATTAATCTTTTTTCAAATGAAATGAAGTACTGATTTAACCTTAAGTGGAGTATTCATTTTGCTAAATTTTATCAAATTGGTACTTGTTTTGATTTTTCTAACTTTGTATTTGCAATTGAACAGACCAAAATTCTTTCATTAACTCATTCTTTCAACCATTTGTTTACAGATCATGTCAAGTAATTTTTATTGCATTAATTCTATTAAAAAATAATTTTAACAAAGCTACCTTAAAAGCATTGCTATTATGGGCACTGTATAAATTGATGTCAGATCTTGATGCTTACCTCTTTTGCTTGTGCCCATATCTATATACACTTTTTATATATTTTATGTTGATATATAATTGGAATGGAGAGTCTTGTCTCTACTGCTGTCACATTTATCAAATGTAATTCTATACTCACACTCCGACTACTATTTGCCCTTTTCCTTAATTGCTAAATTGCTAAAATATATAGGTTATATATATATATATATATATATATATATATATATATATATCACTTTAAACGTTATTTTGTGTGGATACTCACATTTGAGTAGACACTGAGTTTATTTATGACACAGTATATGCATTTATTTTTGTCTGCCAGCCTGAATATTCAAGAAATCTTATTAAAGAAAAATATGTGCATATTTTCTTTAATAAGATTTCTTGAATATTCAGGCTGGCAGACGAAAAATAAATACATATACTGTTTAATAATAAACTCAGTGTTACTCAAATGTGAGTATCCACACAAAAATAACGTTAAAGTGATATATATATATATATATATATATATATATATATATATATATATAAATAAAAGAAAGAACAGTAAGATATAAAATCCGGTGTTCTTTATAGATATTTTATTTTTACAAAATAGTGCTCAATGTAAATTTACAGAGCATTAATATTATAAATTAATTGATTTAAAATATGGTTTTTTTTTAGCTACACAGTTCCAAACTATGTTTCAAAATAGAAGCTAAAACCCTTTTAATTTAATTTTTGCAATTAAATTAAAAGCATTAGTTCCATTTCATCTTCAAGCGAATTTTTGGAGTAACTTTTAAAAATTACCGGGTTTTAAAGACACAGCTAAAATCACGTTTCCATGGTTACAGAATATTCTACTTAAATTGAACAATATATATATATTCTGGTGTCAAACTACTCTGTCAGTGAAAGAGAGAAATTCATTTACAGAGTTGCCGAAATGTCAGATATAGTGAATATTGTGGACAAAGATTATTTTTTCCATATAAACACAGGTATGCAGATATGTTATACAAGTAGGCACACATATTCATAACTACTCCTGTCACTGAATATCTTCAAAAGCCAAGAAGATGTTGACTGAAACACTCCAATAAAAGGATCATGATGATGATACTCCAAATAATTCATACCTCAGAAGGTCAAATAACATTTTTCTCACACTTTGTGTGAGAGAAAGAAATTAGTTAATCAAAAAATATTACAAAAATTGAAAATAAATTGATAAAAGCCATTCAAAATACTTTTTAAAAAATTTTATATTACATATTCTGTGTGATGAGAAGATTTTTTAATATATATATATATATATATATATATATATATATATATACTTATAAATACACTTATATACATAGACATTTAAACCTACATATAGAAACAAATTTCATTTTAAAGTATTCTTATATAAACACTCTTGCATATATATTTGCTCAGGGAATATACATACACACTTAACATATCTGTAATTTAGCAACAGCAAAATACCTGCTTTTGAAAAGCATTACGGGACCAACACAAAACCTACATTATATACTTTTTTTCTCTTCAGAAATTTATTATTATTTAATTATCATTAAATTATTATTGCTGTGCTTTAAATTTGACTGGACACTTTAAAGCTGTATATACTGATTGTGTATGTGTGAGAGAAAGTGAGAGACTATTTTTTTGTAAAAAAATAAACAGTTAATTGGAAATGTTCACTTAATAATTTCACTACTGCAGTATTATAGCATTTTTGCCTGGTGTTGCTGCCCATTTTGAAAAAATAGGAAATTGCCATTTACTGAAAATTAATGACTATAATGACTTTGATGATCATTTCTCATGGTCACCACCGTTTTGGTTTCAATTAAATAATCTGACAGTACAGACTAAGTTAAACTACACCCCCAACACATAATATAATAAAAATATCTTACAAAACGGGTCTTATTGTTCACTATTGTGTGTTTATACCAGTTGGAAATAACACTGAGTATTAGATTATAGCACAAATTTTAAGGACCATCATTTCACAATGTCGTGAAAATAAATAATTAGGTTCATAAAAACTTGTATATCAGCAGTGGAAGTGTTAGAAAAGTTCTCAGCTCTTCGTCACATATCATTATTTTTTACAGAGAACTACAACACTGATATCCAAGAATTTAACACAAAATCTGTTACTTTGTTGATATTTAAAAAGTAAATTTGTTGTCTAATTTATATACACAGCAAAATCCATGAATACATTTAATACAAATAAGCAACACTTAATTACTGTTACTCTGCATCTCATTTAAACTCCTTTATCTAAATATAAAAGTGATTTCACAAGGACTCTTTGAAATTAATTGCTTTTTCAAATATGCAAATACAGAAAACATAACTATTTTTCTTTTCATATTTGACATAATTGCATCACAAATTTTAAAATGATAGATATTTATTCCACTTTAATATTACAGAATGTACAAAATTATACATTGTATTTTCAAACTTTTTTATAATTTAAAATTGTTTTTATCTAATCTTCTATCTCAAGCCTTATATTTCTTTCTTTTTAAGTCGTCAGTTTTCATGCTGATTTATACAGATATATAGACAAAGTGTACATGCAAAGATAAATGAACTTTTTGTGTTGACCTTGTGCAGATGTTGGTTTTCATTGTACCAACTTGGTTGGGTTATTGACTCTTATTTGTCATATAATTTCAGTGTGGTTGATTTAATTCTGTATTTTAAATAACCAACTATTAATGACAAAAAGTATGGATGACAAAGGTCATGATAAAATGGGTTGATTCTAGTGAAAGGAGGAAATAGGAAAAAAATTTTTTAAAGCAAGCTTCTAGTTGGTTCTCTTGTTATTGTGTCAGATCTTAGTGCTGAAGTATTTTGACCAGCAGTAAATCATTACATTTATACTTGAGTCTTAATGGTTCAAACACACTTTCCAGGCAAGTGTTCTGCTTTTAATGCTTGATATGACACAAGAAGATAAATTTTCTACTGATCTGTATGCTCCAAGAAAATATTGTTGCATGTCAAAATTACTTGATACCACCATAGCTAAATTAAAACTATTAATGCATGGAACTCATAATGATCTGGATGTAACTAGAAAATATTTTAAAAGGGAAAAAAATTTTCATTAAATTTTTTTCTTTGAAAAATACATACTTTGTAATTGTTTGATTTTTATATTTACTTATAGTTATTGTTAATGGTTTCTTTTTATTATACTCAAGTTCTTTCAGCATGTAAAATATGAAACATCTTAATGCTAGCAAGTCCATCATTACAAATATATTGTTTTATCAAAAGTAAAATATCTGCATGAGCATATTTGACCTTTTGTTTGTGTATGTGTGTAAGTTAATCATTGATAATCCTTGTAGACATTTTATTTTTTTGCTAAATATTGTCAGTAGAAATGTTTAATTTATTCATTGTCTCTCATTCAGAACAGTACTGGTATGCTGTTGAATGTTTTGCTGCTTAGGTAACATCCTCATTGCATTTGATTTCCTAATACTAGAATTCACATATAGGGTCAGTCACTGACCAAACAAATACCCATTACTCTTCCTAGTTTATTTAGTCACATGACTCTTCCCCACAGAATGGGTAATTTGTTTTAAGAGGTTGAAATATTTGGCAAGCCCAGTCAGTTGGGCATCATTTCCTGTTTGACTAAGCTCAAGATATCAGATAACTAACTTTAGTTTTACTCTGCTAGAAAGAAACTAGCTTTCATTTTTATTGCAAGCTTTTAGTTGGTCTATTCTCTAACCTTCCCTATATGTCTTATGAGCTTCAATAGTCTTGTTTATTATAACAGTTGATGTTGTAATGTGTAGTTTTAATGTTTTTTATTAAATAAGGTATTGTATGTAGTGTCATTATTTTATTTTTTATTAGGAAGAGAAATATATACATATGTCTATGTTTTTATATATATATATATATATATATATATTTTTTTTTTCTTTCAAGATGATCAATTTTTTTAATATTGCACAAGATATACAGATTAACATATTCCTATCTTGTATGTAGCCTTTCTGTATACCGGCTCTTTTATGTTACTTAGGTATTTGCACATTGGAAATGTAAGTACATTAAAGCTTAGCCACTCCCATTCATCTGAAATGCTTAAGAAATAGTGTTATGTGTAATATATGCACAAATTCACAATAGTAATATTATTATCTTGTAACACCCACACTTTGTACTGATTCTATTCTTTGATGAGCAGTGACTGATATCTAACTTTCAAGAGTAGTCCAAGTGGATTATGATGTCTGAACAGTGATTTCGTCCTGATTTGGTTTTCATGATCTTTTCTACCAGAATTTTTAACTTGTGCATTTATTTTGTGACTATTTGATGAATTAGTAGCCATGGTCAAATGCAAAAAGAAATAAAAGAACTGTCCAACAAACAGAATAAACAAAGTTTGAAATAAAAAGAAAAAGGGACAAAAATGAAATAATATCAAGCAATATATGCAAAGAAAATTTACAGCTAAGAAAGCAAAAAGTTTACAAACTACAAATTGGTATCTACGCACAAAAGCAAGGTCAGACATGAACACAGTGGTCTGTCTTATAGACAAGACAGATCTGGGCTGAGTCAAATCAAATTGTAAACCGATCAATTTTACTGACTAAAAAAATATCCCAGCATGCATTTGTGGACTTCTGCCTATAAAAGGGCAGGGGAAAAGTTTTGCAGTCATTCCTACATGGAGTAAAATCAACACTAAATTTTGAAAGTCCTGACAAAGATTTTATTAAAATTATTTTCATCTTTCTTTCTTTGTTAAGTAAAACATTTCCTGTATATAAGTTTAATTTTTTATTGTTTACTAAAACTTTTACTTCTCCCTCTTACTTATGATATGAGATTTTATTATCTAAGTCAGCATTTTCGCAATAAAATTGGGATGAACCAACTGTTATTAGTAAAATTTTCAGGACATTTATATGAGCAATATATCATACAAGTTTCAGTTTATAATATCTCTCCTAAAAAAGAAAAAAAAGCATATTGATAATCTGTTTTGAGGGTTTCAGGTATTATTATGCAAACAAATGAAATGCAACACAAATTTTTATTTCTAAATAAATCCCAAAACCATGGAAACATTTGGTTAACACAATATCCCATATACATGAATAAATTATTATCTAATTATGAGACAAATTTCTTGGCAATTTGTAAGTTTCATCAGTTTTTAATTCATTGATTTTGTTAACTGTTTTTTTACTGTTTCAACTTTAACATTATTTTCAGCAGGTTTTATTATTTCTGAATGATCTCCTTTTCATGAATAGGGATTTCCATTTTCATCTCTTTTTATGATAGACAACATATTCTCTATTGGATTAATATCTGGAAAGGCTGTTACATTAATTTGATGTCTTTGAAACATTTGGTCGGGGAGGCAAAATACGCAATAGTCATGTTTGCAGAATGTGAAGGAACATTAATTTACATAAACATATTCTTCAGCTTCTTAGTTGTGACTTGTCGAACTCAAAAAGTATCTTGACCAAAAACTTGCAATAATTCTCTACATTTATCTTGATAACATTATTAATTTTCAAGGGACCTATAATTTTATTGACATCAATACTAGTTGCAAACATTACACCACCTCCCCTCTATTGTCTTCTAAGTGATTTAGTTAAGTTTTTCTGTAAGAGACCCAAACTAGACACCAAGTTCATCCAATGTAGCTCTAAATTTATCAGTAAATTGGAAAAATTTCTTATTTAACTTTTAAAATTCTGTTACCTATTTGAGAAATTATTACAGCTTAATGATTTTTTCTCTGGCTGTTAATGTCTGTTTGGATCATGTAATATGGTAATATTATTACCATTATAAATTTGGAATCGAGTTTTGTAAAAATCAACTTTTGTTATAAAGTGTTCAGTTGCTTCACACTTTTTCTCAATCTCACTTTGATATATATATATATATATATATATATATATATATATATATAGCATGTGTGCGACAAATTACATTTATTTGTATTAATCCTGCACACACACACATCTTTATGAGTAAATATGTTACACTTTCTTACCTAAATTCTCCATTTTTTTAGTAAATGCTAATAGCAATATTTGAAGATCTTCTCATTCAACTTTTTGAACAACATAATATTCTTGATATTAAATTGTTTGCTTTAGTTGACCATTTCTTCATCTTTTATGTTTTAATTTATTGTTACTTCTGCCATTTCATTGGCTGTATATTAGCTGTAGCTAATGTGAAATCTAACAATCTTTTTGAACACCTCAACTTATTTAAGCTGTAGCATTTCTCTTTTCTAGCAGTGCTATACATTACACCCCCTGTCTCTGATACAGATTTTGTTTTGCTATTTTAGGGGATTTTTTATTCAGAACCAAGTAAATCTAGTACTTGATAGAAAAGATGGCAGCTCACTCTCATTCTCTCAACTTCTGTATGAATGCTGCTGAGGAAAATAATTATTTGTGATCAGGTTTGTTTTGCAGAATGAGATTTGAGTAATTCTAGTAGATATTCATTCCAAGATTTTGAATGTAAACAAGAAACTATGTTTATTTTGAAGATTAAAATAACAAGCTGTTATGAAAAAAATGTATTTATACCTGGAAATTTTTAAGATAAATTCATCTTGACTATACATATGTACAGAGTACTGAAAAGTTCCTGGTTTGATTAATTTCACTTCTCAAAATCTGAACAGTTTTCAGAATTTGTTTTTAATTTCTTCTTCGTTAAAATTGAAGAGAAAACGTCTCATAGTAGATATAAGTAATAATAATAATAAAACAAAAGTAATGTTCATTTGTAAAGT
>CAHIKZ030002866.1:897500-1080000 GCA_903632075.3 Acanthosepion pharaonis
AAATATACACAACAGATTCATAAAATCAAAAGAAAAATGGCTGAATACATCAACACAGATATAATGACAATATTCTCCACATCGTGGATAATTTCTGATTTATTTTTCAATTAAAATATGAAAATAGTTGCTTCACATTCCAGTTGCTAGTTACATTCTGTTTTTGTTTTTATTAGTTACTTTGTTCATTTAATTAATTTTGGGATTTTGTTTTGATAAAGTCCATATTGACTAAACGCATCAGCAATTACCAGTTTTCCTATTGTCATTTTTATTTATAAATATATATATATATATATATATACACATACACAATACAAATAGACCCAAGAGCCACTCAAGGTAGACTATTACTGAATTATTATGTTATTTATAGGCATAAGAGAAAGAAGTAATTGCAGATTATGAAGATATCAAGGATAAATAACAATTGACACTAGATTTGAAGAGGTTAAAATTGTATTGACAGACAATCTTTTCAGGGATCTGTTTTACAAAATAGCAGTTCTTGGGAAGAAGCTCTCTGAAGGGAACTTCCTTCTTACCAGTAGACTATAAAGGGAATGAAGGTGATTTGACCCTGTGAATGTGGCATAGCAGGTCCTAGCTGCAAAGGTCTGAACTGGTGCAACTTTTTGTTTGTAGGGAAAGAGGGTTAAAAAAAATTAATTACTCAAAAGAATATAAGAATTACATTGGAAAAGTAATAATTTTACATTATTTTGGAGAAAATAATGAAATATAAAATATGCATCTTTGTTTAGTTTGGAGGTAAAAGTCAAAGACAATACTCAATATTTCATTTCTGTTGAAAACTACTTGAAGAAAAAGAGTTCTTCTTTGTGAGTAGATTTTTTTTTACAGTGATGTTCACGCTGTACAAAGGCCAAGAACCACTTGAGGTAGAAGGTTACAGAGTAAGAAGCATAGTTTATAAGGATATATGGGGAATATAATGGATAACCCTAAACTTGAACAGGTTAAGATTGTAGTGATCAGGGAAGTATTCTTGAGTACAACTTACATCTCACCAATGGAATACAAAGGGAATGAAGATGGTTTGCTACAATGTGCTTGGCATGGCTGATCTTAGCCATGAAGGTTAGAACCAGTAGAACTAAGCAATGTAGTTTGTCTGAACACTTTCCATAGATATAGCAATAGAGAAACGACATTTCATCTGTTAGAAAGGGGTTGTCAGATAGGAAATAATTTGTCACCTACAAGGACATGAAGATTTTTTGGACTTTAGGAATTGTTCATCATGAAGGTCTGGGAGCTGTCCTTACATGTGTGACATATTATCCAGACATGTTACCTTCAGATTTTCACTTGTTTTCCTTCATGCAGCATTCCTTGTCTTTTCAGTGGTTCTAACAACATCAACATATCCCTCAAAGAAATAACTGAACCAAAAATGGAATTATTTATTTATGATGAACACGTAATGGTTGAGGGTCCTATAAGATCAGAGAAAATAATTTGATGACTGAATAATGATGCTATGAATTTATATGAATAAAATGTTTGCCAAAAAATGCTGAAAACCTTTGCATCAACCCAATATATTTATGCAGATATTTGCTTATGTGTGTGTGTGTGTGTGTGTATATATATATATATATATATATATAGGTATTTATAAATGCAATCCATCCAAATACCACAAGATCCTAACGGACAAAATAACTAATATTTACAAAAATGATAGACATAATAATAGGATCTTTGAGATTAATAAAGTGATGGGCGATTTAGCCAATAATCTTAATATTGCAGATGGAATGAGGGAAATCCATACTGAAGATGCCTATATTTTATTTAAAGACCATAAATCCAACTTTTTTGAATAATACTCAATCTAGGTTAATAAATCCAACTAAATCTGAGCTAGGTATTATCTCTAAAAATATAATTAAGAAAATTACTGATAAACTTTTGATCACTACTGGTGCCAATCTTTGGATGGATTCTTCTGATACTATTAAATGGTTCAGAAATATTAGTGATAAAAAGAAAGCTTCCTTTATTAAATTTGACATTATTTCTATTCATCTATCTCCAGAATTTTCTTGGTAGATTGCATAAACTTTGCAAAAAACTATATGGAGATTACTGATGATGAAATTAATATTATATTTTCTGCCAAGAAATTTATCTTAACACTTAATAATTCCACCTGGATTAAGTGAAGGAATGATGACTTTGACAGTCCAATGAATATGATTCGACCCAGGTTGCTGATCTCCTTTGTCTATATATTCTTCAGATTCTTAGTAGAATTGTGGATCCTAAGCAAGTAGGTTTATATAGAGACAACAGACTTATTTGTGTCCCTAATAGCAATGGTCTACTTACTGTGAAACTACAGAAAAAAAATTATTAGAGCTTTTAAGTTACTGGGGTTCAAGATAGAGATTACTTATAACCTCAAAATTGTTGATGACCTAGATATCACCCTTAACCTGAACACTAGTAGCTTTAAACCTTTCCATAAGGAACTTGAAACTCCTAACTACATTAATGTTGACTCTAACCACCCGAATGCTATTCTGAAGTAGATACCAACCACTGTAAGCACCAGAAGTAGTAAACATTCATCTGATAAATATATCTTTAATAATAACAAAGAACTGTATGATAAGGCACTCCAAAAAAGTTGTTTTAAAAATGTTAACTTACTTGAACACTAGGGTCAATAAAATGACTTGCAAGCATAGAAATAGAAAAGAAATATATTATGGTTCAATCTCCCCCCACTTTCTGTAGGTTATCCAAAATTAACATTGGACGAGTTTTTAAAGCTTATAAATAAACATTTCCATAATAACCACACCCCTAAGTAGAATCTTCAATAGGAAAACTATCAAGATAAGTTATTCCTGTACAAATAATAAGTATAAAATTATAGATTCCCACAATAAAGGTATTTTAAATAAATTCTATGGTATCAACTATATACCTAGTATGGATCCCCCTTGTAATTGTAGAAATGCCAAACCTTGTCCAGTTGAAGTAAAATGTAGAGCCTCATATGTGATCTACCAGACAACCATTTACCCCAAAGAGAGCAAGATCAACCACCATATTTACATTGGGATTTCCTTGGGTGAATGGAAACAATGACTATATAACCATAGGCACTCTTTTTCCAACCTGAAATTAAAATTCCAAACTGGCCTTTCCAAAAAAATTAAGGAATTAAAGGAAAAAAATCTGAACCCTCAGATTCACTGGAAAATCATAGATTTCACCTACACGCCTAGTAATTTTAAAGGTAGATGTAATCTGTATCTAGAAGAGAAAATTAGAATAATTAAATTCGATAATCAATATATACTTATAAACCAAAGGAACAAATTAATCTCCCAATGTAATTCGTAATGCTCATTGTAGTAGAGACTTTGTAATCACAAATACAACTATAATACACTGTTAAATAATACTGGTGTCAGACACCTTCGAAGAGCACTCGCACTAATAGTACTTGCTCAATAATACTCACTTGAATAGTAATCCATATAGTGATCAGTAAAGAGAAATAGTATAGAGAATAGTTAACTGTATATTAATAGAACATAGAATAGAAGTGCAGATCAATTAGACACACGCTACCTCCCATATATGCATTTCCTCTTTGGTCACGTGGTCTACTTAATTCAATAATGGGATCGCCTGTGTTTGCTCACTGGCAATCTATGTTCAAACTCAGGTGTCAGCAGCGACACTTTATTCCTATATAACATCTCCCTTGTGAGATGACTTCCTCTGGGGTCTATACTTCTTAACCTTCAGTTCAATATTCAAATGTTCTATTGCTGTTCTTTTTCTTTGTTCTTTGTTCTTCTCTTTGGTTCACTAATTTCTGGTGGCATTGGTACATGAAACATGTCATACAATATTTCCATGAGTACCTCTTTTCATGGACTAACTAAATCAATGAATCTCCATTTTAACTGATTACGGTGTCACTTATGTTCCCATCTTTGTCCCTGTGTGTCATTTTTCTAATCCATTTTTTTAATAACACTATCTTCCCAGAATTCTTTTCCACATTGGTACATTTTAAAAAACACTTTTTATCACAAGGATTAAAATATTTATTTATATTATTTTGATTCCTTGATGCTCTCATCTTCCGTTCTCATAGTAATTTGTTAAATACAGACTTAATCTTCTTGGCGAACATCAACTCTGCAGGTGAAATTCAAGACATGGTGTTCAGGTTTGGTGTTATTCTGTAAATACGCAGAAATTATTGTAGCACTTCTTCATCTGACTCCTCTCCCTCTGATATTTTTAGTGCCCTTTTAAACGTATCGACAAACCATTCTGCTTGTCCGTTTGATTTAGGGTGATAAGGAGGAGTTGTAATAAGTTCTATTGCTAATGATTCGCAAAAAAAAACTTAAATTCACTAGATATAAATTGAGTCTCATTATCTGAAATGATAGTCAGGAACACCGTACCTTGCAAAAATCTTGTGTAGAAAATTTATTGTTACCGTGTTAGTAGGTTTTCTATGTTTTAATATTTCTGGCCATTTAGTGTAACTATCAACTACCACTAGGTAGTATGTTCTGTTTAACAGTCCTGCAAAGTCTCTTATGTATTCTGGACTAAGATATATCAGTTTTTTTGGCCAGTGTTGAATTTTGATAGACCAGAGCACAACCTCTACATGATTTCACTAAATATTCAATATCTTGATACATTTTTGGCCAGTATGTATAGCACTTCATTAAGGATTTCATTCTAGAAATTCCTGGATGTCCTATGTGAAATTCCTTTAGCATACATTTTTGCAATGATGCTGATATCACAATTCTTTCTGCGTACATAAGTACATCATTACATAATGAAAATGCATTATTTCCAGTAATATTTTTTCCTTTAAATCTTAATTGCTTCTTCATTTTCATTATAAAGTTGGCTTTTTCTGACTTAATTCTTATTTCCTTCAATGTTATGCAACGTTCTCTTACAGTATTGTATAATACATTTTCAGCCTTTATCGCCACAATTACTGTCTTCAAGTGGTTCATAGAATCTTGGTATTAGTCTAGACAATCCGTCTGCATGACTTAGTTTTTTTGGATGGCAGAAGCTCTATTTTATAATTATAGTTCAATAGGATGGTTCCTAAGCACTGCAGTTTATTCACTGTATGTGTGGGAACACCTTTTTTTGATCCATATATGGGCAATAATGGACAATGGTCTGTCTGTAGTATGAATTCTCTACCATATATGAATTTATGAAACTTTTTCATAGCAAATATGATTGCTAATACTTCCTTTTCAATCTGTCTGTAGCTTTTTTCAGCTTCAATTAATGATCTTGAAGCATGAGCTATTGGTTTAGTTGTTCCATCCTCGTACTTGTGTAATATCACTGCTCTGATACCCAAATCACTTACATCTGATGGAACCACAATCTTTAATTTAGGGTCAAAATGAGTTAGTGACAAATCTGATTTTAAGACTTTCTTGATCTCTTCAAAAGCACTTTGACATTTATCTGCCCAACTCCATTTCACGTCTTTCTTCAGCAGGTTATTCAAGGGTGCTCTTAATTTGTGCATATTAAGTGTGTGTGTGTGTGTGTGTATATATATATATATATATATATATATATATATATATATATATATATAATTAGTAAATCCTGAAAATGCTATTAACTTTGTTACATTTGTTGGAGTGGGCATGTCTTCTATTGAAGAATCAGGTTATCTACCATTTCCATTGATAATTTGTCCTAAATATTTAAGTCTGGACAAAAACAATTCGCATTTTCCTTCATTAATCTTAAAACCATATTCTTTGATTCTCTCAAAGACTTTCTTTACATCTTCCATATTTTGCTTTCGGGTCTTACTTTTAATAAGTACGTCATCCAAATATGCTTGAGAACAATCCAAACCAACAAGCATGGTATCCATTATCTGTTGGAATATGCTTGGTGCTAACTTTATACCGAAAGGAAGTCAATTGAATTTGTATAACCCTCTATGAGTGTTAATTGTTAATAGTTTTGAGCACTCTTCATCTACTAGTACTTGTAGATAAGCGCCTGACAGGTCCAGTTTAGAAAAAAATTTCCTCATGACTTGGTAACAGGTTGTGATATTGTTTTAAACTTTCATTTAACCCTGTTGAAAAATCAGCACATATGCGGATTTTATTATTTCCTTTTTTAACGTAGACTGTTGGTGATGCCCATTCAAAATAATCTATTTTTGAGATCACACCTAATTTTTCTAGTCTGTCCGATTCATTATTAAATGGATCTAAGGCCACAAAAGGTACATGCCTTTTTGGCTTAAATATCGGTGTTACATTCTCTTTAACTCAAACTTAACTTTTGCGGATGTCCCTAGACCTTCTGAGAAAACTCTTTTTCAGTTCATTTTTCAATTGCCATATTAGTACCATAGGTAACAACATTTATCTTGTTGCAAAAAGAGTTAATTGGAAGGTCCCAAAGATTAAGCAGTACAATCCAGTCTGTTCTTTCATACAAACACCACCACTTTTTTGGTTTTTCCTACAAAAGAAACATTACAGCTGAATTCACCCAAAAAGTTCCATCTCTTTCCTGAAATTCCATGCGCAACTTTATCAGAAGTCAATAAACTGGGTTTACACATTTTTTCTCCATGTCTATTCATTTATAATAGTGATATCAGATCCTGTATCTAGTTGCAATTTTATTTTTACATCATTAATTTGCACAAAAACAAATTTCCTCTTTTGAGATATCTTCTTAATTTCCCTTTTTAGGCTTCTTATTGTTACTCCATGTATTTATCATATTCACATACATTTTATTTTTTCTCCATTTTTTTTGTACCTGCAACACATACTTTCGTGTCCTAATCTCCTACATTCATAACATTTTTTGTTCTTGAAGAAACAATCACTTTTAAAATGCTTACCTCCACAACTGTGGCAAGTATTAGGTATTGAGGGGGGTTTATAGTCTTTTTTTCATGTTAGGAGTTGAAAAACGTTTGTAGTTTTTCTCTTAGATGGTCAGACACTATGTACTTGTAAATTATCTTTTTCCTCAATTCTTGCAGTATCAAGTTTCAAATTTACAATACATTGACTAGCCTCCACTATTTTCTGGAGAACTAATTTGGAATTCATTTCTAATTTAGCAAGTATCCTGGATCTTATCTCCACATCCTTATTAGAAGTTAAATCCTGTACGAATATCAGGTATTTAAATAAATCAGGAGTTAATTCATTTAACTTGAACTTTTCACATTCTCGATTCATGACTCCTGCATGAGTGACAAAATCTTCATCATTGGACTTTACTAAGACATTGCCATCATGTATTAAATAATGAACTCCTGTTACCAAAAATTTTTGATAGAATTAGAACAGTCTCATCAAAATTTATCTCTCCTGGTTTATTTAGCAAAATGTAATTCACATATTTTTCATGTTCAGCAAAGAACAATTTCCTTAATAATAACTGAACTTTCTTTTCATCATTCCAGTGCAAACAATCCCTTTTGAAGATCTCTTCGTATCTTCTATAAGCTGGAAAAGTTATCCCATGCTTAAGATTGTATACAAATTTGCTGATTGAATTAGCAACAGTATCTGGAGTGAATGAATCTGAAGTTTTTTCTTCCATGGTTTTGGTAAACAACTCAAAAAACTTCTGTTGTTGTAATTGTAATTGCTGTTCATGTTATCATTTTTGTTGCTGCAAATGTTGTTCTTGTTGTAATTTTTGTTGCTGAAACTGTTGTTCTTGTTGCTTCTGTAGCGCTAACATTTCAACCATGATAGCTTTTAGTTCTTCCATTTTACTGAACTCTGCTGAATGAATCCTCATATAAGGTGAACGAATCCTTGCAAATCCTTGTGGTGACTTTTGTAATGTTTGTTGTAGTAGAGACTTTGTAATCGCAAATACAACTATATGCCATTGAACACTATTGGTGTCAGACGCCTTCGAATAGCACTCCCACTAATGGTACTTGCTTGATAATACTTACTCAAATATTAATCTGTATAGTGATCAGTATAGAGGAATACTATAGAGAATAGTGAACCATATAGTAATAAAGCATAGAATAGAAGTGCATATCAATTAGACACACACTACCTCCCATATATGCATTTCCACTATGTTCACTTGGTCTACTTAATTCAATAATCGGATCACCTGTGTTTGCTCACTGGCAATCTATGTTAAAACTCAAGTGTTAGCAGTGACACTTTATTCCTAAATAACAACTTTACACTTGTACTGTTATTTCTACTTCTCCTCTTTCTTATCATATAACCTTCCTAGATTTTCCAGACTCAACTATTACTAAATTCTTTTTTTCTCCATCCAATCACTGTCACGACTATAATATAATTTTTATAATATGCTAAAATATAATTATAATGGCATTAGTTTGTTTTTTAATGCTTAATAATTTTATTAAAGGAACTATTTAATATAATTTTAATTAATTGATTTTAATGCGTTGATATAATTGATAGCATTATTTAATTTAATGTTGGTTTTATGAGTTGATGTGTGACATATTGATATATAGTGTATTTTTTGGAGTAATGACATATCAATAATTTCATATTAATATTATTGAGGAGTTTTTGCTTTTTCTGTAATATTTTTTGTAGTATTATATTATATAGCAGTATTAGTTATAATTTTAATTTAATTTTGTTATATGTTTTAGTTTTATTTTTTAATATTAATATTTATAATATTTTAAATTTTCTATATTGTGATTATTTAATAATATAATAGTATTGTTATGTTGTAATAATATAGTATTTCATATTATATTGTAATTTTATATATTATTTTTTATTTTAATTGTTATATCCTTTTTTTTTTTATTATTAGTTATCAGTTTATTCTTATATGTTTTTAATTATATTTTTATTCTTTTATTATTTAACCTGACTATGATACTTTTTCTCTATATATTTTTACACATAATTTTAAGTGTAGATTTTTCTTTTACTTTTCATTTATGATTTGATTGTTAAAATATATAATCAATGATTTTTCATTTCTGTTAGGTAGTAATAGTTTAAGATGTTAACTTTTTTTTTTGTTAATTTTAAATGAAGAATTTCCTAAATAGAAATTAAATCTCTATATATTTTTTTCACTATTTACATTATTCGGACTATTGTCTTCATCTTTGTTGCCATATTTATCACAACGTTTCGACTGTTGTATGCTCTGGCCTTTTCAGGTGGTTGGAATGTCGAACAGAACCCTTTATTTCGCTCACTGGGGTAGACTGTTCTAGTTCCACGTGCCATGTCTAATGGATGTCAGTTATCTCCTGTTAATTCTCAAGGATACATGGCACAGTGGATAAAGATGTTAGTTAGATCCAATAATAGGACTCAAAGAGTGTGAATTCAGTACCTGGTTAAGGTGATGGAGAACTTTGAGTGGGGAAATTTTAATATATTAATTCATGAGATTCATGGAAGATTGAAGTTTAAATACAGTAAATTCGACCTTGCTAACTGAACGCGCCTCTGTGGCCAAATCAGTAAAGGCACGGCAAGCTATGACGGTTCTGTATAGGATATAGGTTTGAATCCTGTCAGAGGACAAATATTTTCTGTGAAAATTTCTCGGACATTCACGCCAGTAAATGTTGTTGAATACTGTTTATTATAAACAGAGCATTTACTTAAATATTTGTATCTATGAAAAGAATGTATAAACATAAAAATGTCTTTTTATATATATATATATATATATTCACACACACACACATTGTGCGATGGATAAATTGTCGTCTAAATTATGCAAATATGACAATAACTTGATATTTTAACAGATATATTTACCAAAATTACACAAAATAACTTGAAATGCTAAAGAGTAAAGTTATTCAATAAAATCACCATTGGCTTCAACCACTGCCTCAAGATGACTTCAGAATCTCCTGCACCTCTTGTTTAAGATGGTCAATGCTGCCATAATCCTTGCCTTAAGTTCATCTTTGTTATTACAAGAAGTTTTGTTGGTCTCTCACTCAACTGCACCCCACACATAATAATCAAGGGAGTTGTAGTCTGGGGAGTTAGGTGACCAGATGTAAGGGGTGATGTGGTTGCAGAAATTGTCTGACAGCTATAATTGGGTTCTCCTGCTTGTGTGCAGAGTCCTGTTGCCAGACATATGGTCTTTCAGCATCCACCCTCTTGACTCAGGACAGCACTTCCTCCTCAAGGCACTTGATGTAGGATTCTGTGTTGTATCTAAGGCTCTGTGGGAAAATGACTTGAGCTATAATGCCACCATTTGTAATCATCATTAGACTTATCCAACTCTTTCCAAATCCTCTATACTGTCCTCAAATTGACACCCTAACACTGAAATATTTGTATTGGAGCTTCTGGTGCAAATGCCAAGCAGTACAGCATGCCGTTTCTAAATTTCTGTTGGAGTGAATTGTGTTATGATGCTCTTTTTCTCACAGACAGTGCCCAACTGACTCTATTATACTGTGCAGTCAACAAAAGCAAACAACATGCATAAACAAAATTAAAAATATAAAATGGCAACAATTTATCCATTGCACCCTGTATGTATGTATGTGTCTGCATATTATGATGATTTTCTTTCCACATGGATGTGCAGGAAAAAAGGATCTATTATAATATAACTAATAATATTACTGAAAAGTTAAGTTTATATATATTAACATTTTTTAAACAAAACTTTTATGGTTCTCTCTCTGGAACTTTTTTTATAACAAGAAATTAAAATTTTATTTGTTCTTTTCATGGAATAGTTTGTCAAATTTAGGTAAGCATTGAAATACATCAGCAACCGGATGATTATTTACATTTTATTACAAATTTACAGTTTGGTACAGCATCATTTTGGATTCATGCAAGATACATTTTATTCTTCAGATTATTCGGAAGTAGATCTTTTTCATGCAGGTATCATATAGAATGAAAGTGGCATCACCTATCACTTGGTAATCTGTCGAAATTTTGTAAACTTCACCTTTACTTTATGAATCCAGTTCAAATAACAAACTCCTACAATATTTTTCTGTAATTTAATCATCGATACCATTGAGATGAGCAATATATTCATGTCAGTAAAGAGGAAATATTTGATACTTTTTTGACTATTTGATACTAATATACATTTGGGTTTTTTTGTCTAAATTTCTAATTAGTCAATTTTTTTATAATTTCACATTGGTATTTAGTAAATTTTACGAAAATATTAAAAGCAGATAAATCAGTTTTTCTTGATAGTAATTTCTCTGAGGATTTTTTTAGAATTAGTCATTAATGGTCTTAAGAAAATTACTTGTGATATCCTTAAGGCAATACCTACATGTATACCAAGAAGGTTTCTTAATTTCCTAACAAATCAATCCTTATAGTCTTTGTGATAAGAGTTCAACTGAGAAAAATCAAGAATTTTGTTTTAATTTACTCGAGGGTTACCAGATGAATTTTATATGTTTAAGAAACATCAGAAAGCTGAAATGTTTTGATGAAAACAAAAATGTCTGAATGTTATTTAAAAAAAAATATTAGTTCAGCTTAATAGAATAGTTTTTTCAGTTATATATAAGTTATGTTTTTTTTTTAATCCATATCAAAGCAGTATAGCCACTAAGACACAAAGGGTTACAGGGTGTGAAAGAATTAGGAACAGAAACATTAATAATGAATGGTAAGAGGAAAGAGTAATCAGGAGAACAGTAGAGAGCAATCAACAAAGTAGGCTGGAAAGCATGAAGCCAGAAGGGAATTCCACAAGTGAAAAGTGCAAGAAAAGAAACTATTAACCTTTTTATGGAACTTACAGTTACATCTAGCCAGCTTACCTGTAAATTGAGGAGATCTTGATGCCAGTACTGCACTTAAATTAAAAAAAGTCTAGTACTATAGGTTTATCTCTATATTTTTATTTTAGAAGCTAAAGGAAAATTATTTATTTATTTATAAAATCATAACCAAATCAGTTTTTATAATAATCATTTTGCCTTATAAAATTAACTCCTTTTTGTTTTTGAAATTACTCATTTGATTCATTTGGCATAGTATTTACAGAGAGGCTTATAATCAAGGTAATAGGTACTCATACATACACCCACATACATTCACTTCAGTATTTTTGTAGGTACACATATTTAGTGTATTTCTTATTGAGGTATACCTGTAACTGTCTATATTTCTGAGATGACGTATTATGTACACTTACATTATTCAGACTATTGTCTTCATCTTTGTCGCCATATTTATTACAACATTTCAGCCATTGTATGCTCCAGCCTTCTTCAGGTGGTTGGAATGTCGAACTGAACCCTTTATTTCACTCCATTGTGCCATGTGTCCTCAAGGACACATGGCACAGTAGGTAAAGGTGTTAGTTTACATTGTTTTATTTCTTGGTCAAAACAAATTCTTTCAAAATGGATCCTAGTTTGAAAAGCACCAGATCTTTTTATGTAACATTTATATATTGGATAGGATTTATTGTTGTAAATTCTATAATTGCTAATTATCACTTTCATTAAATTTGAAACTACATTTTTGATATATTAACTTGATTTATGACATGTTTTTTAATGTTTTCTCTCTATTTCATTTATTAGCCATTTGAAATTGAATATTATTACAGCTATATATAAAATCTACCCTTCACGTAGTACAGCTGAGTAAGTATAGAGGCTTCTACATTAAGAAGATCTGGCATTCTTGCTTGGGTTCAACATTTGAAAAACATCTTTTTAGCTAATTTTTCCATGCCATATCTACTTTTGTGTGCTTGTAATATATATATATATATATATATATAAAACTTTTATAAAATATGGATAACTTTTATGACTAATTTTTATTATCTTTCATGCATAAATATATATGAATCAGCAAATATCTAAGCAAAATAATATAAAACATTAGTCAATTGTAGGTTTGTTATGCATGTCATTTAACATGAAAATAATTAGAGATATAAGCGAAGTTATCTAAATTTTGTTTACAAAGTCATTTTTATTTCTTTTATAACAGATTGGTTTATTGGTTTATTTTCTTGGTTTTGATTTACCAATTCTTAATATATACGAGTTCAATATAACTTTTTATTTGATAAAATGTTCTTGCTCTTTTATAACATTTACTGCAAAGAAAAGTTGTTTCAAGACAAAATCTCACATCAGTTTTTAAAACTTCCATTTTGCAAATTTAATTTGAGGCTACAAAGAGTTTCAACTTAGTCTATAGAGACTGGGTGAAAAACTGTTTTAATACAAAAATCAGACAAAATAAATAACACTTTATTATTTGTTGGGATTTCTTGATTGCTCAGTATATCTATTTTTAGACATGATATCAAGTTGCTATTGCCTGCTTGTGTTGTCACTGTGCTTTATGGAACATGTGCATCAGATTGTGGCACACATTCACTTCTACTGTCTACTGTGTGGACATGTTTATGCTATCCAGCTAATATGCTTGTAGCATTCTTCATTACACTCACTTTGTTCTTAAATATTATTCCATTTCAAATTTAACCACTTTTACTTTTGAAAATGTCAACAAAATTTGATTAAGTGAATATTGGTTTCGCATCATTAGTATCAAGCAACAATGTCAGGCTAAAGTGCATTTTACTTTTGAAAATATGTGCCCACAGTTTATTGAAAACAAAAAAAAAACTGCATTGCTATGTAGAAACAAAATACCCACACCCCAAGAATGTATCTCTCAGGTTTTTCAAAAACAAAGACTATCAAGTGAAATGGTCACAAATTGATGAAGAGGAATATGTTCTCATCATAAAGCTATATTTTGTTATTTCCTTGCGGATAGGGAGAACCAAAATGTACTATACTGTTGGAGAAAACTTAGTCAAGTCAGCTACAATCAAAATGAATTGAATTATATGCAGCGGTGATGATATCATTAATAAACTTGAAATGAACATATTATTAAATGATGCAGTCAAATAAAGGATTCATAAGATTTCTGGTCATCTACTCCAGTGAACAGTTGACACGAAGAGCAGAAATTTAAATCTATAGTTTGATAAAACAACAGTCTGTGGTTATGATACTCAGTTAATTACTTTCATTCAATACAGTACTGAGTAATTTCTTTTCTGCAATAATTTTTAAAAAAAGGAAATATTTTTGGAATAGTGGATGGATGTTTTGTAGAACACAGTCTTTAGAAGACCAAATGTTTTTCAAACTGTGCTGACAGTGTTCTAATGTTCATGCAAGCAAAAAAAGTTATACCTATAACAAAAACATTGTCTTTGTCCATTGTTTTTTTGCATAGAAAAAAGCTTGCAGCAAGACACTGTCAAGAAAACTTTGAAAAATTCTTTCAAGAAGATATACAGTGGGGGGGAAATAAATATTTGTACACTATGAAATTTTTTAATTAACATAGTTATCATTTATGAAAATACTTAAAATCCATACAATATTTTTACACCATTGCATAATGCTGCAATATGCAAAAAAACAATTAGAAAACTTTGTTATAAATGAAATTATGTGTTATTTATAAAATTTCAAAGTGAAAAAAATATTCATACAAAATGTTTTTAATATCAAAAGCTTAAATTACCTTTATTTACATAATTCTTTGTAAAATTTTGTTAGATTCTTCTAATTATCTTATTACTGGAACAATCTAGAACATTCCGCAATTCATTTCTTATATAAGGTTATCTCCGCACACAAATCATACACAATAATTATCATCATGGAGAAAGGCAAGGAACTATCAAATTTGCCAAAAGAATTGATCATCAAGCAAAGAAAGGCAGAAGCTATAGGAAAATAGCAGATGTCCTGAATATATCATTTGCTACTATTAGTTCCATTATTGCTAAGTATAAAATGGTGGAAACTGTTGCGAACAAATCGTGGTCTGGTGCACCACACAAGATTTCTTCCAGATCAATAAGAAGAATTCAGCGCAAAATTTTAAAAAATCCAATGACTACTCTGACAGAAATACAGGAAGAATTAAAAGCATCAGGTATTATTGTTATGAAGCGAACAATAAGCAATAAACTTCATAAAAGTCAACTAAGATCGCATTCTCCAAGTAAAACTCCACTACTATTGAAGAAATGTAGGGATGCCTGGTTAAAATTTGTTTGTCAGCATAAGAATAAACCTAAATCATTTTGGAAAAATGGATAGATGAAGCAAAAATTGCACTACTTAGGTGTAATTCAAGGAATCATGTTTGGAGAAAAAACCACACAGCCTTTGCACCAAAGAACATAATCCCAACCATGAAATTTGGTGGTGGCAATATCTTGGTTTGTGGGTGTTTTTCTGTTAATGATACAGGTAATTTAGAGATAATAGGTGGTAGAATGAATTCAAAAATATACCATAATGTTTTGGGCTCTAATTTGTTTGGGTCAGTAGTAAAGCTTGGACTCCCAAATGAATGGGTTTTGCAACAAAATAATGACTCTAAACATATGGCTAAGTCTATGAAAAAATGGCTTATTGAAAACAATGTCAATACACTTGAATGGCCATCATAGTCTCCAGACTTGAATCCAATAGAGAATTTGTGATGTTTATCAAAAATTCTAGTTAATAAAAGAGCCCCAAAAAACATCTTGAACCTAAAGAGAATATGCAAAGAAGAATGGAGTAAAATACCAATGGAAACTTCCAAATCATTGATTAAAAGCTATAAAAAGAGACTGATTGCTATTGAATTGAGTAAGGGATATGCTACAAAGTATTAAATAGGTATTATAATTTTGTAAGAATACTTTTCTCATCTTCAATTTTTTTAATTTCCTTAATATAAGAAATTTTTCTGAATTCTTTTTTGCATATTGCAGCATTATGCCATTGTGATGGACGCAGATAGCCCAAACATGCATACACGCATATATTAAGGTTAATTTCCGCCTGACAACAGAAGAGGTCACGTGGAAGTCTTGAGACATTTTGGGAAAGCAAGTCAAGAGGTTGACTGACTCAATTACCCGTAGCAACAGATGTCTAGACTGAAGCTAGACAGGGGACTGATGTAAGCTGGAGTTCGCACCAAAACGCAGGACACATGAGAGTTAGAAAATTACTTGGGAGTCAGTTGCTGTCTTGTCTTTGAAGGAGCAAGACTCGAAATCGAAGTGCTGATAACTTATGAACGGAAAGATGAGACTCATTTGATAATGATGGAACTTGTCCTATTCATCCCAGGCAACTCCGGACAAGAAATATAAGAACATGTATTTCTGTTCGATAACCCCAAATTGAAGACGATAACCTGTGTTATTTATCACAGAAAGTGCAAAGGAATTTGTATGTTGAGAATACAAACTGCATTTGAAGAAAAGAGAAAACCACAGAGGAAAAAAGTATATATCTCTGTTACAAGCTGAATTGTATAAAGAAGAAAGAAAGAAAGAAGAAAACCAGAGCGAGGAAGAAAGTGTATATACCTGTTGCAGTTGAATCGTGTTTGAAACTGAACTGTATACAGAAGAAGAAAGAAGGAAAGAAAAAAGAAAACCAGAGAGAAGAAGAAAATGTATATCTCTGTTGCAGCCGGACAGTGTGTGAAATCGTATTTGTGTCAAGAAAAAAAAAAGGGAAAGAAAAGAGGAAACGTGAAAGAGAAAAGAAAGGACAATGATAAAAAAAAAAGAGAACTGAATATAAAGATAAGTAATTATATATTTTGGACCCATGTTAGAAGGATACACATGCATCCATAAATATTATGTTCTTACAAACACCTTTCCACATGTCAAAATAATAATATGTAACTTCTATCCCATCTCTTTTGGTTATGTGTTGATTTCTGCATTTGTAGTTATTCATACTTATATTTTTGTCCGTTCGGGTTCAGTCGAATCCATTTGGAGTTAGGCATATTTTGATATCCCAACATAAGTCTTGAGATCTGGTCGTCGGATGTTTTACTCATGCTTATATCTTCTTTTATTTTAATATTTTGTATATCTGTACATATTAAAGTTCTTATATCAAAATTCACTACGCCTTATCATTCATCCTTGAATTGTGGATCAGTATTCATGTTGAAACTGAAGCGAACCTGGGAAAAGATTACTGTTCGATTATCCTAATCGAACAGTGTTCTTTAAAATATTTTTTTTTGTTTACTAATTGTCCATTGTCATGATCTGGGAGAGATAGCCTGTATCTCTCCACTGGTGTAAAAATGTATATATCTTCTGGTCGGCGTATGATCACCTTATAAACCCATTCGTCGATTAGGGCATATGACAGCCATGGTATACAAATATTGAAGTGTCTTTGAACTTTTGATTCTTAAATAACTCTACAATATTTGTTTCTTGCATACCTACTTCTTTTGAGTTATTATTAAATCTTTCTATTATTGGTTCTAATAAACTTTATCATCTTATAAATTATTTCTTCATTTGCCTGATGTAGATGGTTGAACTACTACCATTTCATCTCAAGAGTTTGTGTTAAAGACACTGCTTTAGTCAAATTTGTAATACACAGCTGGTCAAAATTTTAAGGTGAATGGAGATTAAAAAAAAACTATATACCTTTTGCATTGTTATACTCAATCACTTATTTAAGTAGAAATTCAGAAAATGAAAATAAATGGAAAAATCAAAAAAAATTTTAGTAGGAAAAATTTGAAAACTAGGAAATTAGGCTAAATACTATCTGGTCAAATATTTAAGACTATACTTAAAAGAAGTCCTAAATAGAGTAGGAAATGCCTCACAAAACATTTCAGTAGTGAGTTGCACAGCCATCATTCTAAATAACTTTGGCATGGTTGATATAAACGTCTGCAGAAAGCTGGTTAGAATGTTATTCCAGGTGGTGAAGATGGCTTCACAAAGATCATGCACTGTTTGGAATTGACATCCAATTTATAGAATTGGATGTCAATACATTGCCATACACATCCAAACATTTTCAGTGCAGTTCCAGTCAAGAGACCATGATGGATGGTCCAAAAGAATCACGTTATTTGCTATGAAAAAGTACTTTGTCCTGCAGGCATTATGGATTGCAGCATTGTCCTACTGAAAGATTCAATCATTTCTACACAGGTAAGGACCTTCAGTCAAGGATGCTCTCTCCAACATGCTAATGTAAACAACTGCAGTTTGATGCCTCTGTATAACCTGAAACTTTATTTTCCTTGAAAGGAGATAGCACACCATATCCAGTTGGAACCTCCCCCACTGTGTCATGTAGAAAATCTCTCTAGTGGGATATCCTTATCAAACCAGTAATATTGGAAGTCATGTGGACCATTGAGATTGTTATAAAATAACATATATGCTTGTCTATAACAAGATTTTTTTTTTTTCAAAGAACAAAACCTTCTTCCACTTTTCTATATCCCATTTTTGCCCCTTCTCAGCAAAGTTTAACTGAGCTGTTTTGTGATGTGGAAGGGGACATAGACTTAGAAGATGTTTACAGTTTTTAAGGCTTTCTCAAGGAGTTGCCATCTTATTGTTCTTGAGCTGCATTCTGTGTCTGTAAGGGCCTTAATCTGGTTTGATAATCAGCTGGTGTCTTGCTGAACAACCCACCGAATCCTCCTGCTCAACATCTTGCTTTTGCAGCTCAGTAATTCTGCCACATTCAAACTGTGTTAGATTTTTAGACTTTGCCATATTTTTATCTAATGTAAAGCAGGAGATACCAGTGGGAAATGTTGATTGTGCTAATGCTTGAACACAAATGACTAAATTTTGTTGCATTTTTACCTATAAAAGCTTTGTTTAAATATCATCTTAAACTTTTGTCCAGCCTGCTTTAATTTAGCCTAATTTCCCAGTATTCAAATTTTCTATATTAAATGCTTAAAATGTTTTCAATTTTTATTTTTCATTTTTTGAAGCTCTACTCAAATAAGTGGTTGAGTCTAACAACACAAAAGTTATATTTCTTTCTTTATCTTTATTAGCCTTAAGATTTTGTCCAACAGTGTATATTATAGAAGACTGTCACCTGACCAAAAACATCTTCAACCATCCACACATTACATGTATGTATATTTAGTAATTTCACTTATATTTTAACAATGGCAATTAAAATAAAATTCTTTAAAATTCTAATTTATTTGATTTTTCTCCATTTTTCTCTCCTTGTTGCCATATGTTTGCTTTCTATACATTTGTCCATCAATTCATAAATTATAATAAAGCTTATGATTGATGTGCAAGTTTGTATGGGAAAGAATAGAATAATCTAGTATTTGTTGTTTCAGATAAGTTTCAGGGAAATGAATGTTCCAGCCTTTCAAAGTTTAGATGAGGTGTAGCATGTGTCTGCTATTTTGTGTTACATCAGTGAGTTGCAACAATTCAAATTCTTTGAGATATAAATCAACCATTTCTTCAATCTTTGTGATTTGTGTTGTAATTAAGTAAGAAAATAATAGAATGATATAAAATGTAAATGGAATATCTGCATCTTTGTTATCTGCATACCAGTGTAATTTATAAATGATATGAATATTTTTCCCATAAAGTGTTTTCTTTCTCTACATTGATATTCTGTTAAAATGTAGAGGGGGAAGAAATGGAAGAGAGACACATGGGGAAAAAATGGGAAAAATAACTTACATTAATTTTTTTGCTTCTGCCCTTTTCCTGTTGTTTGTAAATTTAGGTCAAAACTTTGTAAAGGACAATGTTTCTATCAGTCTATCCTAAATGCTTGAGTTTTTTAGTTTATTGCAAACCTGCAAATACAGTCAAGTATACAGATCAGAATATAGATATCAAGAAACTTTATCTCTATAGCAAATTTTATGAGTACATATACATTAAAATGTGTGTGAAACAATATTGACATTTAAGGCTCTGTATTATATACATTTTAGTTGAATAAACAAAATGGCTACTGAAGGTTATTGAATGTAAGTCTGGTTAAATATTTATGATAAGATCATCAAAAATGTAATCACTGGCTGATATGAATGGAGATGATTGATGTATTATGGACTGACAAGTTTTGGCTTTGAGGTTTTAAGATGTTTTTAAACATTATTATAGAGAGAGAACAATAAAAGAACAGGAATCAAGAAGATAACAAGTGACATTTAAATTTTTGATGATCAAAATTGACACTAAAGTAAGAAACCAGAAGCAAATTCCACAAGTGAGAAGTGTGAGAGAAGAAAATGTTGGCATAGAACTTATAGTTATAGCATGCCATTTCAACTGTAAAATAATGAGATCTTGGTGTCAATCTAGTACTGCGCT
The DNA here is from genome assembly GCA_903632075.3 of Acanthosepion pharaonis. NCBI lineage: Eukaryota > Metazoa > Mollusca > Cephalopoda > Sepiida > Sepiidae > Acanthosepion > Acanthosepion pharaonis. The sequence continues at coordinate 917,772 of CAHIKZ030002866.1, forward strand.
TAAATTCATAAAGTCTAAGTACTAAAGAAGAAAGTTCATCAGAATAATTACCATGAAAATATTTATAGAAAAGATACAGGGAAGCTACATTATGGTGGTGAGAAAGTGATATACCAGGTTAGGGCTAATAACATTGCAGATTCTTTGTATTTTATCTATAATCTCTAAATACATAGCATAAGCACCAGACCAGATGTGACAGCAAAATTCAATGCATAGATGAATGATACACTTATAAATGTGTAAGATAGATTCTGGTGAGAAAAATTGTCTAGCATGACACAGTGAACCAACTTTCCTAGCAGCAGACATAGGAATTGATTCAATATAATTTTTGTACTTCATGTCAGTGGAAAATGTTAGGTTGAGATGGTGCAGTGAGCCAAACTGATGGAAAGCAAAAAAGGTTTTCTCAGCTGATTAAAAGAGAGCACTTTTGTTTTTAATAATGGTAAAATAGAGAGAATAATCTAATAATAATGAGGCTATAATAATAAGAATACTGGTAGAATAGCGAGAATAATCATGACAGCAAAACACTACAACAGGACTAACAAAAGGACAACAAATATTGAATCTGGAAATTCCAAAATAAAATTCCAAAAATAAGAAGAAAAACAACTTCATGGGGAATCCACAAGACAAAATGTAATTAGATGAAGTAATGTAGGTAGGTTTATGAAAAAGATGCTTGCAAAGGAAAACAGAATCTCTAATAATAGTCCAGAACAAAGACAAATTAGACAAGATACAACAAAATAGCAAATGTCACTTGTACAAAGACAGAGGAAACTGAAAATCATAAGTGAATGTGGACAAATTGAGAAGGAATATAAAAATTGGCATGACTGGATAGAAATAGTTGTTCAATGGGCATGTTTCAAATGACTATAAGCTATAAGCTTTCCAAAGAATAGGAAAATGAACATTGTTTGGAAGTACAAATGGCTTACTCTATTCATGTCAGGAAACCAGGTCTAGGCATCATAAACAAAGAAATGATGGTTGTTGCCATTCCAATAAACCACAATGTAATTAAGAAAGAGTGAAAAACTGGAAAAAATCTCAAAACCATTTTTCTTCTTCTTTTAGTAGTAGTCCCTTCAAGACATTGGCAATCATGACTTTTCACAATTCCCTATCTTTTGTAACTCTTAGTAAATTTTGTCTTTTTGATATCTCTCTTAAACTCTGTTCTGCTCACTAGGTAGGTTATGCACTGTTTTTCTTCTAACTTCAATATGTCCTGTAAGTATCAAATTTCTAAGCCCTGTTTCCTCATTATGTGCCCTAGAAATTTCAGCTGTCTCCTGATGTTAAGTATAAATGTCCTTTTTGTCTCCATTTTCTCTAAAACTTTGTCATTGCTCACATGTTCAGTCCACAGTATTCTCAGCATTCTTCTGTAGAACTACATTTCTGCTGTTTCAAGTCTCTTCTTCATCTTTCAGGAGATTATTCACTGCCATATAATAGGACTGATATTACATAACAATCTGGCACTCTTTTCTTTGTTTCTAATGAGATTTTCCTGTTTCTTAATACTTTGCTTAACTTTTATAAGGCATTTTTCACTATCTCAATGCACCTTCAGATTTCTGTATTGTCCTTTCCATCCTATGTTAAAACACTTCCCAGATATTTAAGTTGTTGTACTTGCTTCATTTTGGTATCTCCAATTTGTAATTTGAATATTGGGCTGTTCCTATTGCTAACAACAATGCATTTTAACTTCTTGCAATTGTTGTTTAGTCCTTTCTTCTTGCTTTCCTTCACTATCTTCTGTAGGAGTTCTTATAGCTTCCTATCTATGTCTGCTATCAACACTGTGTCATCGGCATATCTTGTTATTAAGATAAATCCTGGTGAGACTTCTCAGAATTCTCTCAGGATTGTTTCTCTGTATAGGTTCAATAAATCCAGTGAGAAGACACATACTTGTCTTACACCCTTTTCTATTTTTGTATATTTACTGAATTAAATTTCTATCCATATGCAAGCAGTTTGCTCCCAGCATAGGTTCTTGATTATTCTAATATCATTCACAAATATGTCAAGTTTATCTAGCAGTTCTTTGCAACATACAAATGCTTTTCCATAATCTATAAAACATCAGTATACATCTTATTTTTGTTGAATATAAATATCACATTTCTTGTTCCAGTATGAATCTCCACTATTCTTGTCTGTAGTTTAAATAAGTCTGTATTGCTACGACGTCACTTGTACAAATCAATTCACCGTTCTTGCTTTCTGAACACGTTACAACGTATATCCATTTTTTCTTCTGCCGTTTTCACTGCTTCAGCCCTCTTTTATCAGGCCAACACTGCGGTCGACCAACCAGTCAGCGTTCTTCGCTTTTATTCTCAGTTACCCAGGCAAATAGCCTCATCCAGTTCGACCAATCAGCATACGACTTGCTATTGGTGGAAGCATGCCAAACTGTACAAAAACACTCGTTACCGCACATACTGCTAGACAGGAGAGTAATGCCATTTTCACAGGGCAAACTTGCTGATGTCATGTGCTGCCTGTTAAGGTAAGACCCTTATTTTCCTATGCACCAGATGCAAGCCACTCTGGCTCGCTTGCTTCTACGGGACTGTTCACCACACTCCCCTCAATCTCATAATCACAAAACATTCAGTCACAAACAGGTCGCTTTTGCCAGGTACTTCACTGAGGAGTTAGACAACACAAGCTTCATCTTCAGATGAACTGTCATCAGGGCATCTAGCAGGATGTATCACATTAGTAGTTTGGCCGCTAACAGTTGGGGAGTCATCCTTTACGTTTGTGTCGTCTTCAACAGACTCAGTATCAAGAGAGTGATCAGTTTCTTCTAATGGGCTTGATCTCACATTTACTAACCACTCACTCTCTTCAGATTCACTGTCCTCTGTAGCCATCAGGACCGATCCCATGAATGGTCGCAAGTCTATCACATGACGTGGAACTCCATTGACAAGCACTGACTGTGGAATATTAACCTGAGTCATGTGACCCATTCGAAATTTAGTCATGCATCTCCCATGGGAAGTTTTCACCCATATGACGTCTCCCACTTCATATGCTCCTTGAGTATTCTGAGGTTCAATGGGGGACATAGCCTCGATGTCCCATATACGGGTATGGTACCTATAAAGTGCATCAGCCGGTGCAGTGGTAGACGAATGATTATTTTTAGGCATAACGTTATACCAGTAGACTGCCTCCAGGATAGAGCACTGCTTTCTAGCTGCAATGGTTTTAATGCTTCGGTGACTTCTTTCTACTATACCATTCCCAGCAGGCACACAGGCACACCAGAACCGCAAACGTAGATCCCAATTACTCAAAAAATTCTTTAAATGTTTGCACGTGAATGCTGTGTCATTGTCGGTCAATATCTTGAGTGGTGGACCCCGTTCTACACCAGTAGAATTTTGTTGATGTAGTGGTCGCCATATCGCGAACTGAGAGGGTCCACAATCAATAATTTTCAGAAAGTGCTTACCACCATGGTGGGTGATGTCCATTGCTAACCTATTCCAGTTGTCCCTCACGTTCAGTTTTCCTTTTCGCCAATGCCAGGTCATGGTTTAGCATGTCTCACATTCCTTGACAACCGCTTTTACAACTTCTGACGATACTGAAGGGTCTATCAACCTAACAAAGTACAAGGTCCTTTTCATGCCTGGATATCCAGTTTTCCGATGGATATTAGCCACTTGATGTGCATCCAACTTAGTCTTTGTATTGGCGCATACTGACTGCACTGGCTCTTCCCTCCTTGTGTAGGTTTAACCACCTCTTTGGCACCCTGGTCAGCCGGTCTGCCAGATTCATGTTGGATTTGACCAGTGTCCACCGTCAAGCCATATTCAGCTACAAGCTCGCGAAGTGTGTTCAACCATCTCCGCACTAGCATTTCCCCAGATGCCTTCATATTTATTCGTGCCTTGCTAGTTAAGGTGTTTGAAATCTACTGATGAACACATGCTGAATCAGTAAAAAGATGTACTGTCGACACCTGCCTTTGATGAGCTAAATTGACACCCTTTATCGTTGTGTCTAGCTCAGCCAAATTGATGTGCTTAGCATCTCCAACCGGGCGCCGCCACAATGATGTTTCCATTTACCTCTAATATGACACCTGTGGCTATGGAACTCGCATCTACCCACACGTTCATCTCACAGCGACTCACACACCAGTTTCCTCCTACTGGATCAGCTTCGCGTATTCTGGCTATTGGTTAGCATGCAATTAATAGAGACATCCTCAACCTTGTCATCCCATCCTGTGATTAGGGCGCTTGCTTGTCATTTCACAAATGTAGTGGCCACTCATAGCCAGCCGCAAACGGGAAAATGGTCCACAAGTTTTCCACATAAGGAGAACACACGACAACGAGTTATCTTCATAGGGATATCGGGGATCTCTCCACCTCAATTCCATCGGAGAGTACCATTATCACTCCAGACCTGCAGGCCCAACATCTTAGTTCAGTCTTCTAATCTTGTCGGTTCCTTGCATACTAGTCCATACTTGCACAGGAGGTCTCTCACACATCTTAAGACAATACTGCGTCAATTACAGCTTTCATGATGAGAGGTGCCACATTTAAACCGAAACCCAGTCGGATGAGGCAGTATCTTTGACCCTTCAATATGACAGTTTGATAGGGTCACAGCACCTTCTCAGCATGTATCTGCAGATATGCCCTCCATAAGTCCAATAAAGATACATTGGCCCCCAACCGTTGCCATTCTCGCAACTTATGTGCACAAACCTCTGAGCAGTATATAGTTCCACAAAACCATTCAACTCACGGTAATCCAGTACTGGACGGACCTTCTGCTTGCTCTCTTGTATCACTGCCATTAATGGGATTAGACACTTAGGTGGACCAAGTTCATCTTTGGGGTATGGTCACAGCCATCCATTATCCAGCCATGACTGAAGTTCCCTTTCATATTCGTCCCGTGCATAGTCAGGTACTGAATATTCTGCCACTCAGGTGGTTGTCCATTCGTCCACTTCCATGAGGCTGTCCATACTTTGTTATGACAGTCGAACTCTACACTAAAGTCGGGTTCAATTGATGGAAATAGCAGCACATTGGGGCTTACTTTCTTCAGAAAATTGCACTTCTCCTGAGGGATTGATGTGCACCTCTCCTAATTCTCTGATTGCGTCAATCCCAAGAAGAAAATCGAACCCAAGTAGTGGTCCATCCACAATTAGGACATCAATGTACATGGGTTGAGCATGACTAACATTCAACGCAATATTGCCCTGTCCACGGCATTTTAGTACCTTACCGTCGGCAGTTACGACTTCCGTCTTCATTGGTCGCCAATTGTGACATGCGCATTTGCTCACCAACATCCGTGAGCAACCAGAATCAACCAGGGCCATGCAAATCTTTCCATCTACGGCCACCTCAATGATAGGTAGCGCCATGTTCTTTAGTCACTTGTGGAGAAGACCGGCACTGACGTCTGTTCCCCAGATCTGTTTCCTTGGCACTCTGAGGAAATGTGCCCAACCTTGTTGCACCAAAAACACTGTATCTCGCAGCAGGATCTTCAGGTCTGGGTAGCGGTCATCTCTGAGTAGCCTTGGCTGCAATCCTTTGCCAGGTGGTTGGGACCAAAACACATAAAGCACACAATGCCCATCCGTGTGGTAACATCAATATTCATCTGTTGAGCTGCTGTGGCAACTGACTCATCCGGCTCTTTGCTCTCGATCATAATGGCCCGAGCGCGAGTCAGGATCTAGTCCAACGTCAGTGTCAATTCTAGATGATTTGTGGAGAAGTTGTTTGACTTGTTGCGGCAGTCCAGAAACAAAGGCGCACGTCATCCATCATTCAGGCAGTTGGCTGCCAACCAACAAAGTTAGCCGTTTCAACTCTGCTAAAAATTTGTCTACAGTTCTCCTGGCCGAAATCGTTATGACACAAACTGATCATACGCAGTGAATGAATTCAACGCATATACAGTTAGAAAGGCTTACTTAATCTGCTCTGCATCTGACCTCTGCTCCTTTGTCAGCTGCCGATATACAGAGAGATCCCGGCTCGCAAGCACAGTGGCAGTACACGCTTGACTTTCTTCATCTCTCAGAGTTCACAAACCAACTCCACATTTTCAACCTATTGTACAATTGGTAGATCGGTAGCAGCTCCACCGAATTCAGGTATCAGCCTAATATCGAAACTTCTGTCCGCCATGATTTAGAGAAAGGCCGAAATAGCTTGTAGTTTAAATAAGTCTGTATTGCTACGACATCACTTGTACAAATCAAGATACCGCTGGTTCAATTCACCGTTTCTTCTTTCTGAACACGTCACAACGTATATCCATTTTTTCTTTTGCCGTTTTCACTGCTTTGGCCCTCTTTTATCAGGCCAACACTACGGTCGACCAACCAATCAGCATTCTTCGCTTTTATTCTCAGTTACCCAGGCAAATAGCCTCATCCAGTTCGACCAATCAGCATACGACTTGCTATTGGTGGAAGCATGCCAAACTGTACAAAAACCCTTGTTACCGCACATACTGCTAGACGAGAGAGTAATGCCATTTTCACGGGGCAAACTTGCCGATGTCACATGCTGCCCATTAAGGTAAGACCCTTATTTTCCTATGCACCAGATGCAAGCCACTCTGGATCTCTTGCTTCTATGGGGCTGTTCACCACATTGTCCTATTTTCAGTCTAATTCTGTTGTGTGCCCTATTCATCAGAATTCAAATGATAAGTTTTGTTACATGGCTCATTAGGCTGATTGTCAATGGTGTTTACATTCATTTGCACCTGGCAGTGCTATGCAAATGGATCTAAAGTTTTCCAGTATATCACTACTAGAACTTGTAGAATATCAAGGTGATTTGGGCATTTATTATCACTACTGTGCTTGAAATGACCCTACAAACTTTTAAGAAAGATTAGAAAAATTGAAACCAGTCATACAACATTATTGAAATCAATAAAAGACACTGAAGAAAGTGCTTGAGTATTAAGACGCATTGTCATTTGATACCCAGCCAAATTCATCAAATACAAATAGGAAAATTCATTAAAATGAAAAATAATGGAGTTAATAGATTGTGACATTGATTTGAATTTTTAAAAATAAATTAATGTAGATAGTTTTTAGATATAAATTTATTTTCTGACTATTTTTTTGTATTTTTTTTTAAATATTTCAAGTAGTTCAGAAATGCAAGCTGATATTGTTTCATAATTGTAAAAGGGAATCTGACATCATCATTGACTCACACAGATATTGCCCTTATCAAAACTGCTGTTAGTGCCACTTCAGCATAGCAGTCTACTAATCAGGTTTTCAAGTAACCAACACTTGAAAAGGTTGTATCATAATTTGCTTCTTGGTCAATTAGTCTACACTGACATTTATAATAGAGAGCTTACGGCAAAGTCTTAGACAAAGCCATGATAAGTGACATTCCTCATTCACCCTATTTTGTAAGAGCTCATTAATTTGGAAATCAGACTGCCACTGTCTTTCAACTGCATTTAATTATAGGAGACAGTGAATACAAGATGACAGACCTTCTAGGATCAAAATTTCTTTTTAAATAATCAAATGTAAATTAGTTTATTTCAATTTACAGTTTAGGAAATGGTTCTTTTAATTTACTTATTAAATATAGAAATTAATATAATTAAATGTTAGGCCATTGATATTTATAAGATTAGACATTTGTAATTTTATTCAAAGTAATATCTTCATTCTCTAAAGCATTTTTCTTATACTGTGCTTTAATGAACTCTGTGCGTGTGTGTGTGTGTATGCAGGGGCTGCTGAAAAAGTTCTCAGCCCAACCTATTCCTAAAATCTGCCAAGTACCAATCATCAGATTGTTTTTTTTTTATAGTCAATTTTTGGTCAAACTGGACGTTTCAGCACCTCTTCATACTTTTATTTGTAAACACATATCATTTAGTTAATTCCTGTTAAATTTATGGGTAGTTGCCTAAATATTTTTTATTTAAATTGTGTTTATAATCATTATTAGTACTTATATTTAAGATTTGTTGCAGTGGATTTACATATATTTAAATCAAATTATTACAAATATTTTTTCACACATTTTATTATTTAAGCAAAACATATCTTTAGAAAATTATAAAAATATATTCATTTCTATTGCATATTTGAACTTAAAATTTTATTATTTCAATTCCTTCTTAATATTCACTATATATTCTAAAAAAAAAAACAGTCCAATAAACAACTTATATGATTAGTTATTTCACCTCTTTAACTTATATCACATACTCTTTTGTTTTATCTATGCATATCTCTATCTATAAAAGGCAGGATGTGTGTGTGTGTGTGTGTGTAACGAATGCACGGACATAATTTTAAATGGATTTGCACTAAAATTTACATGCACATACTCCAATTTAGTGGGAAGGCCAAGACTGACTTTGCATTTCCCAACTCCCATCGATAGTCGAAATAATCGATTTTTTCATGCTTCTACAGCAGTTTTCATGTAGTTTGCAGCCATTTTCTACTGGCCAGAGTGAGAGCCTATAGCTGGCTGCCACGAATAGGCAGGAAGATTCTATTGGCCAGCGTGAGAGCCAACAGCTGACTGACACAAATGTTAACTAGCATGCTAGCATGCAAAAAATATCGATAGCTGCATTCGTCACAAGTGGGAAAAATTTAAATCTGCATGTCACTTTACTCCAATTGGCTCATTCGCTTGCTTAAACTCAAAGTTGATTCTGATTCCGCAGAATTGGGTTGGGTGTGAAAAAGTATTTGTTGTTAACATTCTTTTTTTTATTCGGTTTTTCAAGTGACGAGTCCTTTTTTAAAGCTGATTGTTTTGTGTTCATTTTGCTTAGTTCTTTTTTCGTAACAGATTTAATGTTTAGTATAGAGCTTCAAAAAAATTTGCAGTGTGAGATAGGCAAGAAGTAAGGCATGTAGCAACATCAGCATGGCAAAGAGCACTCCTTTAAAGGCAAAGAAGGGCAAAAATATTTTAAGTCAAGTGATAATGATTGCTGTATGAGTCGTATGATTTTTGAATCAAGCACGGGCAATGCCAGGCCATGCTGCTAGTTACAAATAGAAATTATGTGGAAACCAATTTGAATCCTTGATGGGGAAATGCCCTTCTCATAAAGTTAATTTGTGTTGGCCTACTTTATTCAATAAGGTTAAATGGTTACTAAATGCGATTCTTATTAGGGCTGGAAACAATCGTGATCCTCTTAGGATTCCTTTCCATAATGCACCAGTGCTAGGGAAGAAATTGTTTGAGTAAAACTTCCTCCTTACCAATGAAATATAAATGGAATGAGGATGAGTTAACTCAGTATATGTAGCCTGGCAGTCCCTAACTGTGAAGGTTTAGATTAGTGGAACCAAGGAATGCAGCTTGCTCAGAAATCTACCATGAAAATAGAAACAGAGTAGCAAGAGGCTAAATTTTTGCTTTACAGTTTTCATGATGATGATGAACTTAAGTTATCAATTTTTTTAAATAAAAAAAATGATTTTTATAACTTATTAAGCATAAGTAGTTTATCATCACAAAGCAGTTTCACAATGGCCAAGTGATAAAACCTTTGCATTTAATCCAGATGTTTATTTCATCCTTCATTCATATTGCTTGAGAATATCTGGCAGAGTAATCAGCTGACAATTGACAACCATTTCCCCTACCTCAGCTGAAAGATTCTTCTGCAGTTCTATGCAACTATCTAAATTCAAGGATGATTCTTAGGAAACACATTCCTGAAAGATACAATTATAATGTGTATTAATGCAAAATGCTAACACAAAGCACATCAAAGAATTTGCATAAACACTAAAATTTTGAACATGAAAAAGACTAAAGCATATTACCCGCAAGAATTAATCAATTTACTTAAATGTTAATTTGAACAATTATGATTCATTCATGGGTTAAAATTTTACCTGTAATTATATAGAATAATGCCTGGCATTGTATTAAGTTCTGCATTAGTATGTGATTGTAAAATCCACAAATATAATTACAGACAAATAACTATATGAACACCATAATATAAAGATGCTGAGATGAGAATATAACAAATAAAACAATTTATAAAAGACATTGAGGTTGCACAGATGCAAGCATTTTGAGACATCCAAAGTTGAATTCTGATTTTTCATCTTTTTTGCATTGTACTACCTAAAGCTATAATAATTATTTTATCACTTTCATATTAAGAACCTTGTTATGAAAAATATACTTTTGTATTGATTTAAAAATCAGATCCTATTTGGTTAACACCAAAAAATAATTTGTGGTCTATCATTTAATTTTCTATAGCAAAAGTTAATGAGGAATTAACATTATTATACACTTTCTCTCATACTCCATAAGCTTCTCAGGCTGTTGAATCCATGAGGAAGATTGTACTTATTCTGCTGTTCATACTTAGGGGATATCTTGTATCAATTAATACTCTCTGTGTATTTTTCTTTTGTGTTGCTTGTCTCTTTTGTTCCTTTAAGCAAACGTATATGACATTTCCACATTAGCTGACCCAGGGATTGAGTTCACATCTGCCAGGGAATCAAATATATTTTAATACTTTAATCCACTGGTCCATATGTCTCTTGAACAATCCAGTAATGTAATTTAAGAGCCTTAAGCTAAAAGTCCCTACTTTTGAGTATCCTTTCTCTCATAATCAGAACCTCCCAGATGGTATTCATCTCTATGTTAAGTCTACTGAGGAGGTTGTTAGAGCCTAACATGTGCTGAACTGATTCTTTTCAGTCATCTTATCCTTCTGTATTGTTCTTTGTCCATTATCTTGATTTCATTCCACTGAGGCTGATGATCATCTTTTTACATCTATACATAATCAGCCATGACAGATTTCAATGTCTCTCCCTGGTCAAGAACTTTCCAATGTTTCTCAATCCTTACTTTTAGTGGGCACCTTGTCTTGTCTTTGTATTCCTTGCTAGAATAGCATGGGATAGAATACACAGTTTTTAGTCATGTTCTCTATCAAGGAAGTGGAGCTTGACTTTAGGGAGTGTAATTTGCTTTTGTATACCATCCTGCTGTTGTATAGACCACAGCTTTGCTGAATCTTTTGGAATGTACTGCCTTGTATATAGTAGACAGACTGTGGCAGATTTTATTTTTTATTGTTGTCCTCAACTTTTCTGATCCTGTTTGTAGAAACTCATGTTATACCTGCAAGGTAGTTAAAATGAAGATTTTCTTATACTTATTATTTCCTTTTAGGGTGAGTTTGAGCTGTCACTTATGATATACATATATCTTGAACCTATGAGTGTCTTAATGTATTATTAGTGTATTAATGCATCCAAGTTGCGTAGTAGATCTGCGTTTTTGCATTGTGTGCTGTAAGGGAGGTCAGATTAAGTTCGCATAGTCCAGCAGTCCTTGCAAATCTTCCTGGTGGGGTCAGAGTATGAAGGTGGCATCTATGTATCAAAAGCACATGGCCCTATAACAATTTCTTCAAAGTATTCCATGTATATATTTACTATTACTGGATTGGATAAAGAGTTCTTTTAAAATTTTGAGAAAGTCACCAAGTTTGAAGAATGGCAGTGTTACAACAATTAAAATGTTATGATTATACAAATGCCAATAGAAAGGTATATAATAACTTTAATTTATTTTAATTTAAGGTCTATAGTATATGCATATAATAAATTTATATTTAATTCTGTTAATCACTTTATATGAGGTGAACTACTGGGCATTATTTTAACAAATTTTCATCAAGTTTGCTTTGGAGAATAATTTTAGTAACATTAATTCTCCAATTTGTGTGTGTATGTGTGTACACACATACCACATACATACAAAGTGGCTAATGAACAGTTTTGTTTGATGAAAGAATTCTCCCCTTCCAAAATTCAAATGATTGGTCATATGGTCAAATATTGAGAAATAGATCAGGTCAAGAAATTTCCATCATGTGTGTGTTTGTGTGTATAATATGTATTTGTAAGGATTTTTCTTTTCAACTATGAATGAATAAAACAATAAAGCACTATATTTAGAAAATTAATTTTCCTTTTTGTAGACTATGTCCACTAAGCTGTATGTAGACATAGATAAAAAAAAATCTTTTTGCAAAAATATTAAGAATTTCCAATAAAACTTATAAACCAAAATATACAAGTCAGAATTAAAGAAAACTTTCAGTTAAAAATTTTATAGTATTAAAAAATGAGTCATCTATATTAGTTGATTAACTTTTACCAGCTGTTTTCAAAGTTTTCATCCACATTCAAAAACCAAGCTTGCTGAAAAATTACTTAAAATTTAATTTAATCAGAGTTTTATCTCTGTAAATGTTATTAACATAACAAGAATAGCTATTACTTCGCATTTTTGATAGCAAATTTATAAAAAATGTTCCTTTAATGAGAATATGTAAATGTTTTCCAATGTCTCTGATATGGAATGCACAAGAATTATATAAACAATGGCAATTAAAAACAAATAGATATGCAAATGAGGAAAAATTAATTTTTATTTAGAATGTGTTTAATTTTGTTCCTCTCAGACAAATTTAGGGTAAAATTTTAGCTATGATTTTGTTATCATATAATATAGAATGTCCTAAGTCTTTCATCTTCATAAAAAGATGATGAATCGAACATCAAGTATTAAAAATGTGCGGAGGGCAATTGTTTTTATTCAAAAATGTTACTCATCTATTATTTAAGCAGTTTTTTTAATGGTGTGATTAGTTATCATTTTTTGCTTCCTTTTTTATATAGACATTAATAAATTTGTCAAATAATTATCTGGTGTATTGTAAATATTTTTGAAGATATGGTATTTCATCGGCATATCTTTTCTACTAAAATGCAAATTTTAATGGAAAATTTTATTGGTTTCTACAAACTAGAGCTTATTTGTTCAATTTTATTAAGTCCAAGCCTTCCAGCTCAAAGAGAGCAAGTTTCTATTTTGTTTCTTTTTTCATTACCAAGAACTGAAATTTCAGCCTGAGATATTTCTCATTCCTTGTTTATTTCTTCATTCCTTCTTTTCCTCATTTTCAAATTACAAGGTTTTAAATTTCTATATTATGTGTTTGTGTGTATGTAATAAAATGATCTTTGATTGCTAGAAATCTCTGAAACTACTTCATATTTTATAATTAATGACTAGTAATGCTGATACTCCTTGTAAAACATACAAGGAAGAAAGAAATTAAAATGTTTATAAATTGTTTATTAATTTGGGAATGTTTTTTAAATGACAGAATATGCATAAAAATTTTGACACACAAGGGGATTAATATAAATGCATAAACACCCTTGTTAGTCCTCTTCTACACAATGGCTATATAGCTATTTTTGTTATGTGTGAAGTTTAAAGATTTTCTTTTCTTGTGATCAAGAGAAGGGTGTAATAATAATGAGTTAATATGATATTCACTGATACATTATAAAGTATTTTCCATGGTTAACTGTATTAAGGCATAGAAATAGCAAAAAAATGTTCTTTTTTCTGAAGTTATTTAAATATTCATCAAGAAGAAAATGAACATGTATTGCAAAAAGTAGTAGTAGTAGTAGTAGAATGATGATGATGATGATGATGATAATAATCAGCAGCAGCAGCATGTGAACTAATAATAATGATGAAGCTCTTCTATTTCTTTTGCACTAGTATTATTTGTTCATCACATTGACAAGAAATTTTTCAGCTCTTAATGGAAAATGACAGACTAGCCAAGGCAAGTTGGATGCAGAGCTGCTTTGAAATTCACCTTTCTTTGAATGCAGCCAGACAGAGAATGACAGACAATAACCCCTAAAGAAGTCTGCTTCTGACAGCAGATGGAAATCTCTGCTTGCTGGAGAAAAAAAATGAAAGAAAATTCCCAATTTGGTAACATATCAAAATAATTCCTATTCTTCACGTAACTTTCCAGTCTGGTGCTTTGGCATAAATCTGAACAAATCAGCTACTTTACATTTAAAACCAGGGTTAATTCCAAGAATTTTTTATTGACAAATAAAATGGGAATGAATAAAAAAAAAAAATTTTAAATATCAAAAAAGAAACTATTGCATATGAGATTTAAATTATATTAATATACGATTCTATAGTTGTCATTTCAAATAACAATGAGAAAACAGAAATAATACTTCAATATTCAATGTGTCTATAATTTTCTATGTTTTAATGCTTTTTACTTTTTTCCATTCTTTGTTTTAATTCTTTTCTCAGTAAAAAATTTACATTATTCAAACATGCATTCAAATACATTGAAGTTTCTTTTAGAAAACAAAAATTAAACAATTTGGGTGTTTTCTTTTAAGAGATTACTTTTCTAAAATATTAAATTATTACAGAAAAATGTTTAGATAGCTGATCAAAGCAGTTTCTTCAGAGTATTCAGTTTTTCTTTGTAATATTTATCTTTTTTTTTCACTCCTAATCAAGTTATTGCTGCTATCTGATTTCATTTGAACTGTGGCAGAAATTTTCATCATCTGCTGTTCATGGGTTAGTATATTCTATATTTCAATGAATAAAATATTTCAAAGCTTCAACTTTAAGTTGTACAGATTTTTATAATTTTTGTATCCCCAAATTGGTTGAGTGTTAAGAGATTATATACTATAAATATATTTTCACACTTCCATTGTTCCTTGATCAGTATATTTTGTAATTTTCAATATGGTTGGCTGTTAAAAGAAATAAATTATAGCTGTTGATATTTTGGCTACTTCCATTTTGGATTAAAAGAGTGATTACTTACCCTTGAAAAGATGGGTACCATGTGTTAAATAAACCCTGACTACAAACTTAGACAATTTGGTAACAAACCGAACTTTCAAAATAAAAGTATGACGAGAACTTGTTTTGTATTAATTATATATTGACACTTTTTTTTTTGTACTTGCATGTTAAAAGGAAAAAATGACTTCAATTTTGAAAATACTCCTAATTTTAGAGAGCAAAGTTCATCACACTGAATAGAAAAATGATTTAAAGATATGGTAGTCAGTTATGGATCTCAACAAAAAAGACAAAGTCTTGCAGTTTATCTTTTACCCTCACTGGACATGCTAGAGATTTTGCTAGAGATTTCATACCAGAGAACATTTCACATGAAAATGGTATCAAATATTGCCAACAAACTGGATACATTTTTGAAAGACTAAAATATACATACATATTTGGCCTTTAAAGACTTTCGTCATCCATCAGGTGTGAATATTTTTTGGTAAAATTTGAATATTTATGACATAAATTGATATTTTTAATGTTGACTTGCCAGAGGGAGTTCAAGCTTTCTTGTTTTTGTTGAAGGTAATAAATGTGTCTGACAAAAATGAGAGATTGGTATGTGCAACTTATCCAATTATGACACATGAAACATGAAATTGATAATAAAAAATTTTGGTGACCCAGCTGCTTTGGCTGATAAAAATATACTAAGTTCAAGCTTTTATTATTAGGTGAACATATGACAACCTTTAAAGCAAGAAATAAACATGATTTTGACAACCTTTAAAATAAAAAATAAACATGATTTTGGAGAAGTATCTCTAATTCAATTGATAGACAAGGAAATATTATGAAGTGTTTTAATTGTAATTCTACAAGACTGTTATTATCATGAAGTTAATAAAAAGCAGACGGAGTTAATATAACATTATTAAATACTGAACTTCAGTTGTGTATTTTAATTAAAGAGTTGTTTGAATGGAAATACAGTGGATTTAATCTGTACTTCTTCAAGTCACTATTGTATTTCTCTCACAAACATTTTACTTCATAAACAAGGTGATTTAAATTAAAAAAATATTTCAGTAGTGTTACACACATCTGCACTAAAATGCTTAACACAAGAAGAAAAATAGAAAAAGGCAGAGAATTACATTAACAATTTTTGCATGCATCAAAAGAAAAGTTGGACAAACTTGTTAAGAAAAGGAACGGTTTTTGTGATGAGGAATTCTTAAAGATTAATATTGGAATATTGTGACTCTTGTGATATGTGCATAAAATAAAAATTCTTTCTGATAAATTCAACCAATTCGTATGCATAGACTTGAAGGATCATGTACATAATGAATCCTGGATTTTGCACACAATTCATTTGATTCCAAAATATTCTGCAGTTTGATTAATTTCATCTAAACATCAAAATAAAATAATCCAAGGCATTTACCTAATGTGGTTAGCATATTTTGATGCAGCTAAAAAGTTCTTTAGTGACAACAGGGGTAAATTCTCTCATGACAAATACACGGATATGAACAAGGAATTATGATAAATATCAAAATTTTAACAATGACACTGAATCACCATTCATTTTATTTATATATATATATAGTGTATATTTTGGCATGATGTTTTCATTATGATATGTCTCATTAAATAATTTAGACAAATTTTGCTAACTTATTTTTAAACTTGTCCATAATTATGAAAGGATCCTATTAAAAATGTCTTGTGTGTGTGCACTAGATAAGCAAAAATGCTAAAAAAACATGACAAATTACAAAAGAAGTTGTACATAAATAAACACAAATATTGTGAAGTGGAAAAAGATAGAAAGAAAAAATATAACTTGTGATTTTAAGCCTAAAATACTTGATTATGGAGTCATTATTTCTAACATACAATAAAAATAATCTTTAGTACATTTTTGACAGCACAAATATCTAAACTATCAATTGATAAAAAATATGTACAAGTGTAGAAAGTTGACAAATCTGACTTTAGATAAGCAAAAACAGTAAAAGTAAGACAAACGATCTTCAGGTCAGTTGTACAAAAACAAATACTAATACAGAAAAACTCAGGTAGTGGAAAAAGTTGAAAGAAGTAATAATAATAATCAATACATACATAACTTCAAATAGATATAACAATCATAACATACATATATATATGAAATAATTGCAAATTATATTAAACTAGCAGCATGGCCTGGCGTTGCCCATGCTTGATTCAAAAATCATACGACTCACAGCAATCGCTATCACTTAACTTAAAATATTTTTGCCCTTCCTTGCCTTTAAAGGAGTGCCCTTTGCCGTGCTGATGTTGCTACATGCCTTACTTCTTGCCTATCTCACACTGCAAATTTTTTTGAAGCTCTATACTAAACATTAAATCTGTTACGAAAAAAGAACTAAGCAAAGAGAACATAAAACGATCAGCTTTAAAAAAGGACTCGTCACTTGAAAAACTGAATGAAAAAAGAATGTTAACAACAAATACTTTTTCACACCCAACCCAATTCTGCGGAATCAGAATCAACTTTGAGTTTAAGCAAGCGAATGAGCCAATTGGAGTAAAGTGACATGCAGATTTAAATTTTTCCCACTTGTGACGAATGCAGCTATCGATATTTTTTTGCATGCTAGCATGCTAGTTAACATTGTGTCAGTCAGCTGTTGGCTCTCCGCTGGCCCATAGAATCTTCCTGCCTATTCGTGGCAGCCAGCTATAGGCTCTCACTCTGGCCAGTAGAAAATGGCTGCAAACTACATGAAAACTGCTGTAGAAGCATGAAAAAATCGATTATTTCGACTATCGATGGGAGTTGGGAAATGCAAAGTCAGTCTTGGCCTTCCCACTAAATTGGAGTATGTGCATGTAAATTTTAGTGCAAATCCGTCGAAAATTGCGTCCGTGCATTCGTTACACACACACACACACACACATCCTGCCTTTTATAGATAGAGATTATTATATTAATTTTAAGTAATAGTTAGTCTTTTTTTTTAGTTAAACTTCAAATCTGTTAATTTTTAGGAGCTTAGAAAAATGTCATCTCTCTTTGAGTTCAGAACGCCATATCCTGATATACATGAAAATATGAATGCTCTATACAGTATCAGATAAAATTATATTGTTGCAGAGTCAAGTGAAAAGATCAGGAGAGCCCTCAGGCATAACTTATGCTGATGTGGTATATACCAATGGTGATAAATTTTATTATCACAGAAAAAATGTTAACAGATGAATTAGTTCTGCAGTTGTACTTGGAAAAGATGGACAACTTGTGCTGGTATGCCATAGAGAAGATTTTCCATCAGGTTGGTGCAAAAGTAATGTCCGATTTTTGAGAAGAAAGTTTTAGATAGTATTTATGAAATTTGTGCTTCTCATTAAGCATAATTAATAAGCACAATTGGCACAATAAGTAATTTACACCTTTCTATTTCAAATTATAAAAATATTTTTCATGATCTTCTGCAATATTCACACTCGTACGTATTATCTAAAGATCACATTCAACAGATCTTATTGTATGTGTTTCATAAAGGTGTCAATGGAAGTGCAGCAAAGTCTATTCAGAGTGCTTCTAGAGATGATGCAGTGTATGAGAAAAGTTGCAGGAGGTGATTTTCTTGTTTCCAAAGTGGGGATTTCAATTAGTAAGACAAACAAAAAGAGGGTTGTCCCCCAAAACTTGATTCCATAGAGTTGGCAGCTGTTGTCATAAACAATCTAATGTAGACCATACAACCATGCTACACCAATTAAAAAGTTTTCAGTGGCTGGGAAATGGGTCCCACATGAACTGTCTCCAGAGAATGTGCAACAGAATGTTACTTGCTGTGAATTATTGCTTTCATGACAACTACAGGCACCATTTTTAGGTAGGCTTGTTACAGTTGATGAGAAGTGGATCCTTTATCATAATGTTAAATGCTGCTGATTGTGGATCAGTTGAGGAGGAAGATCAGTTCAACAACCAAGAGGAAGACTTCATCCAAAGAAGATCATGTTGAGTATATTGTGGGATATTGTCCATTACAAACTGCTAAACAACAATCAAACACTTACAGCTAATCTGTACTGTGATCAACTTCGTTGTTTGAAAACAGCTTTGAACCAAAAGTGACCTTCCTTTGTGAACAGAAAGGGGTGACATTTATATGCTTGTAGACAGATGGAATGATGTTCTAAAGCAAAGGAGGTTATGTTAACGAATAAATATTTTCAGAATCATGGGCTTTTTCATTTTTAATATAGATCTTGAAATCGAGCATTACTTTTGCACCAACCTGATAGTAATAGTACTTGCCAAACTAAAAATACAATAGATAATGAAAAGACTATGAATCAGGAGCCACCTATATATGACAACTATAAAGATACTGGAGATAATAGTCATATAAATTTCATATCAAATCAAACTTATTCCTTGAAGAAATGACTGGTTCTTGATATGAAAATTCTGCTCAGAATATGACTAAACCAACAAAATATTCCTTTATCAGATACAAGATAAAGAATACAGGTGCATGGAAGAAAGCGAAAGTAATAAGTATGCAACTAAAACAAACTGGAAAATATAAGAATTGAGTGAATGTTCAGTTAATGAAGACTTCATATATTCCCACAATAACTTCAGTTAATAGTCACATGGCCAGGAAAAATGATAAATTGACTACAGAAGAAAAAGCTGAGTGGAAATATTTAAGTTAACAAATGATGTAGGTTACTTCATTCATTGTCAGTAATTTGTGAGAATGATTTGCTAACCAATGTAGTAGAATGAGTGCCTAAATCATTCAAATAAATATCTTTAGATTTTGATGCAAGCTACTTATTTTTTAATTCTTTTTTTCTTTTATATTTCTCCAGACAATTTCTTTGGGTAAATTATAATGACTTCATTAATTAATGTGATTTTGAACCAGATTAAAATAGCAGTAAACCATTTTGACTATTGTATGCAATTAAATTTTCTCTTTTCTCAGGTCTCTCCTTTTGTAGATTTCAGTATTTGAAGATTTAAGTGATGCAAAATTTACTTCAATTTTTGATGTTTTAGAACTCATTTTCAAGAGGCAAATTTTTATTCATCTCTTTCTACATCTTTATCTCAATTCCCCTAATTTAGAAAGAAGAAAATAAAAGATAAAAAAATATGTTTAATATGTCTTTATTGTAATGATTAAAATCATTGAAGAGCAACAATCTTTTATTAATGACTGATAAAAAAGATGTTTTATTTTTTTACTTTTTAGAACTTAGTTTCTGACATAAAATAGATCTATCATTTTTTTAATTCAATTTTTAAGCATAAGTTTTCATTGCTATATTCACTTGAAGTATGGCCATGTGTCTAAAAAGTACAAAGTATCTATGTAATCATCAAATTCTGGTGAATCATATCCTGTAGCCTTAAATTTCTATCAAAACAAAGTCTTTAATGGTTCTAAAGTACTGTTCTCTTCAGTGTATTTATAGTATTACAAATCACAAATAGTGTAACAATTTAGCTGACTGGTTGAGGAATATGTTAGGTTTGAAAGGAATTTTTAATTTTATATGAATAGTGCATGTTAGTGATCAAACATCAGAAATAAAATTTCAAACTTCCTTACTCTAATCTCTGGTTTAAAAGTTTAATTTTTTTTAATAAATTTTTGACAATACTTAAATAATTTCCTACTATAATACCTCCTAATCTTTTGTGATGAAGTAAATGGCACTCTGTAAGAATAAATATCTAAAGTTTCTATATAAATGAATTTACCACCAAGATAATGCATTCTATTCAAAATCTAGTTTGGAAGTTCTTCTCTCTCCATTACAATGCCATTCATAATTCATAATTTTTAATTTCCATTCAGTTTGTTATGGTATTTTATGTTGTTCAAGTAAAAATAAGTAATCACTTTGTTGTGAGATTTTACACTATTGATACAAATGTGTGGACTTTTTATAGTAAATATTTATGGGCAACTAGAACATTTGTCCTGCAAATATTATTGGTGGACTCATGTAAGTTTGGGTAAAAATAAACACCACAAAACATGAAATTTAAAACAAACAACAATAAATGCATGTATTCAAAATTCAAATGAAAGGAAAAGACATTGAAACCAGCTATAAGAATGTGCTTGTTTGTGTGTGAATTATTTGTGATACATATGTGTGTATTTGCATTTATGTGAGAGTTTAGTTAACAGATGATCATGAAAATGAATGTGCCCTAGTGGGGTACACTTTACAATGTGTGAAAGCAAGAGAAAAAAGAGAGAGAATATGACTGCCTTTTTATAGACTTAAATAAAGTCTCTGAATGAACATTTTTGGCCTAGCTAAGTGGAGTAACCCACAAGTTAATGAAAGACAAACAAAAGAAAACAGTTTTGTTTACTTAACATTTCTTTAAATAATTTCATAGCTGTAAAATTGTCTACTATGTTGCGTTTCTCTTTGAGAAAGATTCTGAAATTTCCACCAAATTTAATGAAATTAGGATTTAGAGATAGATGGAAAATTATAGCAATTTCAAAGTTCAAATTGTTACTTATTTGGTAAAGATGCAATGAAACTTACATTATCAAACTGACACTGGTATTTAAATATACTGAATGAAGCCATCCAATGAAAGTTTCCAGAGATTGTTCATCTCATTTAAATAATAAAAGAAATTGTTACCAAATTATTCCTTGTCCCCTTTTTCATTTTTTTTTTGGTTTAATTCTTTATAGAATAACTCAAATGTTATCATTCTGTAACAATGCTTTCAAATAGTTTTTTTATATATAAAAAGATACATAAAGCAAAAAAAAAAAGCAGTAATGCCAGTTTCACATAATTTACTTCTCTAGTTGACTCTTATTTATGACATACAAACATGGAATCATCTATAAGCATTTAATCAGCAAGTAGGTAGCAAGTATTTGCTCTCATGCTTATATTTGAAAAATAATTCAGACATTTTATTCAGCAGTCTACCCTGTTGGTGAATTCTAAAATGCATTTGTCCTTCAAGTTTGATCCACAGCTTTTAGATCTAGCTTTGCATACAAATGCTTTCCATATGATTCTCCATTTCCCATCTGGAGTTTTTTCTGCTTTTATTCTTCAATATCTACAAATGCATGGAAAACATTGTGTTATTGGATACTGCCATCTTGTGAAGGAAATTTTCTGGTCGCAGTACTTTTGTTTCTATGATTTCTGACTATTATTAATAAAAATAACTGAGAGTAATTTATCATAAAAAGCTAAAATTAAATTCCTTTTCTATGTACCATGTCCATTCAGGACATGGGCTATCATGGCTCTCCACAACTTCCTATCCTTTGTAGCTCTTAGTGATGTTTATTTTTTTACTATCCCTCCCATTCCCACTTCTACCATCCATGCTTGTTCGGTTTTCAGTTTCAGTCTCATTTTTTTTTGTTATTTTTAGTTGTACGTCAATGATGCATAATTGGCTTTATTTATTAATGAAAAATTATGAATTTATAATCTGTTGAAGAAACAGAGTTACTTGTTATTATACAACTATTGTCAATCTATTTTTTGATGATTGCACACAACATTAACTTTGTTGAAATAATTATAATTTTCCTAAAACAATGCTTGACCATGTTTGATCTATGGTGTTTGTTTTTCATGATTTTATTTAATGCCTGTAGTTACAAAATATCATAGATTATTATACTGTATAGGAAATAAAACATTAGCATTTTGTATAATAAAAACTTAGTAATTAAAAGAAAGTAATTTGACAGACGATTTAGTTTATAACTGGTTGAATGATGTGACAGATCTCATTGTTCTTTATCAACTTATGCCTGTTTAGGATGTAAGCGATCATGGCTCTCTGCAAATTCCTTTTCTATATTATTCCTGAAAAATGCCATGACTTCTTACAAAAGATAGTGGAATATTTTTATGTTATCATCTCCACTGTTTAGAATTCAAAGTTTTCCTTCTCTTAGATTGGTTGTCACCCAAGGCTAGAGATCCCAATATTCTCTGCTTCCTATAGCTGTGGGAAGAAAAGATGGATTCATGTCTTTCCTAAGAACATTAGTGTCAAAGTGAACACAACAGATGAAACTGGAATGGGAACTCAGCTTGCCAATTTCACTTTCCACCCAGATAACTATTACATGAACAAAAACATCCCAATGTCATACTAAGTAAATTTAATTACTAGTCTATTTTTATGTAATGGGATTAGTTAGTTAATATATATTATGGTTACCTTGATATATGAATGCAAACAGTCAATTGATATGGATTTGCTTATTTAAAATGAACCCACATCACAATTCAAAGCACTTGGCATATAAGTATATAACTAAAATGACAAGGTTACCAGATTTATAAAAAAAATTATCTAAGTAATCTGGAAAGCATGTCATATGCAATTGCCAGGTCAAGTAAATGAAAACTTATAGAACTTCCTATTATGTTAACCAATTCATTCATTAAAGACTCATAAAATATTAATCATATGAAAGAATTTCAGAACAATCCTTCTTCCATATAATGTTTAAAACTATTGCACCATTAAGTTTCATCAGATTGAGTCAACACCAGAAAAAAAATTGTGTTAGTTTTTGTCAACTTAAATGCACACAAGTAACGATTTGTATCTCCTTGATTGAAAGGATTTATGTTTATACCATATATGCTGTTACTTTTAAATGACTCATGCTAGATTTGCTTGTGTACTTACTGATATTATAAATAACAAAATATTGGATTTGACTGTAAAGGTAATATGAATGAAAGGCGAAGGTATTAAGATATCAAGACTGATTTGTTTGACTTGGTCTAGATGTGTATTTAAAATTATTATATTTACAGAGTCAATGCCTTTATAGATAAAAATCTATGAAACTAGTTACTACTTCAGAATTATATTTTAGCATTCTATAAAAGCAAGACAGTAAAAAAATATATGATAATGAAGCATGTAATGTATGTACATAAATCTGTATGTGGGTTTATGGCCATAACTTTACAGAACAATCATGTTGTCTTTCTGTGCAATGAAAAAAAGGATCTAGTAGAAATTTGAATAATCAATAAAATTTACTATGATACACTATACATTTTAATCACAGAATTTTTGGGTAGGTACAAAATGTTATTATGTCCTTAAAAATGGACATTTTTAAAAGTATATATACACAGATAATATGGACAGGAGGAAGATCAAGGGAAAGAAAAAAATTACTCACTATAAGGTGGTAAATCAAATAATTATAACAAAGATTTTCTTATTTTTATAATCTACTTTGTGCTTCTCCTTAATGGTGACATACAAAATAGATTATAATAAGCAAATAGAAGTCTTAATGATTACTAATATAAATAAAATCATTATATTATCTGGTGGTTCTATTTTGTAAGTAATATTTAAATATATTTTTCTTATATTATTTACATCCAGACTAATGTTCTCATCTTTGTTGTTATTATCATATTTCATACTTTTTCAATCAATCAGGATAACCTTCATGAAATTACAAACTGAACACTTTATTTAATCTCTGTTCACTTTCCGCTGTTCATATCTGGGGATGTCTCATTCTGTTTTAGTACTGCTCACTTGTTGCTGGTCCTGTTTCTATGGAATCTGAGTGTGTATGACATAGCCTAGTGAGTGAGAAATTCATTGAAAATGCTTTTAAACTCCTTTAATATCAAAATTAATTTGTATATAATGCAAGACAAAAAGCTTACATAATTAAAAAAAAAATAGCATAAATAACCAAGACAAAAATATACATATAATACTTACTTTCTAACTGAATAACAACTACAATTGAAAAGAATTTACCTGAACTTAATATAAAATTTGTTTATGACTACTTCAAAAGCAATAATAAATTTAGTTAACACAAACAATAACAACTTTAAACCCAAAACAGGAATTTACAGAACAGATTATAAAAAAAGAAATACATAAGTGAAACCTCTTAGAATTTAAATACAAGATTATATAAACACAAAAGAAGTCTTTTACAAAGCAATACATTCAATGCACTAGTCATTTGCCATAATATATCTGACCATAATTTCGGCTTCAACAATGCAGCTTTAATTAAGAATGAGAAGAATTTCAAAATCTTCCACAATAAATTTGCATCAATGATCATGCACCATATCTCCTTTCCTAACAAAACTTCTGCTATTACAATGTGAAATATTAAAAAATGATAGGGATAAAAAGCTGAATGAGGTAAGCTAGTGTAGGCATCCAGATACATTGGATACCAAAAATTTAAAGCTGAACATCCCTGTATCTTCAGCATTCCTTGTAAAGTTTTAACTGATGCTTATTGTATTTCTTCCCCAACCCATATATATTAGACTTCATCATTAAAAGCATTAATAGCTTGAAGAAATACTTTTGAAAGACAAAATGTATAACACAGGAGTTTTTTTTTTTGTTTCCTTTTGTCATTGACTTACCCACTATTAGTTTGATATATAGATTTTTATATCATATCTTCCATATTGCAATATATGTAAAGTTAATCCTATATATTTGTTATATTATTATTATAGTTATTATTATAACTTATTATCAGTTCAGTGCCAAATATCACCTCTTAAAGTTGTTGGCGCCAAATGCCAAGTGTGATGTAACATTTTGTAGGTGTGGGTGTTTTTTTTTCAGTCAGTATTTTCACCTGTTACCAACCTCCAGATCTGGCCATCTAGTAGTTTATCATTGTGTACCTGCCGGGATGTGATCATTGAAGAATTTGTCTGTGCATTCCAGTAGGCCATGATTTTTTGACCGAAAACTTTCACAAAAGGCAAAAAGATTATTGGTAAAAAGAATAGATACTGATGTAAAAACAGTCTACATTCCAAAGACTGTCCAATCAAAGGTTACAATCACACTTGGTTGATTTTCTACAAAGATCTTGAGATAATTGAGAAAGAGTTAACTGCAATATTAGACATTTGTGTTTGTATGTTGGAATTCATTTCAGCTTGAGAAAAGAAGATTAGAAAGACAGAGTTCTCTCTGGGCGCAGTGAACAATTCTCAGGTGTGAACTACCCTAGTGACTGCAAACCTTCTGTGGGAACAAATTAATTAGACAAACTAACTTATATAGCTATTTGTCTAAGGGAATAATATTGATGGGTAGAATCTTCAAACAAAGAACTTCCTATCAGGAATATATAGAGCTATATTCTTCAACCAAATATGACCCATTCAAAAGTGCATTTGGTCAGATTCTGGGTTCAGACATGTAAATTGGCATGATACTTTGCTAAGTAAACCCTTCCCAGATTCGGTTGGATTTTGCAGAATTTTGGTAAACATATTAATTTTGTCACTACAACTTTCTTGGGGATGAGAAGTTGTATAGGGAAAATTTAATTGTACTGAATTTCGTAAATCTTACTAGGTTTATCTGGGTTCAAATCTTACTGATGCCTTCCTCATAAGAATTTGATAGATTCTGGTTAATATTCTTAAACCAAACATTCTTCCATCAGGTTCCAATCTGGTTAAATATTCTTCTATATTTTTTCCACTTATTATCTTTATTCCTTCTCTTAGAGTTTGTAACTTTCTCACTACCTCAAGTCACTAAATGACATTTCATGCACTATTATGACTTTATCAGGGCCATTGCCCTGTTACAGCCATCAAGTGATTAAAAAGTTACAAATGTGGAGTTTTTGGTTGTAACTTGGTTGTTTCAAAGATCACATTTGGGTATATACTGGTAATTCTCTGCTTAAGACAATGAAAAGTACAAATTAAACCTGTGAGACATCTCAATGAGTTTATTTGATTAAATTGTTTAGCTGCACTTACAGTTCATTAGTGCATTAGGTTCAATTTATTGCATTAATTAATCTTTTGGGGAATGTTTCAGCAAAATTAATGCATAAGGATTTAAACTGTTGCTTTAATAAGCAAATGAAAATGGAGGATTCCAAGAGTTTTTCAACAATAACAAAAAAAAAGAATGGGATCAATCATCTGCATACAAAACTCCAAAATGTTGATGTGACCAATAGACCTAAAAAAAAGGACTGGGATACTAATAACAAAAAAAAAAAAAAAAAAACCTAAGAAGAAAAGACTGAAAGGCAAACACCTACCTAAGTGGTAAATAACAGTGCCCAATGATTAGGCTATCCAGACAGAAGAGAAAATGTTTCACAGTGACAACTCTCAATGAAGCAGAGCTTGAGGCACTACACATAATCTTCAATAATAAATAATAGTGCAAGCTGAAATGGAAATTTTTTAAATGATTTGCATTCAATAAGCAAACAGGTAAATTGATGAAGCCATAAGCAAATTCACAGATTGTTCACACACAGAAATCATTCAACATGTATGAATCTTGCTAAATATATGGACAGTAAATGTCAAAAGTAAAATTTGGGCTTTTTCAGTCAACAACATGGGGAGTTGGCAAAGATTACAAGAATACAAACAGGTGTAAGAAGATGAAAGTGTACATTTTTGAAGAAAGGAAAAATAGCCCAAACGGAAACAGATACTGACAGACAGAATGCTTGCTTTGTAAATTAAGTTAAAATCTAGCTGGCAATAAGCCACTGAATATTGTTTTGTTTGTTATTTATCACAAATTTTCCATGAGCAACAAGTTATAGGTAAATTGAAAAAATATAATAAAAAATGATTCGGAAAGATATTGTTGATTGAATTTCATAAAACTTTCTTTTTTTATTGAATTATTCTACAAGGACAATGTTAGACAATGTCATCTCTTTGCAGACCCAGTAAAAATTGATACATCTTGGTTAAGGATGTCCTACTACACCTACCATACTCACCTGACTTTACACCTTCAAATTACCACTTATTTCAATCCTTACAAAATTCTCAATGAGGAAAACTTAAATTCTCTGGAGGCCAGTAAACACCACTTAGACTAGTTCATCATCCAGAAAGATGCCAGGTTCTGGGAAGATGGAATTATGAAACTGCTTCAAAGACGGCAAAAGTTAGTAGAACAAAATAGCACATCTTGAGTTAAACCTATGTACAAATATGTAAATATTGTTTTTGAAATTCATATAAAATACTATAAATCTTTGTTCCTATCTAAAATAAAAGAAGTTCAAGAATCTATGCAAATAAAAATTATATCTTCCAAATTCCTCCAATAATTTCATCAGTCTTTTCAACCATCAACTTAACAAACTGCAAAAGGAATTTCTTAACTCGGGACCAAACTGCCATCTATACTCTGATTTTGTAAGCAGCAAAAAAGGTGAAAATGAAAATTCTATGCAAAAATCCTACAAGGCAATAACGGCCTCACAAATCCAGGATTACAAACCTTGCTTATGGTTGAAAGCATAAAAAGTAACCATTACTATAGAAAATTAATCTCACTTTTAAGCATGCCTACCAAATAAATATAGTGTTAATTTCTTCAAATACTGAGGTTAAATAAACTTGATAATGCTCCCCTGCCTTGTTACATTTTTAAAGTTTCTTTTCCAATTTCCCAGTCTATAGATATGGTAATACAAAATGTATGTAAACATTCTTCACTCTCACCTCCTCCTAATACCAAGCCCACAATTCTCTGCAAACTTATATTCTGTACATCGTAAGTACCCTTTTATGATAATTACAGTAACATGTACACACAGACTGATGTCACAACTATGGGTTCACATTTAGTCTTATTTTAGTCCAATTTCTACATGGCACACTCAGAATAAAAATCTTTAACAATTTTAACATATCTATGGTAATTGCTTGTGTAATGGGATTGATTTAGTTAATAGGTAATTAACTTAAAGAGAGCTATAACTATAGCCCACAGGCAACTTGGAATCAGTGTATGTAGAACATTTACAGCTACTAAGTCTGATTATCATAACAAAATGGTGTTGTCTGATGGAGCTCTGTTGAACACAGAACCTGAAAATATAAATGTTTGGATAAAATGCTTTGTAACATGTGCCAGAATAAAATGTTAGATGACCAAACGCCTGAAGGACAGAAAGAAATCACGGATCTATTTTTGGCCACTGCAGGATGTGAAGCCATTAGGCAGATTTCATTAATGACTTACCTAGCTGAAATTGAAAACTTGACATTCAAAGTCAAAGAAATAATATTGCAAAATATTCAACCAAAGAAAAGATTAGTCATAGCCAAACAAACCCAATTCTTAGCATTGAAACAAGAATTTAGGGAGCTTATAAGGAAATATTTAAGAAGGTTAAGAGATACCAGTAGATATTGTGAATTTCATGAACTAGGACAGCAAAAAATAAGCACAGAGGAAGAATTAATTCAACTCTGATTGGTAGAAGGACCGTACAACACCTCCCAATAAAAATTTTAGAGCAGTTACAGATGAACCAAATGACTTTAGAAGCTTGTATTGACTTCATACAACAAGAGGAGTTAATTGAAAAATTTAATATAAATGAAAACCAACCTGAGCTTATGGATACACGTGCAATAAAAAGAACAATGATAAAATGCAGATATTGCAACTATAAACATGAATCAAAAAGTGAGAAATGTCAAGCATGGGGAGAGACATGTAAGTGGAAAAAGAAAAATCACTTTCAAGTCATATGTAGATGGCAAGATACCAATGTAAAAACTGCCAAAATAATACACGACAAAGTCAAACAAACATTTTTCAACAGAGAAGACAAACAAAAAGAAAACATTTACGAATATTAAATTAAACGGTGTAGACTTAAAAATGTAAGTTGACATTGGAAGTAAAGTGACCCTTATTGCAAAGAATTTTTGGGAACAATTATTGAAACCAAAATTAAAGAAAAGCTTAGTAAGATTAAGACATTTTGATGAAACATGTATAAAAATATTAGGATCATTTCAAGGCCCTTTTGAAACGAAAAATAGATTTGAAACCATCACTATTATGGTCATAGACTGTATAAAAAGTCATGGAGTAGGAACTGATTTGATAAATATTAATAACACATATTTACTTAATGCTATGAATACAGGAAGTCCCGAAGCTGGGACATTAAAAAAGTATAAAGCAAGCCTTATGTTAAAAAAAATATCAATCCATTGTATTTTGAAAGCCATAGGCTTCCCATTCATATAAAGCCAATGGTAGTTGATAAGCTGCAAAAAATGGTGAAAAGAAGTAATTAAAAATGTATATGATGATGTGCATTGTGGGATAACTGCTACACAAAAGCAGTTAAGACTGGAAGCGTGATGGCTGGGACATACCTGAGGTGTAGAGAAATGTATGCAAATGTCTTAAATGTGCCGAAATAAAGAATTTTCACCACAATAAGTTAGACTTGTGGCCCAAGAATGGTCTAGAGTTCATATGGATTATGCACAAGTTAACGGGATGCGTTTATGTCTAATACTGCTTTTTCCACCTAGCCTGAAGTTTTGTGTTCAGGATAAAAAATTTATTACTGTAAAATAAATATTATGTATAATATTTGCTAGGAATGAATTCTGTGGTGAAAGTCTATGCTCGTGGTTAAGGAAGATTGGCCGTGTCCTATATAAAACACCTCTTTGCCACCCTCAGTCAAATAGGATTACTGAATGAAAGGTCCAAACAATAAAGATGGGATTGAAAGCATTTTCTTCTCAGCAAGAAAAGGTTGAAACTTTCCTATCAAGATTATTGTTGAGTTACAGAACATGCTGACAGATTAGAGAGCCCATCTGCATTAATGGGCAGACAGATTAGAGCTCCATTAACCATATCTTACTCTATTAATGAAAACATGGTACAAAAGAAATAAAGAAAACAAGCCAGAAAAGGCAAATTTCATAATGCAAAAAGATACAACACAGCATTAATATGCAAGAATGGTAAAAATATTGTGGCCCATGTAGACCAGTTAAGAGCTAGCCAAAATTATGAAGAAGTACAAAGCAAAGTTAGTTTGAATGACTATGTAGATGAACAAGAAAGCAGGGTAGAGGAATCAATGGATGATCAAAGTTCTTTGGAAGACTTGGAGCATGACACGGGACACTGAGAATAAAAGAATTAGATCAAGGTCCCCCCAAATACTTGTGAAACCGGTGAGAGGAGGAGGGAATGTAGGAGAAGCTGTAAATTCATGCAGGGTGTGAAACTTAAAAGATTCAGGGAGATGTAATGGGATTGGTTTAGCTAATAGGTATAACTATAGCTCACAGACAACTTTGAGTCAGTGTAGAACATCTATGGCTACTAAGTTTAATCATCATAACAGTTTGATATATTGATGAAATGTTGATATTAACAAAAAACCTACACAAACTAAAAAAAAAAATCTTTAAAGAAAGAGGAAAACACAGGTCTACACTCTACTTATGAATTTGATATCAATAATAGAATTTCTTGAGGTTTTAGTAGTCACAATTTTACTACTTCACTTCAATATTTGTTCTTAATTATCAAATGTCTTACAGATGTAAAACAGCTGTTATAAAGAACATGGTCAACTGAACTAAAGTAATTTCTACTTTATACACATTATTTTAAAAAGAATTGAAGAACATAAAACTCTTATCAACAATAATTTCCATAACCACATCTTTGACAATTAAATAAAATTAGCTTTAAAGAATTTTAGAAAAAATAACACAAACAACTATATAAAATAAAAATAAAAATAAAAACAGCATTGTTATTCTATTGTAACTACATACAAGATAAAAATATTAAAAATATAATTCACTGGTATATATCACTTAATGATTGCATTAAGATTTCAACAGTATAAAACCTTTAACTGAGTCATTGCCAATAACTTAAAACTACCCCTTCTATATAAAAATAATGTTGTTTATGAATTCTTGTGCCATTTGGGAGATATCTCCAACACCAGTAATCAAAAACAAATTCTTTCATTGGACGCACGCACTCTCATATAGATTAACTTGTCAATTATCACTTGTCATTTGCAGAATGTCTCCTTGTGTTGTGTGTACATTGGAGTTCAGGTATTCTAACTCATAAAGCAAGGATACACACTAGGGCTATTGGCAAGATGCTGTTAGGAAAGAGGCTGAGTATACTCTGGGAGGTTGTCCAAGAATCCAAGTTGCCTGTGGATGTGTCATTGTTCACATCAGATCAAATCTTAACTTAGCCAGAGTGCTACAAGGGTAGTTTGGCTTAATGAAGAAGGAGGCTGAATATCTACTATTGGCATATGCTATCTCCATGATGGACATGACCCACTACAACAATGGCAATTACCTAACAATTATTTTGTCTGTCACATTTCATCAGTGTGACAGCTGTTGACTTACCAAAACTCATGAAGTGTTATGCTTTAGCTGGAGTCCATGCTTTATAAGTGAGGTCTTCTGCTCAAACTCCTTATGCATTCTACAACAGAAATTTCAGGACCTTTTCAGAGAGGTGAGACATACACCTGCATTTCTTATGTTTGCATATCTCTGCAGGAAATTAAATAGACAAACAACATTATAGAAGCATGAAGAGGATGCAGCCAGAATGCAGTATCCTATCCCAAAAGTTGTATGCTGTTATAAATCCAAAAGATGATGCCTCACCTAATTTTAACTGTGAATAGTGTCCACTTATAAGGCTGGGATGGAGAAGACAATAAGACAAGCACCAGAATTCAAAACAAAGAAGACAGCCTACAAGATGGTGGACTTTTTCTGGGTAAAAGGATTGCAAAACTTCAGGATATAAGAAATTATCAGCCAATATTCACTCCTGGTTAATGAAATATTATGCCATGTAAAACATCTTTGCTTCTCCCTAGGGTTGAATGTGGCTGTAGGTGATGACAACAGTACACCATCTGAGAGTGGATGATTACAATAAACTCAAGTGAGATAGACAACCCTCCAGACATAGATAAATCAACTGGTGATGAAGTAGATGCTATTGCAAAACCTCCCTATGGAGAAGCATCCAACAAAAGAGGCCATCTCCAGGCTTCATTTATTGTGATCAAGATATCAGGTGAGAGTGTAGCAAAGAATTGAGTAGCTACCTGTCTTGTTGACATGAAAGGAAGCATCTGTGTATTGCTTGTATTTTTTGCAAGGTGGTATATTGACAGAAGTGAGAATATACACATGAATAGCATGGCTAATTTGCATGCATTAACAAATCATTTCAGTTGTATATGCAAATTATTTCAGCTCATAAAAATGCTGATATTGAATGTATGCAGTGTAAGCCTTCTGCACAATACTATGAGATTATGGCAATTGACAACACAAGAATAAGGATTGGAAGCTACTATTGAAAATAATTTTTCTTTGTGTGTGTGTATATATATATATATATATATATATATATATATATATATAATATTAATTTTACTATATCAGTTCCCCTTGATAGTGGTAGTTATAATATTCTCAAATAATGGCATGTTTTATTTTATAGTGGATTTTTAATGTGGAGATAATAGTCATGTTTGTATTTTTGTGCTTGTTTGGTTTTTCACTGTGCAACAGGTGGAAAAACAATCATACACACCTTCATTTTTAGTACTCATGATCAGTCCACCCACAAAGTCTGTGCTGTATGCAACCAGTGGCAGTATTTGTAAGGAATGATTTTAATTTTTTTTCTTCTCTTAGTATATGCACACACACACACACACATTCTCATCTGTATAGCAGTAGTTTATACCATGGCAACCTATGCAGCATTCTGAAAGGATGCCTCAGAGACTGGTAGACAAGAGTTTGCAGACTATAGATAGCTATACATTCTTATCTATGCAAATAGATAATTTCTATTTGATCATTAATATGGCTGATTGCTTTGCACAACCACAGAGAAGGCTTAACTCTCACATAACAGTTTTAGAAACAGTTGTAGATATGTTGCTAGACTTAGCATATATTAGTGGCATGATCACAATTTAATTTCTTTAAATGCTTTTTACTTTTAAATTGTTTTTAAAGCATGAAGGATATTTAAAAAAGCATTTTATATGAATATTGTAAAATTTAACTGTAGTCTGGAACTTGAAATCCCTTTCAAGAAAACTAGTTTTTTGTTACATATTTTATTTCTCATGAATCCAATTTTAAAATACAGGTAAAGATGTAATGCAAAGAAATAAAAACAGATTTGTTTTATTTTAATCATGCAGTGCAGTTTTTTTTTCACTCCAACTGAACAAAGTATATTATTTATCTTTATTGAGTTCTCGTGCTACAAGAAAATATTTATAAAATCAAAGTTATTTGTGTTTTATTTTCATAATTCAGTGCAAAATTCACTTTTGAAGCATTGTTTATATGATAAAGTTATTATTGGATAATTTTTAATTGTGAAACTTTACATGGTATACGTTTTGATAGCCTTGCTTGTAAAACTTTATGAAAAATGTTCATATTTCTTTTCATTTGAGAAATTCATTTTCTCTATTAAACAATTACAAATTGCTGTTTGACTATAGAATATTAAATTAGAGTTAATGTATTATTTTAAACAGAGGACAGAAAATGTGACACTGAAATCCAAAGACACCTTGGGATAATGAAGATACATTCCAAAAAGCTAAGCAGAGTATTAAGAAACAGAAAAACTTTGTTAGAAACAAAAAAAAAAAAGAGTACTGAACTGTTACGTGATATCTGCCCTCTTATATGACAGTGATTACTGGACAATTCTTCAAAGATGAAAAAACACAAAGTAACAGAAATCTACATAAAGATGTTGAGGATACCATGGACTGAACATGTAAATAATGACAAGGATTTAGAGAAAATGGAAACAAAAAGGAAACTTATAGTTAACATCAGGAAGAGACAGTCGAAATGTATAGGGCACAAAATGAGGAAGGAGGGTTTGGAAAATCTGATATTCACAGGACAGATGGAGGGCAAGAGGGACAGAGGAAAACAATACATAATATACTTGACACGCTTGAGTAAATTGATGGTGGAACAGGGTTTAGGAGAAATAACTAGATTTATTTACAGCTACAAAGGACAAGAAATTCTGGAGAGCCATGATTGCCTACACTCTAAGGGGTCACTGCACATAAAGAAGAAGAAGAAGCCAGCATCTCTGAATCTTGTAATTTTAGAAAAAACATGAGAGTGGAAAAATATTTTTTCTTTGTAAGCAACCAGACAATTGTACTCTAATTTCTCTGTTTAGCTATTTATTTGTGAAAGTCATTATGGTGCAGTTTGAATTTCACCGTAATACGACCTATACTAATATGCATTGGAAATGTACCCTTAATTTATTTTCATGGTTGATAGCTAAGGTACGATCACATCAACAGGTAATTTAATATCTCCTCAGATTTACAATTTACAGTATCTGCATGTGGTGCATCAGGCAATTGAGAACAAAATATAAAAAAAGAAAACTATTCAATAAAAAAAATATACCCATGTTCAATTTAGGAAAACAAAAAGATTATATAATAAAACTACTTTCACCATTGAGGACAGATATAGTGTGGCCTTGGAAGCAACTGCCTACCTAAGTCAGGTGGTTTGCATTCACATTGAATACATGATGTCAGCTTTCAACGAATTTTTGGCATTATGAGTCCATTGATTGGTCTTCCTTTCAATAACATTGCAAACATAGTAGTTCAGAAGATTCAAATCAGAAGAGCTAGGAAGTCACATGTTGTTCCTGCTGGAACATGTATAACCACCTTGAGCTATTCGGCAATGGCTCTTATCAGCTTACTGGGCTCATGATTGATGATATCCCATACCTGATGGATGAACTTGGCCATCCTTATAACACCTGAGTGCTTAGAATATTCCTTTCTCTTGTCCACATTCCTGCCAGAGACCTCCAGCTCATTCCTGACCTTGAACTTGAAGAAACTAGTCACTTTGAAAAAAAAGTTGCTTGTCTCTGAGTCATTGTGAGTGGTGGCTAGTGCCACAAGTACAGTGTTTTTTTTTCATTTCCTGTGTCACATTAATGCCCTTGATATATGTAATAGAAAAATGAGAATTTAAAAATCTGACACAAGTCTTATAATATATCATCTTTCACTTATAAGCCACTAAAGCTATGTTCTCAAATACCATGTGCACTGTGTACATATATAATTGTTGAAATATGTTGTAATGTGTATTAATGTCTTGTTTGCTCATATATAAGCAGTCACAAAAATAGTATGTTATAGATTTGTCAGTTCACTCATAAATAATAGTGCTTGTTTCTCTCTTGGTTAGTTTGCATGACAATACCCCATAAATAATGGATTATTCCATTTTTATTACGCGAAAAGAGGGGAAACCACACTATTTAGTTTCAGTGAGAAAATGAAAGAAGAGAAGATAGAAGTGGAGAGAAAGAATCAGATTAAGCTGATAAGAACAGATACTACACTTTGATCTTAGCCAAAAGGCTAAGAAGCGATTGTATTTTCTTGCTGCCCCAATGCTGGCAGGATGTGACACAAGGTCAGTTTATTGTGCAGAACCTGAGTGTGTGCACCAGGGCCAATTTTAAAAATAGCAATGGCAATTGTGTTAAAAGCATCATTTTTCAGACACACAGTATCAAATGATGGACACTGAGTAAGGCAATCACCAAAATTCCAGTTACCATGAATAAAATAACATCATCCGCTGAATTACTTTTATATTTTTATTAAGATAAATGTTCGTAAGTCAGGGAATTGGCTAGTAATTATTAAACTATCAATGTGCTAAGAAATCATTTTCATTATATTATCTTTAATCTCAAATAAAAAATGTATTGACTGTAACTTTCTGTTATTCTTATTATTTTTGTGAGTTATAAAATTTCTATATATATGTTTGGTCAGAATTACTATTACAATTTATTTACTGTTGTTTACTACATTAACAAACACTCTTCTTCTAAGAAACTGAATTTTTATTTTGTTATTTTCATAAACATTACTTTTTTATGTAAATATTATGTGGATTCAATTATTTGATATATTAATATTTACTTTGCTTTTCCTCATTTTATATAATTTTTTTTAATCATTTCATCCCAAGCAAGGCACAAAGTTACTAAGACACAGGGGTGGGTGTCTGGGTGTGAAAGAATAAAAGAAAAAGAAAAACATTATTAAGGAGTAAGAACTATAAAAGAAAGCAGAAAATAACAATTGATATTGCATTTAAATTTTTGAAGATCAAAGCAAGAAATTAGAAGAGTTGTTCCACAAGTGAGAAGTGCAAGAAAAGAAACTGTTAGCATAGAACTTATTATTACATCTAGCCATTTCAACTATAAAATGATGAGTTCTTGTTGCTAATCTAGTACTGCACTTAAATTTATAGAGTCTAGGTACCATCACAAGTTTAATTATATGCAGTTCATTGAAATAAATAATGTGTAAGCAATTTATTCTTTTATCAACATAAGGATATTTTAAGATAGTATTAACTGTATTAGAACTTCATATGACCCTCACACAAAATGCAAATCATTGCATAGATAAAAAAACTCTGAGTAGCCATGATCACAGGTATCCCAAAATTAGGTACCACCAAAAACAATGATACCTAAGGTTTAAAATGAATTTTTAAAAATGAAAAATCTTTCTTGAAGCTTTTATTTTAGTTTTAATTTCAAGCTAATAGATTAAATTTAATATTTCAAATAGCAAAATACTTTTTTGTATTTTTAAAACTAATTTAAATTGGCTGGAAGGATTTTTTTTTTAGTCATCTTTCATTGAAATGTGATTTTTTTATTAAAAAATCTTTCAAAAATAAAATATACTTTTCTGAAACTTTATTTGAGGAATATTATTAGCTGATTTAAAGTATAATTAATTAGATTTGAAACAAATATTATTTACTTTAAGTGTAAATATCACAGAAATGTATTTTTTAGCTGACAGTAGCTGTTATGTTATTCTATGAAGACTTTATCTGTAAAACTTAATTTAAGTGCTCTATAATCATTAAATTTTAGAAATGTTGATTTTAAATTTTCTATAGTCATCACTCTTATATTCTGATAATGTCATGTATCATCTGTACTTACAAAAATGGGCACATTTATAAAAAAAATTCAAAATTCTTTTAAAAATATTGGCATTTGATGATTTGTACTAAGCTTTTCAATTTATTATTAGTAAATATAATTTTCACTTAATAATAATAGCATCTAAAAGACTGAAATTAGTACAGAATTTTTAAAAGGTTAATAAATTTTTCTAACTAAAATTTAAAAAACAAAAACAATTCTTCTATAAATTCAATAATTCATCAAAAAATATTTTTCTTAAGGCAATATTGTCCTTAATATATCTTATTTATAAAAAAACAATTAAAAGCTTTTCTAATGAAATAATGTCATAGTTTTATTGCATTTTTTATTTTATGACTCACAGCAGATTTTTGGTAAATAGTGTTTCTGTTTGATGATTTAAATTCTCCAAGAATCCCTGCTTTTGACTAATAAACAAAGACCCTGGAATTGTAATTTATTGAAATTTAATAAAATTAAGTGGGGGTAACAGATGTAAAAAAATATATTTTTACCAAGATTTTCTTAAAAAAAAAAAAACAAAAAAAAAAACATTTCAATAATAATTTCATTCATTTGTGAATAAGTCCTGAAAATTATATTAAAAACCAACAATTATTTGATTTTTGCAAGATTTTAGAAAACAATGTTTTTACTGCAAAAAATGCTAAATTTTCCATGCTAATCTTTGACCCAGCAGCTGACCATGAAAAACAAGATTTTTAATCAAAATTTTGAACATGCTAGAAAGGATTAAAAAATTTAATAAGACAATAAAAATACTTTTTTCTTTCCTCTTAATAATAGCATAAACATTTTAATGATAAAACTTTATTTTTATCAAATTTGGGGCTTTTTTTTATCATGGTATCTTTGAAGGTATCTACCTAAAAGGAACATGGCATTTTTTAAAAATAAAATAATATGTAAGCACTATTAAATAAACACTGATAACATTAGCAATTAATAAGTTATCATTAAATGTGATTATGATTTATGTTAATTCTATATTACATTTTTGAATGTTAATGCAAATTATTTGATGAGCTAAAATCTACACCCTTATGTTAAAGTCCTGGAATAATAATGTTCTAAAATAACCTTCATGTATGAAATCTGTCAATATAATATTTTGGTAACCTCAACATGTTACTTTTAATAGCAGTTAATTCTTTAAAACTGAACTTAGAGGTTGCTATTTCTTTAATAGGAGACAAAGTGAGACCATTTTTTAGCAGTAATTTAATATGAAAGTTTGACCTTTAACCTCTGCAATTGGTTGTTAACTTGATTCACTGACATACAGTTTTTACCCTCTGAGTTGAAAGAAAACATTCCACTTCCTCCTCCCTCTATTTGTGTGTGGAAGTGGTGGTGGCTCATTTTTTTAGGTTATCACTATTGTCTGGGAAAATGCTACAAAACAATTCAAAGTTTGCCACATCTATAATTGTTTACAGAGTTTGCCCCTATTATACATGATCAGTTCAGCATACAATCTTGTTACTTCAGAGAACAGATGATAAATACCACCAGAATGTAAATAATTGTTCCTAAATTATATTCACCTAAGATTGTTTATTTTGGGCAGTTCTGAAGTGCAATATGGCAAATTATGAGTATATTATCTTCTGTTTTTTCAGTACAGAAGAGAAACACCTGTGTTTGCTAAATACCATGTGAAGGAGAATCTTGAAAAACTTTTCAACAAGTTATCTGCCTTGGTTATCTCTTCAAAAGAAGTTCATGCTATTATTAAATATTCATTTGACTAACATTAACAAATACTTACATAAACATAGATGCAGTAAACAGTAAATGCTAATAGAATTCTATACAATTAGAATCTTTCTTTTCGGATTTAATTATTTACTATCAACTATTTTCCAGCAAAACTTTACCAGTTTTATTAATTATTTTCAAATAAGTTTGAATAAAGCATGGTATTCATGTTTCCTTATAACAAACAATGTGAAAAGGATTTTATTTTGTGTGAAGAGTCTTCTACCTATGTCTTCTTTACTGCTTCCTCAACTGTTCTACACAACACTAGTGTTGTCTTTAGAGTTTCCTCTGCCCACCAGAAAGCAATGTAGCCACTTATATAGTAAGCAGTAGGTGTTAATACATTTGCATAGGTGTGATGTCTATTTCATAAAATGACAGTTGTTGTGCACACAGGCTCGTAAGCCTCAAACTGGATTTCCTGCTACAGCAACTCAAACACGCTTTGTACTCCATAAGCCATGCTCTGCGTTACTACACTCCTCTCTGATCTTGCAGATGACAGCTAGAGGAAGAGAAGCAGTTGCTTCTATTCTGCTCTTCTTTGTAGCAGAACCGAAGAAGTTTGTGCGTCTAACATGAGAGGATCATTGGTTGAGATGAATCAGATGGGGGAAAATCTCTTCATCCGAGTCTGGCAGGTTATCGTCATCATTTGTGTAGAATCTTTGCATTCTACTACAATTCTTGGTTCTGATGACTCACTGTCTTCATGCTCTTGTGTTCTGAGGACTCACTGTCATGATCCACCCCCTTGACGGGGCGAAGGTCCCTAATATAAGTCACAGCATCCCGTTAACCAGAACCATGGTGTCCAGTCACCACTCCCTTTCCAAATTTGGACATGCAGATGGTGCACAGAGCCTTCACCCACACTATATCTCCAATTTTGTAGTTTGTATTCTCCTCACATGCAGGTGGAGATACAATGTCTATCCCTTTTACTCGCACCTGGTAGATGTATGTTCCATTTGCCAGGGCTGTGGAGGCTGTTGTATTGTCCTTCAGCATTATGTTGTAAAGATACTCCGCTTCCTCCGCAGAACACTTCTTTCCGGCGGTAATGCACTTGATGGTATAAGGGCACCTTTCCACTGTGCCATTCCCCACTGGGATGTGAGCACATCGAAGAAGCAGGCACATGCTCAGCCTTCTGCGAATTTTCTGAATGTGTTCCTGCAGAATGACACATCATTGTCAGTGAGTAGCTCAGTCGAAGAATATTGTCTCGAACTGCCAGATGACACTGGCAAAGTCCTGAAGAAATAGCAGGTGCCAGATGGAGATCTAAATAGGGCTACAATCTGCTGCCAATATGGGTGACATCAACTCCTGCTCGGCACCAAGTTTCTGTTACATCTAGCCGCCCAGTCTTCCACTGTACTGGAGCTGGATCTGTGGACTGACATGCCTCACATTGTTCCACCACTTCCTAACTGCAGCCCAAGATATTACAGGATTGACTCACCTTACAAAATACATCACCCTAGTGAGATGATCAGCCCAGTTTGCACTAGACTTGGCCAAGGCCACATCAATCGTTAGGCTGTATTCTTTGGCAAGCTCCTCCAATGTGCTGAGCCAACATCTTATTAGAATCTCAGTGGCCACTTGGTCAGAGTGTCAGAGATCCACTGATCCAGTTAACAGGTGTAGCATGATTGCTTTTCATTGGCATGCTAGATTAAAGCCTCTCAACACCACATCCAGCTCAGCAAGATTTATATGCTGCGAGTTTCTGTCCAGACGCAGCCAACACACTTCTTCAATGATGTCCCTTCAACTTCCGACACTACTCTGGTAGCCAAGGAACTTGCATCAACCCACACCTTTATTTCCTGACCTCACATGCACCAATTCTCTCTTGTAGGGTCCTCCTAACATACTCTTGTAACCGTTTTGGTGAGCATGCATTTTAGTAGGGCATTGCAGGTCTTCTCATCCCAAACTTAGATATTCACATTTACCTCTCACTTCAGAAACACAGTTGCTGGTTTGGGCCAGCCCCATACTGGTGAGCTTCCTGCATATAGAAAACGCTCTTTGACAAGTAATAGTGGCCAAAACTGGTGGGACCTCGCTCACTCATCTCTACTGAAGTACACCATGCTCCCCACTCCCCCAGATGTACAAGCCCAATAGTTTGGCCCCATTTTTCAGCCTCTCAGGGTCCTTGCACAAGAGTCCAAAATTAGTAAAGTGCTTCTGGACTTGTTTCATTGAAACTAGACTTTCATCAACATAAATATCTTCAATATATGCAGATGTGGCATGTTTAATCAACTTGTCCTCAGCCAACACCACATCAATTATTGACTACAATATAAGGGGCGCTATATCCAGCCTGAAATCCAGCCATGTAAGGCAGTACCTATGCCCCCTCAAAAGTACAGTCTGGAATGGCCAAAACGACTCGTGGACATGCACTTAAATATAAGCCATTCTTAAATCTGTAAGCGATGCATTATTACCCCCACTGCTGCCATTCTCTTAATTTGTGTGAACAAATGTCAGCATTTGCTGTGAATGTATTGACGTATGGACATGGGATATTCTGTCATCATGTTATGCAGCACTGTTGGGGACTTAACTTTCTGTCTACTACCACGCTTTAGTCAAAACCTTTGCTGCCTGGCCAAATTCGGTGCTGAAGTCCTGTTCATCAATGGTTATCACTGCACATAGGAGTGGTTTACTGTGACAGAACTCTGCTGCACCTAAAGGAGTTATTTGTACCCCTCCCATTTCTTTTATCATGTTCATTCCAATCAAGCAGCCTCTTGTGAGTTACCAAGACGTCAGCCTTGATGGAATTGCCACCATTCAGGTTCATGTTGATGACCTTGACCCTGCAGGCATTAGTCTCTCCATTGATGGTTGTCACATGCACAAACATTCTCAACACAGCCCCCCACACACGTCCTGCTGCCTTCCTTGGATGTTGTAGAGTTTGACAGCTGAGGCATTCTAATGCCAGGTGGTTTGGTCCATTATAAACGTAGCATGTAACATTGTTACAAGTACCAACAGGGATATCAAGACTCTTAGTTCATATGGCTAATGTTACTGCTGCTCCTACTGTTGTCGGTTCCAGCATGTCATCTTTTAGGATTGCCCAGTCATGCACCAGGGTTTGGTCAATGGACAGCATATCCATTCTCAACAACACACGAAGGAGTTGCTTGACCTGTGCTGGTAGTCTAGCCACAAGCGTACACCTAAGTCTGCAGTCACTCACCACTCCAAACAACCCTGCAAGCTTCAGTAGCTCTGCCAGATAAACATTGACGGATTTGTCATGTTGCATTCAGCACACTATAAATTGCCCATATGCTTCAAACTCATCCATTGCAGATCTTGCATATAAGGCAGTCTTTAATTTTGTCTGTGTCCGCCTTCTCATCTCTCAATTGCTGGTAGACAGCGAGCACCCCCCCATGGTTTGTCTCAAGGGAATAACGTGTTCTAGCCACTTCATGTTGCACAGTCTACAGACAAGTTTCACTTTTTCCATCCATTCAATCCAGCACCATCAAACATGAAAATCAGCTTCAGATGGAAACCACTGTTTATCTTGAAAGGCAAAAAAGCTTGTGAAGAGTCTGCTGCCTATGGCTGCTTTACTGCTTTTTCAACTGTACTACACTGCTAGCATCATCTTCAGAGTTCCCTCTGCACACCAAAAAGCAATGTAGCCATTTATGTAGTAAGCGGTAGATGTTAATATATTTGCATATGTGTGATGTCCATTACGTAAAATGACGGTTGTTGTGCACACGCGCTTGTAGGCCTCAAACCAGATTTCCTGCTACAGCTGCAGCAACTCAAACAATCTTCTTACTAGGTAAGCCATGTTCTAAATTGCTACATTTTTTTCCTTATTGCAACTATATCTTACTGACTAATGCTTATCAGGATTAGAGATATTAGAAGTTTGGCCTGACACAATAATATTGATAGTATCAGATAGGAAACAAATTAACCTGCTAGAAAATGATTTATGCAAAGAAGACATCATAGAATTAATGTATTTGTTATTGTTTCTGTCTTATTTATTTTTGTTGTATATGGATCAAGGAAAAAAAAACAAAAAAAGATTATTAATAGATTTTAATCTCTGTTTGCTCTCATATTGTTGAGTAACCTTGATGATAAATGGTAATTATTCACAATGCATTTTTTGCTGCATGTTTTTTTTTCTTAAATAACAAAACTGATTCCTTACTTTGTATTCATCATATGTAAGTACACAAGAATCCTGAATATATTTATGTATATCTTTTAACTATTGACCCAAGGCCTTTGATTTATTGGTTCCTTCATGACCATCAATTTGTCTTGCTGTAAATTGTTCCTGACAATAATATCTGTTTTCAAAATGATTATTCTATTTGCTTCCTTACTTTTTGTTGTGTTGCTTATACATTGAAGATATTCTCTTTCAAAATTTTTGTTTTAGTCATTGTTTTGAAAATGGTTTTCAATAATTTTAGTTTATTTCTAATTAAAAAATGTGTTTTTTACTTTACTTTTCAGAATTGCAGGAAAATGTTTAAAATAATTAAGTACTCGTTCTTTTCCTGACAAGTGGTGTATTTTGGTCAACAGTGAGAATGTTTTCTATTAGAAATGTTATAGTATCAATTAAGTCACAATTCATATTGCTTTTTTTTTTTCTCACGTATGATGTGTAGATTGTACAACCACAAAACTGATAAATAAAGGCTTTGGTGCCCATTAGAGATGAGTAGTTTAACTGAAAAAAGTTGTTTTTTCGGTTTCATCTTCATGCCAAGAAACCGCATTGAAATTTTTAAGTGCTATCTCTACTGAATAACCATATCCAAAGAAACACAATTGACAAAGACTTTCAGATGTTAATAAAATTAACTCCTTTATACCGTTATTGTAAGAGAAAAAGATTGAACAAAAATATGTTAAAAATATTTAATTGACTAGTTTTAGGAAATAAATATGAAATCTATTTGTTTATAAAAGAAATGAAGAAGAAAAAAAAAGGAAATATGACATGACACCTGAAATCTATTTGTTTCAGGTTTCAAAAAAAACAAAAACTTTTTGTGGTAAAATTAAGTTAACAACAAAATAGAAAGTAAAAATGAAAAAAAATAGTTGCCTGTTTTGTCTTAATGTTAAATTTTATGAAGTCGGATTTTTTGTAAGGGTTTTGTAGTAAGCCATTATGCTAATCACGAAATAAAGTTGTTGTAAACAAGAAAAATGAATGAAGATATTTTTTTTTTTATAAATTTGTTTTTTTTATCTAGTGAATGCACCTAAATTAGATATTAAGAATAATTAAAATAGTTCTTAATTTCACTTTTAAAATAATGTGTATATTTTCAGATATGCAAGTCTCTAGTCACCAGTGTAAAATTGTTTGTTTT
The DNA here is from genome assembly GCA_903632075.3 of Acanthosepion pharaonis. Taxonomy (NCBI): domain Eukaryota; kingdom Metazoa; phylum Mollusca; class Cephalopoda; order Sepiida; family Sepiidae; genus Acanthosepion; species Acanthosepion pharaonis. The sequence continues at coordinate 962,708 of CAHIKZ030002866.1, forward strand.
CTACAAATAAAATTAAGTTTCTATTTAGTGAATACACCTAAAATTAAATATTAAAAAAATAAAGTTTTAATCTCAGTTTTAAAATCTGTATATTTTCAAAACTGCAGGTCATTTTTTTTTCAACCCAACATAAAAATTATTCTTTTTTAGCCACTAGTGTTCGGTGGGTGTTCTGCCTATAAAATTCTTCTAAACATGGAAAATTAATTTACTTTATAATTTTTGAAGGAATTTGCTTCCTCTGGTCAGAGAAGAAATGAACATCTTCCTGGTTGTAGTTTAAGGTATCTTCTAATTGAGCATACAATTTCAAGAATATTGATAAAGATCAGTTACATTGATTTTGCAAAACAAAGTAACATGTAAAATTTAGTCTCGAATAAAAAAATCATATTTCACATTTTCGGCTGTTCAAAACAAAATACAGTTTTAACTCGCTGTAAAAAAAAAATAACTCAATGAATAAAGAAGGCACATACAAATGACATATTTAGAAATATTATTTTATTTTATTTCCAGCTATATGAATATTTTTAATTAAGATTGGACCAGAAATACACGAGAATTTGCGAGTTGAACGGGCTAAGTTTCAAATTTATCAATCTCAAACGATATCAGATATTGACTGGAAACACTACCATTACACAAGAAAATGAATGGCTTCCTTAGAAAGCAAGAATAATAAATTAAAAACCAAATCGAAAACTGCATGAAATATGTTTACTTTATATTTTATAAATTATAACTAACATAATTCACTTAAATTAGGTATACATGTATGTGTGTATATAAATTTAGATTTATGCACGTGGATATATGTAATTTTCTACATACAATGTGTGAAAGCATGTGCAATACCCTGCACTCATCAACAGCCAACCGGGGGAGGTAACACATTTTCAGTGGCTAAGGTGGTACTGCCACCCCTGGTGTCACAGGTGCTTTTGCCACCAGACAGGATATTGTTTATTTTTGTAGATGTGTCAGTCTCTTGCAAATTTTTACAACTGCAAGTCAGATTTTCAACATTGTGTTAAAAGCATTTTTTTTATCATTAAACAATACACAACACTCATAGAGACCGTTATCAATTGAAATTTATTGTTTACACTACCTAAAAATACTAAATTTGTTTATTCTTTATAATTCTTAATTTGCAAATATTGAATTACAATAAAAAAAAAGAAATCAGTGAGAAAAAATTAAATATGTCTAAGTGAAAAGGTTAATAGGCAAGAATGAACCAAACTGTAAAACCACATTGTTGACCTTTATTCTCCTGAAACAAATTACCCCAGAGTAAAATTCTATTCCTGATGGGGTTTTAGTTGGTCATGTGGATTGACTTAACAACCAATATAAAGTGTTTCCATGGAGATGGTGACACCTTTTTAAACCCTTGCATTACAAATTGTAATTTTCTATATTAAACAATCTACTTTGTCAATTGTAGTCTGACTAAAAGGAGATATGCCTTGTATATTACCATTTTACTACTTGAGGTTTTATTGCTCTATTGAGTCAGCATAACTCAAAATCACTTTAGAGGTGAAGGGTCAGCTACAAATGATGTGAATGTATTTGATTGTAGATGGTTCCAGTTTGATGCACACACAAGGAACAGTAATTAAAATTTGGAAAGTCAATGTGCATTTTTCATATTGTAATAAAGCCTTTCTTATTTTTCATATTTTTAAGACCACTATTTTCTTATAAGCTTGCCTCTATCATTTTATTTAAGAAAACAATAGAAAAGCATATGAACTAATGTCTAATTGTAGCATATACTTTTGTGAGTGCCCATTTATGAATCAGTATATTTGCATGCTACAGCTTTTCCAACTATTTAGTAACTATTAATTCAGAAGTTAAATAATCTCAGTGACTTGTATTACTGGTCCTTCAACAGCAAATATTAAATTCTGCTATTAAAGGGGCAGTACTTTTTCTTGTTCTTATACAACGGATATAAAGAGTGAGTGAAAAAATGTAAACACTTTTACTGGAGTACCTTTATTAGGAATTGATTCATTGATTTGTTTTTTTATGGCTTATAGACCCTTGTGGGTCATTTAAAACCAAGACATATTTTGAATTATAAGATTAACTCTTTTCTTTCCAAGTTTATATTGCATGAACACTTTTTTGAGAACAACAACAATGTTTTCAGATAAAAGTCCTACTACTTAACCCATAGAGATGGATTCATGCCTTTCTCAAGTGTATTTGTGTTCAAGTGAATATAACAAACTTAACTGGAATCTGAACTTGGTTTTTCAATTACTTTTATAAGAAAAACAGAACTGATATTATGATTTTAAACAATTTATTCAATCACCTGGGTAAGATTTTCAAGTGTTTTTTCATAGAGATGATAAACAATTTTTGAAATCATAAATTCTATTTATCTTATAAATATACTCTCATAGAAGTGTTAATATTTTAATCATCCTATATAAGCACCTTGTAATTTAGTTTTGTGACTATAAGTATTAATCAAAAAACAAGTCATGTATTTTAGAAACTGTATTTTGTTATAAAGTTGTCTGGATTAGTTAAGAAATGTGAGGTGTTATTACCTGGCTTACTTCACAAAGAAACTTTTCTGCTTACCATCAGCATGGCTGATGCTAAACCCCAGGAGAGCAACACACTGCACCTTCTTGGTCTCATGTTTTCCACTGACATGACGCGGAGTGATTATATTGAATCAACTGCTAGGTCTACTCCCAGGAAAGTTGATTCACTGTTTCATACCCAAAAAATTTTCTTGTCAGAATCCATTTTGCACATTTATAAATCTACCATTCATCCATGCATCAAACACTTCTGCTATATCTGGCCTGGTGCTCCTGCTAAATATCTTGAGATTGTTGACAAAATTCAAAAAAGGATCTGTAATGTAATTGAGGCATCTTCACTTCAGTCACTTTCTCACTGGCATGATATGGCTTCCCTCTGTATTTTCTACAAATATTTTCATGACAACTGTCCTAATGAGGTTTTCTCCCTGATGCCTGTGTCATAGTGACATTATCTTGGGACATTGCTTGGGGTGAATTGATTTAAAAAAAATAAATTCCAAAGTATATGCCTCCTCTTTTATATTGACCTACAAAGTTGGTTATATAACAGGAAAAACTGAATCTTCCAACCAATAATCTATGTTTTATTTATTATAATTTTTTTTTTTTTGGCTTGTTACAAATAGTAACTGAATGGCATTCTTGCAAAATAGTATTTGACATGAAAATGCATATGAAACAGAGGTGTACCACTGAATTCCACCATGAAGTAAAAATTGAACCCATTTAAAATTCATTGAGATATTGAAAATAATGTTTATTAAAGTTACTGTAATTTTTTACTTTAGAATTTTTTCCAGATTACTAACAAATAAATTTAAATCCTTTTGCAGTGCAGTAACTTTCAACTGTTGGCTTATAAATTGTCATTTTCTCTATATTTCTTTCAAACTTATCTTTTCATACAATAATTACATAGAGAAAAATAACCAAGTATTGAAAGAAAAAGGGCTATTATACTGCTTTTATTTGCTACAAAATATTTTCTTTAGCTATTTTATTTTATAGTAAAGTTAGCTCAGTCCAGAGCCTAAAAATCTTAAGATAATCCTATTCTATAACTTTATTAAGTGAAGAATGAAAATCTTATTATATATGTAAATTTACAAAATCAATTAGATTAATCAACACATTAACCAACTACCCCAATAAACAAGAACTGCAAGTAATTAAGAGATCATTATGGATATGATTACCTTTATGTTTTTTTTGGGTTTTTTTTAAATATCCAAAATAGCCTTAAGGTTTATTCTTGGATTAGACATAAGAGTTTTCTCTTTACCCACTTTTTCTTTTTTTTAATGTAGATTTCTTATGTAGTGGTGTTTTAAATGGTATAAACCAAAACAAAGAGATGGATAAAAAGCAAAAAAGAAAAACTTATTGATCATCAGAATTTATATATACTTACAATACACAAATGGCCTATATGAATTAATTTTCAACTCCATACCACTTTTGATTATATAGCTTAAAATACAAAACAACTTCTAATTTTTCATGATATTAAACCCGTCCTAATTTAACATGTCTGTAATATATGTGTGTGTGGTGTGTGATATCTGTTAATGAATTCAATAGATTTATTTTAATTTATCAAGCAGGATGGTATCTCTGCAAAACTTTAATTCAGAAGATATATCATTTGAACTATATATATATATGTAGGAGGCATGGTGGAGCAGTGAGTAAAGGCTTGGACTTTGAGAGCCAAGTTCAAATTTCAGTCGAATCCATGACATTCACTTACATGCTAATACCCTTGGGAAAGGTATGAATCCTCTTCTTCTCCCTCCAGCTATGGATAATTAACAGGACAGACTGGGTTCTCTAGCCTTGGATGGCAACTGGTCTAGGAGAAGGACAACTCTGAATTCAAAACCTGCAGAAGGTTGTTTGGGGACCTTGTGGCCCATAGTGCACCAGGTCTCTGTATTCAGCCCTTCAAAAAATGTGGTTGGTTATGCACAAAGCCTTCACCACTATAATCAAATCATATGTGCTGATTGAGAGAATTATATATTACAGCTGGAATAGGTAAACATGTCATAGGTAACAATTGCTAGATGGGCACTGACATTAAAAAATACAGATGTCAATTGAAAAGAGACCAATCTCTATATTTTTCAAATTATTTTTCTTATCGTGGTATTAATACAATGACATTATCTTCTATAGTATTATTATCCTGGAAAAGTAACTACAAATATCTGGAGTTTATTTTATATCTGAAAAAGTTATCAGTTGCCAATTTTTTCAATCTTTTCAAGATTGAAAAAATTGGCAACTGATCACTCCTCTGACCTTGCACTAACATCTCTGTGGAGGAAAAACTGGCTGGAATGAATGCCACAAAAACTAAACTAGTTACATTCCATCATCGCTGATCAGACCCTGAACTATCACCAATCATGACGAATGGATGTTCCCTCAGGAAAGCCCTCTGTCTTGAGAGCATGTAGTGGAGCTCATACATACGATCCATCACTAAAGATGCTGGAAAAATGGTCAGTTTTCTCTACTAAGTAAGTACCAAAGTCCACCTGTTATCCTTTACCTTTACAAGAACTAGATCAGGCCAAAAATGGAATACTGCTGCTATATATGGGCAGGAGCTATCCAGTTTTCACTTTCCAGTCTTGATAGAGTCCAAAATTATCTTTGCGCCCTTGTGGGTGAGAAAGTATTTTCCATCCTACAACCCTTTCTCACAGATGAAACATTGCCAGCTCTATTACTATTTCTATGGGAAGTGCTCAGATGAACTATATTCCTTATTTCCAGCAGTTCTAATTCTGATCTTCACCCTCTTATCATCATTCTATGCACATTATAGTGAACCACTCTCATTCTTTTCGTATTCTGATTGTGAGATGTAAGTTCCACTCAGGCATCTTCTTCCAATGAACCACTGTTGTGTGATCAACTCCATTGCTGGTGTTTTCCTGATCCCGACAATCTTAACCTGTTCAAATCTAGGATTAACCATTATCTTCCTCACATATCTGCATAAACTGTGCCTCTTTGTAACCTTCTACTTCAAGTGGCTCCCAGGCCTTGTACAGAGTGAACATCACTGAAAAAAAAAAAATTCCCTTTTAGAACTGCAAAGCTTATGGTTTGCTGATTCCTTTCTTTGTTTAACTTAAACTAATGTTCACATTTGAATTGGATTTATTTTGACTCTTCACTTTAACACAAGTGGTGATAAAAATAAGGGCATGTAGTTTTGACAATTTGGAAGTTTAGCTTTTATAGTAGTTAATGCCAAATTTTTTTTATTGATATTATAATTCAACATTATATCCAGTAATTACTAATTTTCTGTTGCACATGTATTTTTCTTTAAGAGGTCAGTAAAAGATGCCATCATCGTCACTGTTTTATAAATGGTTAAGATACCTCAATATTAACTGCAAATATCTGAGAAAGCTGGAACACTTCTCTTTAAGTGTAAAAGCAAGGCACTGTCTGGAAATTGATCCTTAAAATGTAGGAAAATGATATCTTACAAATGTCACCTCTTTGTTGTTGTTAGCTTTGTTATTGACATTGTTTTAAGAAAAGAAGCTTTCCTGTTGGTTTTCATAAAATGCAAATAAGAAAAGGAATTACATCAGAAAATGTTTAAATTAATTAAATTTAAATTAATAAATATTTGTTATGTAAATTTTAAAAAATATTTGTTTCAGTAATACTGTCATTATTTGGTGTTAGCAGATTCTATGACCAAAATATATTTAAAAAAATGTTATCTTAATAATAGGTACCTGTCCAAAAATGCTAAAAAATTAGCATACCATGATGAAAACATGCTCTAAAGATAAAGTTTTATCATCAAAATCATTATGTTATTAGTAAGAGGAATGATCAGAGTATTTTTTGAATATTTAATTAAATTTTTACTCCTTTTCAGAACATTCAAAATTTTGATTAAAAACTTGTTTTTCTTTCATCAACAGTTGTACTAACTTTTAAGCATAGCAAATTTTAGCATCTTTTTTTTTTTGCAAAAATCAAACAATTGTCAGATTTTAATTAAATTTTCAGGACTTATTCAATAAATGAATGAAGTTATTTTGGAAAATATTGTTTTTTTTTTACATATGTTACCCCTCACTTACTTAATTTTATAAAAACTTGAGAAATTTGTGATAATTTTTAGTGACTATATTAGTTAAAAGCAGAATTCTTTGATGAATATAAATCACTGATTTTAAATCAGACCCAGTCTTACCGAAAATCTGTTCTGAACCAAAAAATAAAGAATGCAATGAAATTAAGACATTATTTAATAAGGGAAGATTTTAATTGCTTTTTTGAATAATATATATTAAAGACAATATTGTCTGAAAAAAAATTTTCGGTGAAAAATGAATTTTTACAAAATTTGTTTTTATTTTTTACAATTTTAAATTGAATAATTTATAAAGTTTTTAAAACTTTTAAAATTCATTTTCAATGAGATAACTCTGAGAAAATATTGTTATTAAGTAAAACTATATTTATTAATCACATATTGTAAAGCTTATTGCAATTTGACAACCCCGAATATTTTAAAAAGAATTTCAATTTGTTTTTGTATGTGATATACATGCAGAATTTCAAAGTATGAATGTCCAAACCTATAATGTTATCATTAATAGGTCACATGTTTTCAGGGTTGTCTCCCCTTATGGAGGAAAAAATCACTCAAACTTTATCATCTGATCTACCATACTTATCTATGAATATGTTCAGTGGTCAATTGGCTGTCAATAAATCAATTAACACATCAGAAAAACAAAACCCCATTGTTAAGAAATGCTTGTATACAACATTTTATGCTATAAGTAATATTTGTTTGAAATCAGATTAATTTAACTTTAAATTTGCTAATTTTCCTCAGATAACATTTCAGAAATATATATTTTATTTTTGCAAGATGTTTAAAACTGAGAATTAACTTTTGTTTGCAAATGTGTCAAAATGGCTGATTTTTATCTATTTTACTGAGAAAAAATCAATTCTGATCAATATAATTTCCGTTTGAAATACACCATAGAATATTTTGCTTACTGGAAATAGTAATTTTTAAATCCTTTCAATTAAAACTAAAAATGAAAGCTTCAAAAAAGCTTTACCATTTTTAAAAATTCATTTTAAAACTTAAGTATACCATTATTAGTATTAGTGGAGGTACCTACTTAATAATCCGTCAGAATTTTCAAGAATTTCAATGTGGCATAAATTAAAATATTACACATTATGGTAATCTAATTATTAGATTCTCTATTGTATTAATTTATTATATTTTATTTTTTGTTCTTCTCTTTTGACCTTTTCATAGTAGGGATCTTTCTGCTTCTTTTATTTTATTAAAAAAAATAATTCCATGTAATCAATTGTTTTAATCCAGTTCATAAAGATGTTTAAAAACATTAAATAAAGGTTTTTATTTTAATATATAAACTATGCTTTGTTATAAAATCAGTAAAATTGTCCTTTTTGTTTATATAAAACATACAAGAAAGATATGTAAAAAAGTATAAGGATGGATGGGTTGAAATTTAACTTGTTCTTTGAAAGGAAGTAGACATAGGAGTTGATTATGTATAATGGTTGTCCATCAGTAATAGTGATATATCTAAGGGGCAGTGATGATGCTATTAGACTAATAGAGAAAAGGTTGAGCATATAAAGAAAGAAACATAGGTTCAGGTACCTTGATTATGATATCAATAAAGTAACTGAGATGAGATTTTATGTCATCAGTTAACAGTTTATAAACAATGGTTAATAATCAACTACTTTTATAACTGATTGTGAGTGTTGTGCTTCTTTTTAGCTGCTGTTTTGTCCCAGCACAATATACTCAACTAAAATGTATGATGCAGAAACACATGAATATGCACTACTGATATTTATGTGATTTTAATATGATATCTTAGAGCTATCTTATTCTAGTATCATTTGTATGTTTTTAATTCATATCAGAAGAATTTGGCTGTATCATTCTAAAACTTTAACCTTGGAAAACTAACTGCTTCTTCTGATGAAGGACTGACATCTGATTCCACTGTATAATTAATCTATAAGAATTCTTGATAAACCTAAAATTTCTGGTATTAATATAAGTGATACAGATTTATATTCTAGGTTCATAATTTGACAAAAAAAATCTATCTATCTAAAAATGACTTTTTTTTATGTATTCTTTCAAACCAGTCTCTCATCATTACCTGTATCATCATCAGCCCCATGACCATGTATGGTCATAGGGTTACTATGCTACTGAGCAGCTGACCAATTCCTTCCACATTCCTGGATTGAAATCTGGAGAGGTATTCATTCATGCATAGCATGTATTGGGCAATTAGACTTGGTTGAATACATCCCTCTCCAAGTCAAAACACAGGCAATGTTCTCCAACTTGAAGGCTCACCTTGGTTACAGACACTGGGTTGTTGATTGCATTGGCTCTGGTCATTAACTTTAGTCTAGGAAGCCTTCACCCCTTCCCCAGATATGATGTGTCATCACCTCACTGGCTGCATCCATAGCTATGGAGCCCAGTCTACCCCATTGAGCTAGCTGGCCATGGATCCTACAAGAAGGTTCATCCACCCTTTGGTTTTAATCCTGCTGAGTATCAAGTTACTCTCCTCTCCAGAAAAGTCTGGTGGAGTGAACTGGTTTAGGTGTAGATGACTCATCCATACAGCAAGTAGTACTACCTATATACAAGATACCTTTTCATTTAACAGAAGGAAATATTTGTTAACCAGTGGGCTCATTGTGTGAAATTTGACTGTCATAGAAATGTAGCATTTTCATTGTGCATGAAAATGTTAATGATCAGCTCATAACTGTGTAACTAATCTCAAAATCCTATCCATAAATAACTTAGTTTAGTGTAAACTGAAACCTCTTTAAACAGGATATATCCACTTAGTAATCAATAACATATATACCATGATGGTTAGTCATAATTTAATTGGTCAAGTTGTATACCTTAGTAAATAATGTTTTCCACTTCATTGTATTCAGAGCTAGCCTTATGCATATCCTGCATTCAACAAAACTTGTTTTTATTTGTATGTTTATACCCATCAAATATTTGAAAACAGCACATCTCAAAAGGTTTAAAAAAAAAACCATTGTCTTGATTTCTGATCAATCTTCACTATGATCAGCTTTTAGCTGATAAATTAGAAAGTTCTTGTAGACCTAGTAGGCTCCTCTAATATTTGTACTGATTTTTTCTTTCAAGGAATTTGTTATATTATCAAATATTAATAAAGATAAAAATTACATTTTAGAAACAATAAAAAAAATAGACATTTCTCAACTGTATTCAAATCATTTGTGTAAAGTACCTGAATGAATTCAGTTAATATCTCAATGTTGTTTTTTTTTATAGTAAAGCAGTTCTAAATAATAATAAAGAACAATGGGCATTTGGTTGATTAAATTTGTATTTTTAAATGTAATGAAATGGATTTAATGTTATCGGATGTATTAAAGAGAATATTTATCAATGTGATTGATAAAATTCTCAAGACCTGTGACAAAAAAATGTTCTTTGTATATAAGAATTTAACTTTATGGCTAAATAACTACTTAAATCATATTACCAGTCAAAATTAGAATATATTTTTTGCATAAAACACAAAAATAAAAATCACCTGACAAAAATTTAATTAACAACCGTCTTGTTTAAAATGAATTATAGAAATCTATTCCTCTTAAAAATATTTATATTGCTGTTCTGTTTGGAAAGATCAGTATGTTATTATTTCATCTAAATGAGTGTTTAATTATTTCACAGACATAAGAAACCATTGGGTGAATAATTAATTTCAAAGCCATAAATTGTTTGTAATCTAATGTTGGAATTCATTAGTGTCTAAATTGCATTTGTGTGTTTATTTCAGTTGTACAGACATTGAATCATAGAAGAATTTCTTCATTCAGTGCATTTTGAAATAAACCTGTTGATATATCATTAATAGGAATAAATATAACGATTTTATTCCATCATAGTTACAGTATTGGACAGATTCCAGCTACACATTTTTTGTTGCAACTAATTCTTAATAAGAACTTAGTATTGAAGGTCAATGTGTAGTCACAGGAGATGATGGAGGTATAAATAACTGAGAAGTCAGGACCATTTGGGTCACATTAGTAATGTTCCCCTCCCCAACCAAAAAAGTATCATGAATAGATGTTAATAAAAATCTTGTTTTATTGTTTATTGATTGTTTCTATACAATTCATTCAGTGTTTTATGATGTAATTTCATGTAGATTCTGCATTAAACAACCTGAAAATTATTTTAAAATGATAGAATTTAATTAATCAAAAAATGAATTTAAGCCTAACATTTGGCAATTAAAAACATCTTTTAGTATTGCAAATATTCTCCAAACCTATCTTTCCTAATAGCAATAAACTATAATTAATGATGAACATCAATCACTTTAATCTCTCTGTTATGATTTGGATTGTATTAAATCTCCGGGATGATCTTGAGATTCTTTATATTGCTTTTCTTCTTGAATTTCAAGCTGACTATATAATTTCTAGTTGAAATTATAAATACATTCCCTGTAATAAGTTATAATTTCCTTATAATTCTATGTAATATGTATTACTCAATTTTTATCTTCCCTATGTCTGCACAATGATTAAAACTTCATATAATTTCCAACTACTATTGGATTATTGCCAACATGAACCTAACTACTTTGAAATAAACAAAACAATTTGACAATATGTGTGACTAATTGATGCCTATTTCTCTCTTAGTAAATACTCCAGATTAGTCTAAGAAAGTACACAGCAGATTAATCAGTTGCTATCCTGAATAGCATACAGACACTTTTTACTTTAATAAAAATAGGTAGGCTTCAAACTTAGTCACTTGTATTATTTAGTTACAAGTAGTGTTTTTCAATAGTTTTGGCATCAATGACAAAAATGTGCTTAATTTATTTTCAGATTTTATTAGAATATCTCAAAATCTTTACAATAAAATTGTACAGACTTGTACATGATCTATGATTTGATTGTTTGTCACTTTGTGAAGGCAAACCAACAAACTCTTTACTAATTGATTTATTCTTGTTTTTTTGTTCTGATTTCTAACAGTTATAGAGAATTGAAATGGCTTAATATGTAAAAAAAAAAAAGAAAAGAAAGTATTTTAAAGTAATTATTATAATTAATGACAACTAGAAAAATAAGAAAATTAATTGAATACAATTTTAATGAAATTAATATAAAAGTTAAATTTAGTTTTCCTTTCCACTTATTTGTTTGTATTATAAATTTCATATGCAGTATTTGGTATAGCATGTATTATTCAAATGTCATTCAATAGACAGAAATGGTACTTTAATAAATAATCTATCCTGGTTATCTTAAGTTTTTAATACTTATGAAAAGTAATGTTTTGTTTTTTTTTTAAGTGGGTAGATGCATTTTATCCAAATATTAATATCTTCATGCTGTATTCACTGGAACATACATGACAAAAGCACAATTCTAGCTTAACTTGACTGGTGAGTTATTTTGATTTCTAAACTGAGATCAAATCAATATGAAAAAGTCAAATAATTTAGATATCCAAATATTTAAGATGATCCTTTCAATGTTTCAATTGCTTATTTCTGCAGATACAAACAGCCTCTTTTCAAATTCTAACTTAAGCTCTGAGAAAATATTGTTTCTTTATTGTCATTTGTTCAGTTTTTCCAGTTTTTGTTTTTTCTCTTTGATATTTTAAAGGATTGTTAACCCTAAAATTTATTTAATTTTACTGAATTTGTATTTTGAGACACTTTTATATTTAAGATTTTTATTTTAGCATTGAATGATATTAGATTTTTATAAAGATTTATTTGCATGCAAATAGTAACTTTAAGAGTTGATCCATGATAAAAAGTGACTTAAGATGGATCTAGTAAAGAAATTAAGAATATCTATTTGTTTTGTTATTTAATTTTAAATATTAAATTATTGAATGCAGTTTTACCTACTATATAATAGGATTAAATAATATTTCTTGTAAACTGTTTTTATGAAATTTCTTCTCAAAATTCTTCTCTTTGTATTCTAGGAGACACTGATCCAAAGCCATAATTTAAAGTCAGTTTCTTCTTTTTACTTTTGCATTAAATTTGGAACACACATACAGGCTCAATTTATAACCTCGTAACATAAATAACGATTCCTTTAATTTTCTCATTTAAGCTCTTTTATATACTTAGTTATTTCTATCGTTGGTTGCATTTTTCATGTTTGATGATAAATATTTATTAGTTGTCTTTTTATGCTTTCATTATTTGATCAAGTGGAATTGACAACAAGAAAACAAAATGTCTCAAAGTCATTCAACTGCTTGCTTATAGCTTCATTCTCTTTTCAACTTATTTTCTATACTTTTATAGCAGTGCTCTAAAGAATTTTTGCAGTTATTAGTCCATGTCTTTTTATTGCTGGCTAATTTATTAAAATTCCATATCCCTTCAGGACATAAGGCAATCATGTTTCTCCATAGCATCATGAAATATATGTGAATGGTCATGACTTGGGAAAGATTGTTGTGTGATTTCTCATTGCCTCCTACAATATTTGGAATTCAGATATTTTGTCAAGGCTGGTAGGAGGATTCAGTCTACCCTGCTTTTAACAACAGACTGAAGTTCATTTTTTGATCATAATCATTATGCTACCCACACTCCATTTTTGGCGATACTGTGGGGAAATAGCAATTTTCTTTGGTTTTCTTCTAATGTCACTGGATTGAAGACATCTAGATTAAATTTAGTTTTTATTGAAGAATAAATATGTCTTTTTTTTTATTTCATTATCATATTAATCTCATTATAATAATTTTTCCCAAACATTGACGAGAGAAGTTGATATTTCTACTTCTACCATTTAGGAGTCTCAAATGGCTGTATGATTGGATTCAGTCAATAAAAATAGAATCTTAGCCATCAATTATACTTTCTTGAAAGACCAAATATTGACATATATTTGGTATTAAAATGTAATTAAAGTTGTTAATTGTTGAGTTTGCACCAATTACTGCATTTAGATTTACTAATTTAATGGAAAACCTGCAGTAGCACCCAATAATTCAGAAAAATAAACATAAAATACTGTGAACAATTCTATTTTTCTGACAATAGTTTTAAAAAACTATCATGTTGCATTTCCATTTTTTATCTGATTAAGTTTGAAAAAAAAAAAGTTGATAATGAGTTTAATCCAGAATGCGCTGATTATATCAGAATTCCAAACTTATGAATAAATTGTTTCTGTTCACTGTAGCATTTAATAATTAAAAATTTATCAGTGAATGCAAACTGCTGCTTAGTTGGATTGAATTGTTCATACTAAGTACCAGGATTTGAAATTGGTCTTTAGGGCTTTCATTAAAAGGTTCTAATATATGTTGATATTTATACTTCTTAATTATCATGATTTTTATAAGCATTGATTGAAAAAGAAACAGTTTAATCTTTCCAATTTGAATTTGATTTTTTTTATTTTTATATATCAATTATGCCAAAATAATCTCAATCTCAATCCTGTGAATGACAAGCACTTGGAATATACAATACCACCAACAGCAAGTTTTTAAAGATGTTATGTCAAGAATGATTGCAAGTTACAAATAATGGCCAGTCTTTCTATTAACTATGTATAAAAAAATAATCATCTAATATGCACATTCACATGACATGCTTTATATGACATACTGAATGACATGTGTTACTCTTTAAAATAGTTTGTGATGTCAATTGTTTGTCTTCTGTTGCCAAGTAGGTACAATCCCCAGATTAATAATCTAGCATCATTTGATTCTAAATTGTGTATTCTCTATAAGCTGTTGTTTTCCTTGGCTCTTCATCTGGTATTTTTCTTCAAGTTTTATTTATGTTCAGGTTCTTACAACATTTCACCTTTCTTGGCAGATCTTCTCTTATCACAATGTGGGATGCATAATAATAAAAGTGATAAAACCAAAAGCATGAAGAAACTGAATGAAATAGACTAGACTACATGTCTAAAAAAAAAAAAATAATAATAAAAATAATAATTTAAATTTAAAATTTCAGTATTTCCTGCCAGTTCACTACATATATATAATTCCATCAACAAAATCATTCCTTTAGTCTAATGAAGTCCTTCTTGAGAACAAAATACATTACTCAGAATTTTTCAACTGTCATTTGCCTAACAACATTTTATATATTTATGTATATTTAGTGTATATGTTTTTAATATTTAATCGTATTGCTTGCTATACTCAATAGATCCCTGGATGCTATAAAGAGACCAACTCACCCAATTTCATAAATGAAGTCTTCCTTTCAAATGATATAATACTTTCAACAATAAATGCTGATTTATTTTCTTATAGCATGTAACAGTTTCTTAACCTGAATTTAAAAGAAATAATACTGAATGTCTTTTTTTAGTGCAATTTGAAATGTTCCCAATATAAAAAACATTACTCATGCTTAAGGAATAAAAATTTTAAATTACTGACCAAAAAAAAATCAACCTCATTAAAAGAAATTTGCTTTATAATGATAGTTATTTAATTGAAGATTAAGTGCTGTCCATATATTGAATAATATCAATTAAGTGTTTTGAAGTATATAAATCAAAGTTTCCTAATTGAATGCCCCATCCTCAGTAGTAGAGGAGCAGAAAGATTATACATACAAGTCTATATGTTCATATGTAAATGACACAAGAATTATTTCCATATCACAACACCAAGAAAGTTGTTAAAGCAGTTGTTTTTTTAGTTAAGTTTATCCTTATTATTAATTTTGACCAGTTTTTCTTTTATTTAATTGCTTTTACAACAAGTGTCAGATTATTATTTTATATCCATTAATTTTTATTCTTCTTTGTAAGTTTTTATTATATCTCGTGCAAGATATAATAAACAAAGTAAACCCGAGTGTTGGTTTTCAATAATAATTTTATAATCGGATGTAGGTATGTCAAAATACAGAGACAGAGTCAGGAGTAAGCTAACCGCAATAGGTGTTAACAAACGAAGACCTTTTTTTTACTGTTCGCTGTGGCCGTACTTTATCGGCAACCAGTCCGTCCATTATCGTGAATGGGGAAGTTGGGTTATCTCATCACAACAGTTTTGTTCCTGTTTTAATATTTTTATTTGTACTTATGAACTTGGTGTCTATTCCCCAAGTTCTCATAAAACTGCGATTTCCATGTGCCTTTTATCTCTTCATAGATTACTATATGTATGCAAATGAAACTATTTATTTCATCAAAAATTAAGATTTTAAGATCAAAGTTTGAAGACACTATTTTATATGCACATGAATTAGGACCTTTAAAAATATTCTCATGAATTATTACAATATTCAACTTATAATCAGTTTTAAAAATCAGTAATGTTGATATGACATAAATATTAACTTAGAGAGTTGGATGATAAAATTTAAATTGTGGAATCAAGATGTATCAAAAATATACTTGCAGATATTATTAAATCTACAAGAAAGGAAGTTAATTTTCTTAATATTTAAGCATTTATTCATATCTTTAGAAGAGATTATGAATAAACAATGATTTATTTGCAGGTACGTTTTTAAGTTATTTTAATCCTTTATATTTTATCACATTATTTATTTTACATACTATAGATTCATATTCTAAATCTTTCCATCTGAATTCAATTTTAACAGGTTCACTCTGAGATATATTTGGCTCATTGAATTGGTATTCTTATATGAATATTATTTGGTAATATGATAATTTATTAACACATCAATCAGGCCAATTTCCTTGTCTTTGTTGTTTTTACAATATCTCAGCCACTGTACTTTCTTGTCTTCAGATATTTGTTACATTCATTAATGTACCAAATATATTCTTGTAATGTTACTAAATGCAACCAAGAAAGATTGGAGGATATAGTAGCAGAAATAAAAATAACAAATCCAAGGTTTTACTGGTAATTGCAACAACTCTGAGAAATTCACACAAAAATTGATTTTTTTTTTTAAACATAATAATTGTAATTGTCTTCTAACATGATAATTCTCAGGTGATTTATGCTGTCCATACATAAAAAAATGCTTAAAATAACTATTTGTCTAATTTGAAGCATAATATTTTTTTTATTTACTGGGTTATTTTGTTGTTTTTTTTTTTTTACAATGATGTTCACTCTGTACAAGGCCCGAGAACCACTCAAGGTAGAGAGTTACAGAGCTTATGCAGATATGTAAGTAAGATAATATTTAACCCTAATCTTGAAGAGGTTAAGATTGTAGTGAGTAGGGAAGCAACCTCTCTGGAATTGATTCCACAAGCCAATGGTTTGTTTGAAAAATCTGTTTGAGTAGAACTTATATCTCACCAAGGCAAAACAAAGGGAATGAGGGTGGTTTGCTACAACGTGCAGGGCTTAGTCATGAAGGTTAGAACTGATGGAAATGAGTATAATTCATCTGAACACACTCCATGGAAATAGTGATAGAGGTTTGCAACATCTTGTTTGTGAGAAAGGGGTTGTAGGTGGAAAACAATTCATCAACAACAAGGATGCAGAGATGCCCCTGAACTCCAATGAGAGAGGAAAATGAAGATTGGGCAGCTCCTGTCTTTATTAACCAGATATACTTTAGTCTTTATTGTAAAATTAATACCAATTATTCATAACAAAATCATAAGATGATAAGAGCACAATTTTGTTTTTAATTTGTGCTACTTTCTATTTTCAAAATGACAAACAACAAACTAAAAACCTAACAAAACAACACTTAACTGAGTAATCACAGATATCCTATTATTTTGTTTTTAACCTGCTTATGTTAATGGAATTATCTACAATTAACTTAGGATGACTTAAAAAATGCAATCATATTGCAAATTAGGTTTCTGTTCTAAATATTTTGATTGAAAGTTATATCTGATATTATAAAAACTAATTTTTAGAAATTGTATTTTTGAATAAAAAGAATTCAGTCATTACAAAATTAAATAAAACTGCAAGTCTTTATTGTTTATTATCATTTGAAGTTGCTGATTACACTCATTCTTATGACTCAATAATCTCAAAAATATACTTTTCCTTCATAATTTTTATTTGGGTATATTTTTGTAAGTTTCTAATTAAGAGTATATATATCTTGCTATTGTGTTTTATTATTTCATTTATTTTTGTTTTTAAAAACATTTTGTTTGCACTAAAATTTATTTTTCACTTATTGTTATTTTTAAAGTCACACATTGATGCACTTATCAGGTTATATCAGACTGTCCATAAATTATTAAGTTGTACCAAATTAAGTTGTTAAGCTGAATGTTGTCCCTGTTAAGGGACAACATTCGGCTTAACAAAGCTGCCCATGGTTAGTATATACTTAAAAGTATTGTTTTTTCTTTGGACACTTCTTTGTTATTATGATGCATGCCATCAGCTCTGTTTTTCATAATCTTCCTTCCTTCTCATCTACCACCAATACTATCTTCCCTTGTTCTATGCTCATAAATGAGCATTTTATAATATTGCCATCAATATTGGTTTTAACCTTATCTCCTGATCTGTACTAATGACTCATCTTTGTACAAAGCCTATTTTGGCATTTGTTGAACACCTTCACTTGCCTTCAGAAGCATCACTTTATTCTTTCCATTCATGCTCTTTCCCATACCATGATGTTAGATTCCTTTTATCAAAAACAGTTTATTTTACCCTCTTCAGAATTTAAACAAAACCATTCTTTTCTAACTTCACTTATTTTTATTACTCTTATTCGTGCTTGTTTTGTTTTGTTTAGAATAAGGTACTTTTATTTCTGGAATGAAACAATTAGACAAGATTGTTTTTAACTAATACGCAGAATTGTTTTTGTTATCAAGCGATCTTTTCTTTGCATCTTTTTGCTATGTTTATCTCTTGGCTTCTTTCTAAGGATGCTGAAGCAATAAAAAACTTATTTATTTTTATTACAAAACAACTTGCCACTTTTCTCATGAAAGCAAACCAAAATGATTTCTATCTTTAAACATTACTAGTTTCTAGGAGTCATGCTAATCCATAACCTATTTAACACATGATACCATTATTTTTCACTTTCTCACAAAATCTGAGAAGCCTGTGGCTGGTTATGGGAAATTTTTCTTTGAATTATCTCATTCCCATCAAATTTTCATGGTGTGATATTCTCTCAGTTGAAATGTTAATAAAATATAGTTGTAAATTTGAGTACATGGTATTTCAAGATCAAATCTAAGATAAATTACTAATTTTTTATGCTATAAATATGGGATAAATAATTATCAGTTGGATTAAACTCTTTTTTTTTTAACTTTTTCCAATATTTATGATATTCTTTTATCACAATAGCATCATTTAGATAGTTTGATTTCTAGTTATAGTCTACCAAATGTTTTCTTGTTCATTTAGTCCCATAAAAAACAACAAATTTATACTATATCAGAGTTTATTATGATACAAGTCAATATTTATAGAGCAAAATCAGTATTAACCCACCAATGTTGGCAAAACTTTCATGATATACATATATTAATGCTGGTGCACTTCACTGTGATCTGATCACAACAGATGCCTCTTTGTGTCTGCTTGCAGTGATAGTAAACATGTCTTCAAAGAGTCTAAGTCTTTGCTGACAGAATGAGCACTGAGACTATTCAAAAAATGTTATGATGCTGCATAGTGAAAAGATTGACTCTATAAAAGAGCAGAGTACCACAATAATAATTGGAAAAATATATTTAAAGACTCACATGTGACAACCTAATTGTAATAACTTAAATAATTTTATTTCTTTATGAGCAAACTAGTAAAATAATGAAATTCATATACTCAGACTGGCTATTTTAAATTGTGATTTGTGGTGGGGAAAACATGCCTAAAAATATTTTCATCTCATTCTTTGATGTTCACTCATTCAAATAATGAACCAGAATTTTTTTTTTAAATTCATTATTGGAAAAGTTTTTTCATTCCTCTCTTTTATTCTCCGACATTCTAGATCTTGACTTAGAATCTGCCATCTTTATCATGGCCTGCAATAGAGCTGATGCTGTGCAGACACACATTCTGAAGTTGCTAATATTTGTCCCTTGGAATTATGTGAGACAAGTACAGTCATTGGATGGCTGGCAAATTCTCTAGACTGATTTTATTTAAATAGAACATTATTTTAGTATGTTCAGTATTTTTGATTGTTATAAACTTCTTTAAATTCCTCAATTCAAATGGGATTTTATTTCACAGTCCCAAGAAAATAAATGTTTCATAAAATAATCATAAGGATTTTAACTTTCTCAAAATCAAAGAATTTATTATCATACTTATTGTTTTTTCTTCAATGGTTTGAATATTCCATTTCATCTTCAGTCTATATTGAAGTCCTATTTTTAATTCTATTCTTTTTAAAAAATCCATAATTTGAAATTTTTTCAGTTTGATTTCTTTTATATTCTATGTAAAGCCAATGCAAAGGTATTGATTTTGTTTTCTATTTGCAATTTGCAACACTCGAATAAATAAGTTTTTTCCCTTTCTTTCTGTTCTATAATTATAGCTGCTCCTTCCTTAAGCTGCATGAAAATGTTTCTATAATTTAGCATTACTGTAATTTCTATTTTACTATAATGAATACCTTTGATTTTAGGTTGGAAACAGCACTTAAAGATTTCATCTCTATTAAGTGTACATATTCTAAGCAAGTGCATTTTTATACATTACATTAATTTAACATCTAAAATCTTTCTCTCTCTCTCTCTCTCTCTCATATATAAATATAAAAGGAAAACTTAGCCAACATGTTTTGTCCACTTAGGGAATTTATCAAGGCAAATACAAGGATTTTATTTTGTAACAAGTATTTATATACAAGAATAAAAATGTTATTGGTTTTTCAAAATTTTTAAATTTAAGGACACTTATAAATATTCATCTGATTAGCCAAAATGTAAGGCAAGCTATAGCTTGTCTAATTTGGGAATTTCTTTAAAGTAGTCCTTTCAAAAATATTTTCCCACAAAATTCTTCTTGTTTCAGATACGTAGATTCTCTATTAATATATCCACAAAACATAACTGACTTGGTCAATTTTTATTCCCACCACTGTAACAAGTTCAAACCTGGAATAATTATAGGATTCTTAGAGCACTAAAAATCTGCAGCCCCAATACTTAGCCAAAAAAAGAAACATGCATGAAAAACACTTTCAAAAATCTCCAATTATTTCATTCACAATACTAAGAGAAAGGCATACAAAATATAAATCCACAAAAAAAGATAACAACATTATTAACAACAATAAATTAGATAAAAACAGACACCTAATACTAACTACTTATTCCATAACATCTGCTATCCAAAACAATTTATCCAATCTAAATAACATTAAAATAATTACTGCTACATCCAAAACTATTATGGATATGATCACAACCTAAAATACCCAATAACAATAATAATTCTGAAGCAGATATTATATAAAATAAATTGCCAGAACTGCTCCTTACAACACTGGGGAAACTTTCAGAAATTAAAAAAAATGTATCTATAAACACAAAAGGATCTTATAAACAACAATTTATCAAATGCATTAGTTATACATAGGAATAAATTCAATCAAAACTTTGATCTAAAGAATGCTATACTTATTAAAGGAAAAAGTAACTTACTTAGAAGGAAAATTCTCAAGAGTGCCACTATCGAATCTTATCAAAACATATATCTGCTCCAGGATTTTTTCAAATATGTCCATCCATTCCTGAAAGAATTACTACTTTCCCAAGCCAACATACATGAGTATAAAAATGTTAAAAAATTAAAAGAAAATGGTTGAATTCATAACCTCATGTTATTTAAAATATATAACACATAAATTAATCCAAAACTAAATTAATTTAAATACTAATTTGCATTAAAAAATTAAAAAATTTCCAAGAACATCATTTACTCACTTTTGTTTATTTGACATTGAATTGTGTCACTTGGCATCCTCCATAGATTTCCTAACTTTTTGGCTAACTCAATAAATATTTATGATCGTTCTTAAATTTAAATATTTTGAAAACCCAATAACATTTTTGCTCTTGTATATAAATACTTGTTACAAAAATATTTGCATTAGACTTGATAATGTCTCTCAGACAATTAGATGCATTAGCTAAGATAAGTTTTCCTTTTGTCTTTATTCACATTCTGTTTTTACAGAGATACTCTATTTGAAGTCATATATATAGAAAGAGAGAAAGAAATTATTAGGAGGATGAATTAATTATACTATATATGCACACATACATATCTTTTGTCTTGAGTATGATATTAAACTGCATATCTTGTGATAAGGCTACAGCTTTAGAGTTCTAGGCAGTGTGTAGTCACCTTTTAGTTGTCATTACTTTCAGGTTCACTCAGAGTTGCATAACCTGTTAGGGTCATGGCTATAGAAAATCAGGTCAATGACCTGCTTAGCTCACTGGGAAATGAGAACATGATGTAGACTGTTTCTTCTTTTATCCAAAAAGAAGAACCAGTCTACATCATGTTCTCATTGCTCATAAAATGGGATTGGTCTCATGCAAGTTTTTTCTTCAATTTAAAAAGGGGTCAACCATGGGCATTGCTTATTAAAAGTATCATCATTGACAAAATATGTATTTAAAGTGCAATGGCTGATTATGACTAAAAAGACACTCAAGCTCAGTGAAAGTTAACAACAAAGGATAATAAAGAGCATCAATTTTGTGTAGCAATTAACTTTAAATTAAAAAATAGACATTGGTATCCAGGCAAAACTAAGCATTGACAAAATCATAAAGAAGTGGAATCCAGACCTAATTAATACTATCAAGACCAAAATTCTAAAGGACCCAACAACATCCATGGGTAAGGTAGCTGAAAGTGGATCCCAAGATGTTTAGAACAGCTGTGCAGAATGACCTGAACTTTATTTAATACACCAGGATGATAAGGCATCTCCTCACTGAGTTAATGAAGGTCAGAAACTGTTAAGTTACAATAAAGTGCTCTGGTACCTCATAATCATGAATCCTCTGTTAAATATTCTCTAAAGAAAATATCTTTACAGTGGATGCTGTTTTAGACTACCAAAATGATCACTACATTGCACAGTCAACAGCTGACTCCAGGACCACACATCCAGATTCCTAGGTCATGGTCTTAGGTGTCATGACTTCTGATGCAAAAAAAGATGCCTTCATTTTCTGCAAACTTTGAGAAAAGGCAGGCTCTGATACCTACTACAAGGTCTCAAAATATTGTCTTTTGCCATGGCACAAAGCCAACTACTCAGATGGCAACTATAGGATGATAATTCCAATCCACACAGCCAAGAAGATGCATAAGTTTTGCAAAATTTACTACTTTATGGCTAGCATATTTCTTGCCCTCCTTCAGCCTCAACCTAATCCAGCTTGACTTCACTGTGTTGAATATTTTGAATCATGCTGCCAACAAAACCTCTCAATAGAGTTATCAAAAAAGAATGGGTTAAGGTGTTCAAGGATTTTAACTTTTTTATTTGTTGGGACTATAATTCACATCAAATAAATTATTTATTTTGTTATTATTTTTTAGTAGTTTTATTAATATTATGTAGGTTTATTTATGCATAAGTTTAAAAAGTCAAAGCAAATTTGATTTTTGTTTCCTCACTCTGCATATAATGAGAGAAAAAGACAGTCAGCTATAAAATTCAGTGACATAAAAGAAAACTTTATATAATTTGTTTGAAATTATTAACTATAGAAAAATGGATATGCAGGTAGTATAACAGTTTTTAGCATAGAAAGTGTAATTAACAAGCTGAGTTCAAATTCTAATCTATTTCTTTTCATTCACTTTGTGCTAAAGCTCTTGAAAAAGGTATAGATCCACCTTCCTCCAGCTATGGATTAAATAGCAAAGTAAACTGGACTCCTTTGGCTTGGATGACAGCCAATCTAGCAGAAGAAAAACTTGGAATTCAAACTTGAGAAGAGGTGTTTAGAGACTTTGTACTACACTGTTCGCTGTTTCTTTGTTATCAGTCATTTATAAAAATGTAGCCGGTTTTACAAAAGTTTATATATAATCAAATTAATTGTGTGGGTAGTGTAATGGTTTAGTTCTAAACTGAATTTTGGGGCCCTCGTATATCAAAATCAACAGAAGTGTTTATTAAAAAAAAAAAAAAAAGGAAATTTTATGTTCCAGTTTCTAAGAATGATAGTTAAATTAAAATTTGCACTTTATTAAACTACTAATCAAACTTACATCAATAGCAATTTTTTAAAGAAATAAAATAATGCCTCATTTTCTAGACATAAATGCATTGATTGCAATATGGAACCAAAAGATCCTTCCCTGAGTAATCATTTCAACAGTTAAGCTTTTTAAACAGTAACTTGCTTAGTCATAATTGGCAGTTACAAAGTTGATATTCCATCCCAAATCTTTCTGAAAAATATCTTCATAGGTTGAAAACTGGAAGTTGATTAAAACTGCCTGGAAAGAAAACAGTATAAATTTGAGTGATTTGGTGGATTGGAGGTTTAAGTTTTCTGAAT
Organism: Acanthosepion pharaonis; assembly: GCA_903632075.3. Classification (NCBI taxonomy): domain Eukaryota; kingdom Metazoa; phylum Mollusca; class Cephalopoda; order Sepiida; family Sepiidae; genus Acanthosepion; species Acanthosepion pharaonis. Next base: position 986,899 of record CAHIKZ030002866.1, read on the forward strand.
TTGATCCTCCAATTTAAACAATTACTTTACAGCAATCATTATATTATCTTTTCTTTTTTGTATTTTCTCTTTTTATTGATTATTCTCTTTTTTCTTGATTATTCTCCAAAATCAAAAGCTCAATGATATAAGTGGTTGTACTTATTTAAATTTAAGCTTTAAAATAAATCTTAAACAGTTTCAGTGAAATTACATTCTTTGCAAAATAAATTGGTAATTATCAAGTTTTAGTAAATCTGCTGTGTATATATACAAATAAAAAAAAAAATAAACATGTAAAAAATTGCTGAACCAATTCTTTCTACTTGTTAGTTAATGGAATATACATTACATGATATAAAAATATTGCTTAGAATGTAAAAATATATTTGTTAGTGAAGAGAAAGGATAATAAAAGAACAGGATTCACAAAGATAAAGATGGCGATTGATGTTACATTTAAACTTTTGAAAATTATAGAAGAGTATTCCACAAGCAAGAAATACAACTATTAGAATAAAATTTGCAGTTACATCCGGCTATTTCAATAGTAAAATGATGAAACCTAGTTGTCAGTTTATTGCTACATCTAAATCCATGTGGTTGAGGTACCAAGGATGAAAGCTCATTAAACAATTACCATGAAAATATTTATAGAAAAGACAAAGGGAAGCCATGTCATGGTGGTGGGAAAGTGAGTGAAGTCGAGATGCCAGGTCAGGACCGATAACATTACAGACCCTTCTTTGGATTTTTACAAGAATCTTCAGATATATAATAGCAGCACCAGACCAGATGTAGCAATGATATTCAAAGCATGGATGGTAGATTTGTAAACGTACAAGATGAATTTTGATGATATGATTTCTTCAACAGCACATAGCTTCTGTCCATACCTTAACATTTTTTTAGGCTAACAAATTTTAAATCCAAAAATGATAACAGTTGAAGTTACAAGTTTTTAGGCAAAGTCCACTTATTTTGGTTGCTAAAAGAATCTTGTCTTTGAGGCTGACTCCTCAGCAGTAGAAGGCAGCTAACATTATCAAGGTTTAGTAGAAGTTGATTTATCATATGAAAATAGTACTTTTAATCTAAAAAAGCCTTAGGTAAGTATTTATTTACTACTTCACTATGTAGATATGCATTCTTTTATTATTTTTTTCTCTGTTGATGGAATTATTTTATTTGATAAATTGCTGTTTGCTTACTTTGGAAAAAGATGAAATTTGAATAATTCCTGCAAGCCAAAAGGACTCTTTATATAATGTCTCTTATCTTATTTAAATATATTTTTAATCATGCTCTTACCATTTTTGCTGGTAAAGATGTTACAGTATCTACTAACATGCAGACAATTTCCTTTCATTTGCACTCTTGTAGCATTCATTCTCATTCTAGCATCATTCAAACCATATTCTATGTTTTGTGAAAGTGATTCAATAGAAATGTGGTCTACAGTCTACTTAACAACAGAAAGTGATTGTTGGAGCTTATAGAGTACATAAAAAGGCTTGGAAAATTTGATACTCACAGGATAGATTGAAGGCAAGAGGGACAGTGGAAAACAGCTACTAACCTACCTATCAAGCTTGTGTAAATAGTTGAAAGAACAAATATTAGTAGAGATAGCAAAAAAAGACAAACATTGCTAAGAGCTACAAAGGACAGGAAGTTGTGAAAGGACATGGCACATAGAAGAAGATTCAACCATATTTTAGCTTTCTTTAGGATAGTTATGGCCCTCAAATTTTTCTGAGCAAATAAATCTTTCAGGTTTTTAAGAAAACTTAAAATCAAATTTTCTTCCATTTTATATATTATGACTATCTATTAATATGGAACTCTTTTTTTAATCTCTTGAATTCAGTTAAATATGAAGAATATATTTGTTAACTGCTGACAAGTAAAATTACTTTGTTACTTGAAATTATCTACTTAACATTTGGATAAGCTGAAATAAAATATAACTTTGCATTCCAACTTTAACTAAACTATCTTTTTTTTTTTAAATATAACTATAAATTCTGTATAAAATTAATCTTGTATAATAAAGAAAGCAAATTCAAATGAATTTTATTAATATTAAGATTTTAGAATTATTTCTCTTGTACTAGAAGCACTAGGTGATAGTATCTATGACAATAGCAGACTGAAAATGTTTTCAAAGCTGGAAGGTGAAAGTACCAACTCCATTAAAGTACAACAATAACTATAAAAATTAAAAATATATTAGAAAACATAACTTGAGGAAAACTAATAATAGTAAGGATTTAAGATATCTATCATTTACATATGATTACTTATATGGCTAGTATGTATGTATGTATGTATGACACGTTTCGTCCTTCAGGACTTCATCGGATTAAATTTATACTGATGAAGTCCTAAAGGATGAAATTCATCACAAAAACTTTTCCCACTTTGTCATACATTTTTCCCCAATACTGTTCTTGATATATAAAATATATATATCATTATCTCATTCATATATATAGTTCTGATCTGATGTTAAAAAATCAACATCTGTAGTAAATGAACAAACCCCTCTGTTTCTTTTAAAATTTCCCAATAAGTTTGAAATGCAGTCTAGATATTTACGTGTGTCGTTCAGTACAAACAGAAAATTTTTTAAAGAACTTTAAAAAAATTGAACTTCATTTTGGATATATATATATATATATATATATATATATATATATATATATACATATTGTTTTAAACAAACACTGTTTAGTGTTCTTTCTTTTTTCCTTTATTTAATATTTTATTGAACCAAGGCACTTTTTGACCAACATTTCTTCAGGGAATAGCATTGGCAAAATTATTTTATTGTATCAGTTATACTTTCAATATTCATTGATAGTTTTTTTAACATGTCTCTATGTCAATAAAATATGTTCTTTTTCATGCCTAACACAATAAAATACAAGTGGTCTTTTGAGTAATATCAATGAAAGCTATGCCCTTTAGCCTACTATAGTAATTTTATCAAAAGCCTGCCTAACAATAGAAATGGCTGCCTTTATTCAGTGCATACATTCTATTTACACTACATCAAAGCTTAATTGTCAATTAATTTTACAATGTAATTTATTCACAGATCCAGAAAAGATTCAATAAATGCTAGTAATTACTGTACAATTTGAATACATGTGTTATTTTATAATATCATGATTTTCTTTCATTTTTATCTATTTTTATTAGTAAATGTTCATTTGAAAAAATACCTATTCAAATATTAATGATGAGTCTGAAATTCTTTTATAAATATGCATGTATACACATTGTATTAATTTATATGACATAGACTTTATAGGCACTCAAACATTAAGGATGAAAGTAACTTAAAAAATGATGGTGTAAATAGACATCAGTATTATTAAAAATCATCTGCATTTTGTATTTTAATTAACTCCATTTATTGATATGCATGTGTGTGTTCATCTCTTCCTTTAAGTCTGATCTATAATGTTTTATAAGATCTGTAATTGTTCTAATAAGAAAAATCAAGCAAAAAAAAAGAACAGCCGGATAGTTCATGTTTCTGTATTACCAGTCTTTGAAGTTAATCAATTGCTATTTGTCCCAGCAGAAGTTTTGAAAAATTTATTTGACACAATACTAGCTATTTTCTCTACTGATAATATTTGACCATCATTTTGTGATTTCTTTATAGTAGTTTCCATATATAACTTCATTAACTTTGCATGGTGCCATTTTCTTTCTTCCTTATTTCTTTCTATTTCATTGTGTTGCCATTATAGCTTGGTGTTGACATTTTCTTGTTTTATCTTAATTCATATTTGCCTTCATTTATTTATCAAGGCAGAAAATTATCTTGTGTTTGATCTCTTCTCTTACATTGTCCATACAATTAAATCCTAGATTGTACTCCATAGAAGCCAAATTTCAATATAACATCTTTAAAGGTTGGCATCTGCAATTTCCCATGAACTTGGCTGATCAGAAGTAATCAATAACAATGTCACATTGTCCCTTAGCAATTAAGAAATCAAGAGAAGATATAAATGAGTGATATTTGGCAAATTTCTATCAAGATACTTGAATTGCTTGTCAGGGCTGCCATCAGCATGCATGGATATATTTCTTATATAGACCAAAATTGATTTATCCCTTAAATAATATTTAAAAGTATCATGGGAAATTTTATATATATATATTGCATTGCTCTTAATTTAATTGTTCTAAGTTGTTTACATATAATTTCCTAACAGTTACAGTAATATTTCTTAATTATATATGTTGCTTAAAAGTGCTTTTCTTTTTTCTTTCAGGTAAGTGCTTAACATGTGATTAAGGTGATACAGCCAACGTTTTATGACCATTGTATGTATTTTTTTTTCTTTAGTTTATTGTATCATATATTGAAATTGGTTATAATTTTGTTCAACTTTCCTTCAAAAATCTTTGACACTCTGATTAGTGTGAATTTTTACAAGTGTATTTTATACTGTGTATTTTATTAATAGTTAGGCAAAGGTTAATATCATTTCTTACTAAAAATGCATTTTTTATATTTGCAAACTAGATTTTTCAAGCAAGTAATCATTATGTTAAGTAATCTAAAAGTCATATGTTTGTAAAAGTTCAAGCCTTTCTTCTGTATTTATAAAAAAATTGAGTTACAATATGAATTTGAAATTTGAAACTCAGATAACTTTTACAAACAACTGTTATTTCATCCCAGTAAAAAAAAAAAAGAAAATAATTTTAATAATGCTTTGTGTCTATTTTTCTAAAGAAAAATATATGGTCCTGAAATTACTGAAAGCTGTTAGCTAAGAAATTAAATTCCTTTTGAATTCTTTACACTTTTTATCAGCTAAGATTTATTATTATTTGATTATAGTTTTAAAATATTTGGAAGGTATATGGTTTTTTTTATCTTGAAATAGAGACCTCTTTCTTTTAAATGATGGATTAACAAACTTTGATAATTTAAAATTTTACCTACACAGAAAAAGAGGTTTTCAGAAAATTCTAATAAAAGGATTCTGGCCAACATTACTTCATTGACTGAAAGTGTATTATTAGATGATTTAAGTCATATGGTTCCACCTTACTAATTGTAATACAAGGAACATAGATCAATAAAATTACACAGTTACACTGAAAGGTTCATGATGTGTAGGAAAGTTGACCAAATTTTGAATACAAAGGAACATTGTAATTAATTTTACCTTCAAACCCCTCTTGATCATAATCCAGGTTTCCAATAATTAGAATTGGGATTTCATTTAACAGAGACAATCTCAGTCTCCCATAGGAGACATCCCCAATTAAGCTGGAATGAAGGATGAAAAGTGGATTTGTGGAAGTCAAAAATGAAGATCCAAAGAAAATTTTTTAATCAGTAAGGCATTCAAAGAGGAAGACAAATTTCAAAGATAGAAATAAATTAGGGATTGCTTCTTGTTAGAAGACCTGTAACTGAATTTATTTTATTTTTACTTTAACTCACCAAAGGATCACTGTGTAAAGTAGAGTAATTTTGCAATTTGTATGTCATATGAAAATGTTTATTGGGTTGGATGTAGATTTTAATTAACATAAATAATTCTTGGATAGTGACTATTTATAAAATTTGATGACAACTGAAAACTGATGAACAAATAATTGTAAACTAAATTGGATGACATAAGTTAGATTGTCTTGTTAAATAGTTTTATATAAGATGTTGAGTGTTAATGAATTAAGGAAAATACTAAGATCTGTAGTGAGTAAAAATGTTAAAAATATATAAGCCAAGTTTTAAAATGTGTTCATTTCTAAAAAGAAAAGTAATTGTCATCATATTTATGTAGAAAGACTGCTGTTATACTATATAACTAGCATCAGAAGTCAATATGATTTTTGCTTTTGGATTGTAGTACACTAATAAGTTAGTATTTTCTTGATTTCTTCAAATGCCTTCTTTACACCTTTTTTAAACAAACTGTTCAGTGAAACTGCCAGTATTAGGTATATAGATTTGATAATAGTTTGCTAGTCTCAGAAATGCTTGTAACCTAGTAACATTTGTTGGAGGAGGCATAGTCTTAATTACACTTGCCCTCGATGGATCTGGTTGACAACCATTTTTGTCAATGATTTATCCTAGGTACTTGATTTTAGGCAAAAACAATTTGCATTTTTCCTCACTGAGTTTAAACCTACATCCTTGTATCTTTTTAAAACTCTTTTCACATGTTGTTCCTTAGATACACTTTTAATTAATATAATCATCCAGATAAGCAACTGCAAAATCACAATCTGCAAGATTAGTATCCATATCTTGTTGAAATATAACTGGAGCTACTTTTATCCTAAAAGGAAGTTAGTTGAACTTATAGAATTGCTTGTACATATTTATAGTTATTAATTCTGAACATATTTCTTCAACCTGTATTTGCAAATATGCTTCAGAAAGATCCAGCTTTGAAAAAAAATTTCTACTGGACTTGGTAATCGGTAGTTATGGGATTCTAAACATTTGTTTAACCCTGTTGAAAAATCAGCACAAACACAAATTTTATTACTTTTTTCTTTACATGTGCTGCTGATGTTGCCCATTTTGAATGGTCAATCTTTTCAATTACACCTATTTTTTCAAACACTTTAAATTCTTAAAGGGACAGTCATGTAATCTTCCACATCTGAAACAGATTAATTTTTCTTTTTGCACATTTTCTTTAGCTTGTATATATGTTCATTCTTTTTCTTCAATTTCTTCTTTATCACGTATTTAGGATTTTCTGACATTTGTCCAGTATTTTTCCAATATTTCTTGCAGTGTTAGTTTTTGATTCTGTTCAAATTTTGTTAGAACTCTAGCACATATTTCTGCATCTTTTTCACCATTAACCCTTGAACAAAAATTAATCCTTTAAGCATATCTGGAGTCACTTCATTTAATTTGAATTTTTCACACTCTTTGTTAATGATTCCAGCATATGTGACAAAATTTTTGTCTTCTTTTTTCATCAGAGTCAAACACTTCCAACAAGTATTGAATGACAAACTTTTCTCACTAAAAGTTTTAGTGAGAACATTTACTGGTTCTTCAAAGCAAATTTCTCCTCTTTTTTTTTTAGTAGTACAAAATTACATTATTTTTCATGTTCTATCATATTTATTTGTCTTGTTGACATGTTCTCATTGACAAATAAAGTTATTATTTGGTCATTTATAAATAGACAAAATAATTTATCTTCAGAAAGGCTATCAGTTATATCAATGGTCACCAGTAGCTTCCATAAAATTAGTCAGGCATGGATGATAGTAGCAGCCATTAGTAATCATCATTGCTTTTCTCTATGTCACTAGCATGGTTATCATCTTCAACCACTTCACTGTCAATATCCACTTGAGTAAAGCCTTCAAAATCATCATCAGAGTTTTAATCAAAGAAAACTTCTGAATAAAGGCTTCATTGGATGTTGATGTGGCCATTTTTGTTTACAAAACAAAATTGTGAAAAAATTAACATGGGTTTAATTGATGTTACACCTCATGTAGAATCTACAAGAATTCATTGAAATTGGAAAACAGAAGTTTAACCTTGTTCCAAAGCAATAGTAGGCGATTTCCAGCTTAAAATACTGGAAATAACAGTTGACAAGTGTTTATTTATAGCAACCATCTCAAGAAGACAGAATGTGCCTAGTGCAGCAAAGGGAGAGAAATCTACTGCAACAATTTTCACCTCCAGCATGGTAAAGGTTAACAAAAGTTTTGTTTTTTTCTTGTCTTACCAATCACTGCATTCTTCTCTGAAAATTTGCTCATTTCTTCTAAAATAAGCACAAATGGTAAATCATTTGAATTGTATGTGAATTTATGTCATTTTCCACTGTGTTGGAAGTAAAAGAAATTTTCTGTTTTCTTTTGTATTATTTCAATTAAATTTTGTTGTTGTTTCTGGAGTTCAATCAACTTCTGTTGTGATTGCTGTTATATTTTTACCACTTGTGCTAGCAATTCTTCCATATTTAAAAAAAATATCTGTTTGGTGTGACATCATTAGAATTCTCTCTGACTGACGCCAACAGACTTCTCTTAGAAGTCTTTATTTAAGACATCTTGCCTCGTTCATTTGTGTTACTGGGTATGTCTTATTTACTCTACAACACATTAGCAACTGGTTAAAAGTAAATTATTTTGTAAACTGTTCATATATATCAGGTGCCCAATTGTCAGATTAAGCTTTGAACTGTTGTATCTTAGAAATGATTAAAGATATCTTACTGGAATTCTCCAAGGTTTTTATAACACTATTGGACTCTACTTTGAAGAATAAGAATGTGTTTAGTTCTAAGTTGAAATGATGATCCATCTTACAGTTGTGACCTGATTTAATTTTCTTCTCTACTGTTCTCTCTTTTTTAAACTTATTCATTGTTTTTTTGATGGTTCTTGAATGGACTTTGAAGATGGAAGCCAGAGTATGAATGTTGGTACAATTACTGATGGCCTGAATGATCTTTTTCTCTCACCATTGCTCAGTTGGAAAGACATAGTTGGGCTTACACAAAACGATTTTAACCTGTTCTCTTTCTAGCTGAATAACTTGAAGAGTTTTTCAGTGATTCTTATGATAAATGGTGTTAAGATGACTAAACGTCTTCTCTGAAAACCTGGGAAAAAGAAGCTCAATTAGTTTAGTAGATTTTTAGATATTAAACATTTTGTAGAAAGTATGTTGTTACACCCGGTGTGTGTGTGTGTGTGTTACACACACATTCATTCAATGGTCTCCATGGAATATAGACTATAATACATCATATTTGTCTGAGCATTATTATTAATTTACACAATGTATTTACTTTCATCTTAATTTTTTACTGTTTTTTTTTTTTTATCACAAATTTACCAAGGCTGTCAGTCTATAAAATGGCATATCTTAAGGACTATTTCAACTCCTTAAATGATTATGAGCAATTTTTAATTCAGGGACAGTCCTCAAATTTGATATTCACTTTTGGTGATGGTGTCACAATGCCATCTGTAATGTAATTGACTCTGCTTTGTTAGGTTGCAGATATGAGCATTGAGATAACTACTGGTATTTTTAATGCAGAATATGTCTGTTTTTAAGTAAGAATTTGTGAAGAAAGAAAAAATGGTTTTGAATTTTGAGAATGAAAGTAACTTTGGGGAAAATGATTAAACTGGTATCTATTTCAGCCATTATATCTTATCTCTCTATAGAAAACTAAATAAGGGTTCCAGTGTTATGTTATTGTTAGAAATCAGTTATGTTAAAAAATGTCAAATAAATTGCATAAACTGTTTGGTCAACTTTATCCCAGTTTGTAAAGCAGTTATTAACAATCATCAAGTTGATTCTGCATCAGAACAGTATGAAAATTGTATTAAATTTATATTAAAAAAACTTCAAGACATGATATCAGTCTTTCTATAGCAACCAAATTTAATGAAACTGTGGCTTTGGATCTGAAAATATATAGGGTAAAGTAAATTAATAAAAGAAAAGAAAAACCTTTAAAGAAGACAGTGTGATGTATTGTTGGTTGAGATGTTGGTGAGAGATGCCAACTCACTATTTTAAGGTAGCCATATTTGAGTGATTTGTATCAGAGCCAGCAGGTGGCCTGTAATGAAGAGCTGCCATTTTGGATTATCTTAGTTAAATCTAAACTGAAGTCATCTTCCTGGATTTTTATTGGAAAAATGTATCCTCATAAAAAATGCCTGATGCAAAAAGTTCACCTTTAAGCTTTGAAAACTCTATGATCTAGTGATTCTTAAGATGATTGTACACTCAAACAATGGCATAGCTTTGACTTTAATGCCCTCCAGGCCCCCACAAAAAGTACATATTGCACAGTTCTTAAAGTTCACTCTTCTTAAAGTTTTACATACATATATATATATATATATATATATATATATATATATAAACTAGTTTGTGTACCATTACCTTCAGATACTCAAATATAGTATGCTTTAAATATACATCAAACATACCTAAACTTTATCAGTAACAGTTAAGAAGCAAAAAACAACATATGGGGAAAAGTGTAAAAAATTAGCACCATCTTCTGAAATAAAATTTACAACTTTCTACAAAGTAATTCTTCAATGATATTGTCAAGAACTATTTTGTCTGTCAATTGTCGCTATATAGACAGTATGGTAAGATTTCTCAAAAGCAATGTACTTATAGTAGATCTTAAGTAATTCTTGATCAGTTATAGTTTCAAAAACTTCTCTCACATGTAGCAATACTAACAGCAATTGTGAGGAAAATCTACAGCATTATTACTATATTTGGACCTTCTTTCCATGTCTGTAACAGCAATAAAATGTTGAAGTTTTTTTCTCTCAACAAGGAAGTCCTCTTTATCAATGTAATCATGATTTATTTGACAGTCATATTTATCATCCAAAAGATTCAGCTGGGTTAGGAAGGTATAATTCTCAGCAAATTCATGAAGCTGTTGAAATCTCAGTTATTTCTTGGATCACTCTAACATTCATACATGGTTAAAATGTCCCAAAACAAAATATTAGTAAAAGTTTGTTTACTCACTTGAAGAGATTTCAAAGTAACAAGAGATATAGTTGAAGTAAATAGGTTTTTCTGCTTGGTGAGAGAGAACCATTTAAGTCTTGCTGAGTGATTAATATCTAGGCCTATATATATGCCATAGTTTAAGTTACCCAAAATTGAAAAGGTTCTTCAACTGTGAATACTATCCCAACATTAAAACTATTATTTTAATACAGCCCGTACAGGCTTATAGCCTACAGCAAACACAAAAGTGCCACTTCCATAAAAGTGCTGTCCAAGGCAGATTGCCCCCCTCTGCACTTCTCTTGCTATGCCACTGCACTTTAATTGGATATCTAAAATTCAAAGGAAACCATATGAGTTTGCAGAAGAAATATATATTTTTTACATTTTGGTATTCTTCATCTTTAAAATCATATCATGCATTACTTACCACCCTTGACAGCTAATGCTTCTCTGAAAGTTGATATTTTGAAAGTCTTTCCTATTTTCTTTTAATTCATTTTTATCCTAAACTATGAGTTTTAGTAATTTCTTTTGTGAAAAAAAGATGTTAAAACACAAATATCTTATTTAAAGATAAAAAAGGATTTGACTAGGATTTCTCTATAAAAGTAACATTGTAAAATATTTGGAATCACTGTTGGCATTAATCCAATAGGCAACTAATGTAGGTGGAAGTTTCATGAAAGTACTCCTTAGCTCACTAAATTCAAATTGTGATTTACTAAGTCCTGATTTAACCACCAATGAAAACCAATGCATTTCCATAAAGGGGATTTGATGTGCTTCTGTAAAATTCTTGTCATTTTGCATAATCTTAATTTGATGTTTATTAAACAAAATTATTTGGATAAATTTCAACTGTTAATAAGATGAAAAATCATTGTTTTGATATGCTTTTACATATGTACATGTTATATAATTAGCTACTGGTTAAAGTCATATATATATATATATATATATATATACTCTAAGAGGTTGTTTCCATCTATTGCATTGAAACTTTCATTAAATTTTACACCTTAACTTATTGTAACAATTATTTGATATGATTGTAATGAAAATACTTTTGCTCTTATGTTCTGTTTTATGTTAAGTACCTTTAGCAATGGCCAAATTAGCCAAGAGATATGATCATTTTATCTATTAATCTTTATCTTCATTATAGAATAAGCATTTTTCTTTCTTTCAAAATAAAAAATAGATGAGTATTCATCATGCTTTGAGGCCATGGTTGAATCATTTTGAGTTTCTGATTTTATCTTTATCTTTTGTGCAAAATTTCTGATAAAATCTGAAACTACATGTTATAATGATTGCTCTATTTCTGGAAAAAATTGCATAGATTTTGAAATTTAATTTTCAGTGCTTGCTTTAAATTCAGTTTTGATGGTAATTTAAGTTTTAAATAAGTTTAAATTTAAGTTTAAATAAGATATGTGTATTAATTAGCTTACAATTGTTTTGACTGCCAAATTGTCAATAAAAAATGTTTACTCTAAAAACAGTTTTTTGTGTGTTATATGAAAAATTGATCAGATATTAGTATCATACACCGATTTATTCAAGCTAGTGTTTGCATCTTATTCAAACCAGTATACTCATCTTGGATTTTAAAATCACAAAATTTTGGCCATCGTACCCACCGACATTATTCAAGAGTTATTAGTACATCTTGTATAGCCAGTTAATCTGCTTCTTTGTCCATTGTGAACTGTATGCAAAGTCTTATTGAGTTCATGTGGTGCATAAGTATTGTACATTTTCCCCAGTGGAGCCAGAGTATAAAGGTGTTATCTCTATATCTAAGCCACAAAGTTAGCTTTTATGGTGACATTTCTTTAATTTCCTCAAAATATTCCATGTACAGTGGCACCTTGGTTTGCAGATTTAAATTGTTCCTGAAGGCCTTTCGTTAACTGAAAAGATTGAAAACTGAAATAATTTTCCCATAAGAATTAATGTAAAATGGATTAATCTGTTCCTGGACCCTGGATGATTGCTTATTCAAACCTTTATAACAGTATTTTGTGTACAAGTTCATATACAAGACCAATGAAAATCATTAGATCTAAAAATAGATAAACACAACTGAATAAAGAATAAAGCTGCATATAAATAAGAAAGGCAATATTATTCATCCTTACTTGTGCTGAGGAGTCTTGATAGCACATGCAGAGAGGAGGTGGGAGGGAAGAGATGTTATTGTTTGGAAGGGGAGCCCCCCCATTTCCTGGAGTTTCTGTTTCCTGCTAGCAGATTTTGCCTGGGACTCACTAGGCCTCTTTTTCACCAAAAACCTCTCTATTGAAACTTGCTTTTGCCTCTGTTTCACAATGTTACAAAAGTGAGATATAGCAATGTCATTGAAAAGGATACTGACACGACTTACTAATGCCTTATCGGAGTGATACATTTCAACAAAATTTTTCACTACACCACAGCTTTGCACACATTTCTTTAACAAGAGCACTAGGTACATCTCCTCTTCCCTCCTCTTCCTCTGAAGATATCTCTTTGTGATGGACGCAGATAGCCCAAACACGCATACACGCATATATTAAGGTTAATTTCCGCCTGACAACAGAAGAGGTCACGTGAAAGTCTTGTGACATTTTGGGAAAGCAAGTCAAGAGGTTGACTGACCCAATTGCCCGTAGCAACAGATGTCTAGACAGAAGGTAGACAGGGGACTGATGTAAGCTGGAGTTTGCGCCAAAACACAGGACACGTGAGAGTTAGAAAATTACTTGGGAGTCAGTTGCTGTCTTGTCTTTGAAGGAGCAAGACCCGAAATCGAAGCACTGATAACTTATGAATGGAAAGATGAGACTCATTTGATAATGATGGAACTTGTCCGATTCATCCCAGGCAACTCCAGACAAGAAATATAAGAACATCTATTTCTGTTCGATAACCCCAAATTGAAGATGATAACCTGCGTTATTTATCACAGAAGACGCAAAGGAATTTGTACGCTGAGAATACAAACTGCGTTTGAAGAAAAGAGAAAACCAGAGAGGAAGTATATATCTCTGTTACAAGCTGAATTGTATAAAGAAGAAAGAAAGAAGAAAACCAGAGCGAGAAAGAAAGTGTATATACCTGTTGCAGTTGAATCGTGTTTGAAACTGAACTGTATACAGAAGAAGAAAGAAGGAAAGAAAAAAGAAAACCAGAGAGAAGAAGAAAGTGTATATCTCTGTTACAGCCAGACAGTGTGTGAAATCGTATTTGTGTCAAGAAAAAAAAAAGGGAAAGAAAAGAGGAAACGTGAAAGAGAAAAGAAAGGACAATGATAAAAAAAAAAGAGAACTGAATATAAAGATAAGTAATTATATATTTTGGACCCATGTTAGAAGGATACACATGCATCCATAAATATTATGTTCTTACAAACACCTTTCCACATGTCAAAATAATAATATGTAACTTCTATCCCATCTCTTTTGGTTATGTGTTGATTTCTGCATTCGTAGTTATTCATACTTATATTTTTGTCTGTTTGGGTTCAGTCGAATCCATTTGGAGTTAGGCATATTTTGATATCCCAACATAAGTCTTGAGATCTGGTCGTCGGATGTTTTACTCATGCTTATATCTTCTTTTATTTTAATATTTTGTATATCTGTACATATTAAAGTTCTTATATCAAAATTCACTATGCCTTATCATTCATCCTTGAATTGTGGATCAGCATTTGTGTTGAAACTGAAGCGAACCTGGGAAAAGATTACTGTTCGATTATCCTAATCGAACAGTGTTCTTTAAAATATTTTTTTTTTTGTTTACTAATTGTCCATTGTCATGATCTGAGAGAGATAGCCTGTATCTCTCCACAGGTGTGATGATGTATATATCTTCTGGTCGGCATATGATCGCCTTATAAACCCATTCGTCGACTAGACTCTTCCAAAAGTCACAGAGAGTTAACTCCATGTCAGAAGTAACTTCAAAGCACCTTTGAAAAAGTGTTTTCGTGTATATCTTGTATATGACCTGTTGGTTCATTAATTGAATCAGTAGAGTCGTATTAGGAGGCAGAAACTTCACGGTGATGAAGTCAAACTCTTCCAGTAACTCAGCCACCATGTCTGGGAATGGGCAGGAGCATTGTCAAACAACAGTAGGCACTTCACTGGCAAGTTATTTTTAGTAAGGTAATCTCTCACACTAGGAGCAAAAGATTCATGGATCCATTCCAGGGGAAACTGTCTGGTCACCCAGACCTTACTGTTAGCCCTCTACATGACGAGGAACCTGCTTTTTATAACGTTGTTTTTCTTAAACACATTGGAGTTCTCCAAATGATACATGAGTATATTGGCTTCACCTGAAAATCACCATTTGCATTGCCACAAAGCCAAAGAGTTAGCCTGTCCTTCATAGACTTGTATCCAGGCAAAGCCTTTTCCTCCTGGGTTATCTATGTTCTTTTAGGCCTTTTCTGCCAAAAGAATCCAGTTTCATCAAAATTAATCACTTGCTGGGGGATAAAACCCTCAGCATTCACATATACACCAAACTCTTTCACAAACTCTTCTGCATCTTTTTGTTAGTACTTGCAGACAAACTACAATGAGTATGCCACTTCGCTTCTTAAACTTTTCAAACCAGCCTCAACTAACCTTAAACACATCATTCTCAGAACTTCTACCTGGGGTTTTCTTGAGCAAATCCTGATGCAAATGCTTCGCTTTCTCACAAATTATAGTTTCCAAAATAATGTTGCCGGCCAACTGCTTTTCGTTGATCCAAATCAGTAGGAATTTTTCCACTTCTTCTAATGTCTGAAATCTTTGCTTGGTGATCACTGTCACTCCTTTAGCAACTTTAGCTTCTTTTATTGTTTTTCTTTTTCTTAAGGACGATACAAATCGACAACTTTGCTAAGCCATAGTGTAAAGCCAGATCTGAAACACAAATGCCATTCTCATGCTTTCATATAATCTCTTTGTTCACTTCTATTGTTGTTCTAACTATTTTTCTTTCCACCATTCCACTTTGATTAGCTTTCTTACATCCCATGATTATGGAATCAGCTTATGGAATACTGTAAAAAAAAAATAGAAAATTTAATGCACAGCACAAGATATACCGGCAAAATAAGACAACAGTTCTTAGCGTGTATACTCTGAGTGCAGGCTGAAGCAAGTATGGTGCCAATCACTCCACACGCTCAGTCACTCAGTGATCAGGTGCTGCTCATGTGGTGTTGTTGGCTTGTTTGGCAACTGGGTTATGGTACAACAATTTTTGTTTGAAATTTTGTTCAACAACTGATTTGTTTGAAAAGAGAGCCATTCAACAACCAATGTTCAACTGTACAGTGGCTTGCAAAAGTCTACATCCACTTTGAAAATTTATATATTTTGTATAATTTAACAGGGAACAACACATTTTTTCAATTCCAATGATTGTTAAATAATAAGCAGATCCATCAGACTTTCCTTTGATATAAAAATTACATTTTAAAAATTTCACACTGATTTGCAAAAGTCTACATCTCCCAGATATTATACTGTGTTATCACATAGTTTATTATTGATGTATACAATCCAGAATAATCAAAAGTGACATGTGCGTTCTACCATAACAAACAAACTTGGCCAGTCTATTATTTTGCTGTATAAGGTGATTTAACTGCCTACAAAATCATCCACAACATGGTTTCTTGGTATGTTGGTCTTTGGATTCTGACTGTAAACACAAGGTGTCCAACTTGGGAAAGAAAATGGGCAAGCCTCTAACTCAGGAACTTAAAAACCGTATTATTCAAAAGTACAATGAAAATAATGGCTATAAAAAGATTGTCAAAACTTTAGAATTGCCCCTGTTGCTACTGTTAAAACTGTAGTTAAGAAGTGGTTAGTACACAAAACCACTGCTACCCTACCAAGTTCTGGGAGACCAAGCAAACTTACCAGAAGAGCAAAATGAAAACTGGTCTAGGAGGCAACCTTCAACCCTAGTGCAACACTGGAAGATTTGAAAGCTTCAGTTTCCAGAGTATTGCACCAGTCTGGTCTGGGAGGGTAGCTAAAAGCCCCTTCTGAAACCTATGCACAAGCAAGCTAGACTAAACTTTGCCAAAAGTCACATCAATGATTCCATGACCATGTGCAAATGATTTTGTGGTCAGATGAGACCAAAGTCAAGTTATTTGTCCCCACTGTAAAGCATGGTGGTGGCTCAATCATGCTTTGGGGCTGTTTTTCAGCTGCAGGGCCTGGAGAGCTGGTAACCATTCAAGATTTTCATGGACAGTGTCAAGTACCAAAAAATATTGGAGGCAAACCTGTTGAAGTCTGCTAGAGCTCTGCACTTGGGTCGCAATTTCAAGTTTCAACAAGTTAATGACCCCAAGCATGTGTCAAAAAGTACTAAAGCTTGGTTTGCTAGCAAGAAAATCACAGTTTTGGAGTGGTCCAGCCAGTCTCCAGACCTCAATCCTATAGAAAATCTATAGCGAGATCTAAAGCTGGCTGTGCACCGACATTCCCCATCCAATCTGACACAGCTCGAGAAGTTCTGCCATGAAGAATGGCAAAAACTGTCAGCAGGCCACTGCAGCAAGCTCATGGAAGGCTATCTGAGGCATCTGCAGGATCATCCACAAAGTATTAGCTGAAGACATTCCAAAGGGGGTGTAGACTTTTGCAAAGACATTTTTCAAAATTATCTTTGTTTAAGAATCAGTTTCAAATTTTTCAAATGTATTTTGTGTATTAAATAAAAGTGTTATAGATCTGCTTATTAAAACAAATTATTAGAGTTTAAAATATTAATTGTTGTTATCAAAATAAACAAAATATATACAATTTTCTTTTGAATACTGTCATAAAGTTGTATAGACTGCAAATCAGAATCCTTTCCAGCACACGTCTAAGGTAGACAAGCTGTAACGGTTTTATGAGTATTGTCATTCACTCTTCTACGCATGTATCAGGTTGGAATGTAAATGATATTTACATTTTAATTATTGTTTTAAATTTAAGAAAAAAATGTGAAAAAGTAACAAATGTTTCATACACCAATCTATACAAAATTCTAGTATCCTTTCTTAATAACTCCATTATCATACATTTCTATTCATTGCTGTTGTGACACAAGCTCCTATTTAATATCATATAGGTATAGACTTTCTCTTCTCTTTAATTATTATAGTTATTTCTGTCTCTACATAAAAATTATCTATTTGGATGTGCATGCTAACTTCTTGGCAATACATTCCTACTTGGTCAGCAAATTAACCAAAATTTTTTTTCTTAAAAAAAAATACCAATAGTGTGTTAACTTACTTTTCATTATTAGATTGTTTGAATTACTCTTTGGGTTTGTGTAAAATGGAAATTTTTTCAGTGTTGAGTATATTTCTGTTGTCTATTTCTGACTTTGAAAAGCTGAAATTATTTGCTATAATTGGTTGTCTATTGTTTATTTTCTTTGTATCATTTGTACAAAGTTTTCAGTACATTTTAAAGTTTAAAATGTACTGAAAACTTTAAAATTTAAACTATCATTTTACCTTTATTATCTACAGAGAAAGAATATTACAAAGACCTAGTTGATTAAACTGGATAATGAATTGATAATATTTCATTGTGAACTTTGTGCAATTTACAAGATCAATGAACACACTTACTGGCATGATTCAAACGAAAGAAGAGAGATACTGACTGAGAGGTCTGAAATATCATCCTCGGTGCTTATTATCCATAAATGTAGGATAAAGAAAACTTTGATCTTAAATACTAAATCTAAAAAAACAAAAAAATAAAATCATATTTTTTCTATTTTGATTCAATTTGCAGCTTTTAAAATTGGTTTGAAAAATATCTGGATATTTAATAAGTATACAGTGAGATGCACAATTACTTGTAAGGTACAATCAGTTTCATTTAAGATAATATAATTTATTTTTCAAATATTTAAAAAAATATTTTTTATATGTAAAAGTTAAAATATGATTTTAGGTATTGAATAAATATTCGTAATCCATTTCAGAAATGTTTTATTTAATACATTAACATTATGAATATAACAAACAAAATAGGCAAGAATGAAATTATGTGTATGCTCTCATTATTAATAGCCAGTGGCATAGCCTTTCTAGTCATTAACTAATTAAACATTTCTTATAGTTAGTAACTAATTTACTACAATTTTTTGGTTCCATTCTTTGAAGCAAACCACTCTAACTCTTCTAAAATTGAAGATTGCCTTGAATTAACTTGGCACAAATTTTCTGTTGCATTTAGCTCCAGACTCCTTGCAAGACAAGCCAAGTTAAGATACTGAAGTTGACTTTGAAACAAATTTTATCAGTGAACTTATATTCTTAGGATCAGCATCATATTGGAAAGTGAATTGTTGTCTTTTAAAAAGCTACCTGGCAGAATCTTTCAGATTTTCCATTTCAATATCATAGTTTTGTCAATTTTAAACAAACAAACCCATTCCATTTTCACTAAAATGCTTCCAGGCATAAGATTGACAACCCAATGTTTTACACAGTGTTTATTGAGTTCATAACTTCTCCTTTCTTCCATACTCACTGTGCCTGATTTAAATCAAACAAGTCAATTTTAATCTCATTACATCATAAAACTGAATGTAAAAAGATCACTCTTTTTCAAAGTAGGTATTTGCAAAGTCCAATGAAGCCTTGTGATGATGACTTGAGCAAAAGGGGTTTTTCTTGGAGAGTAGCTATTGAGAATATGTTGCAGGGCCACTAAGGATGCCGCCCTCACAAGCTTTTTGAAGAAAAGTGTGAATAGCCAAGACAATGAGGGGACAAAGCAGAGGTTTAAAATTAACAAATGTTGATTTTTATTTTTGCAATATGTACAAGTATGTACTGTTAGGAGAAAATGCCTGGATCAGTACGGGTCTGGGATGACTGGTTCGGTCAGTTAGCTGTATTGGCGGAGGCTGCCGGATGTAGAGTTGTCAGCGGCGGTAGCTGGTCGACTGCCAAGTTGAAGAGTAGTCGACAGCAATAGTTGGTTGACTGCCAAGTTGAAGAGTTGTCAGCGGCGGTAGCTGGTCGACTGCTGGGCTGAAGAGCTGTCGGAGGTGGTAGCTTTTCGACAACAGGGCCAAAGAGTTACCGGTGACAGTAACTGGTCGATTGATGAGGTTTGAAGGTTTGTTGAGCCGATTAGGGCGAGTCCCTAAACAGGGCCAAGTCAATGAGATAATACGTCCTCAAGGCAGATCGGTCATGGAAGCGGAATTGTGCTGAAAGGGTATATCATTCGAATCCGAAATCCCTAAACAGGGCTGAGTCAGTGAGGTGATACGTCTCCTATGGTGGATCAACCACTCCGGAAGGTATCATTCAACGAAGCTGGAGTCAGAGAGAGGATACATCTTTCAGGGTGGATCAACCATGGAAACAGGATCATGCCGAAGAGTATCTGTCAACGAAGCACTGGGAAAAATGCAAAGGTAGCGTACGCCACCCCCCCCCAGGGCCAAGCAGTTATGGTTGTATTGGAAAAAGGGGCTAATATTATATGGTACAGTTTGTTCAAGTACTCCCTGGTTAGAGGGAGTAGAAAACGGTAGATATAAAATTACTCCTCATGTTATTCAATGTCTGCCTTATCCAGTGCTCTCAAGGTTCGGTCTTGGCTTCAACCATATTGGGCCAGTCGTCCAGTTACTCACCTGCTGCTGACCTTAACTTTGCCAGTAAAGGGGTTGTGAAGGTCAAGGTCGTTTTTTCTCAGGAGCATGTTTATTGTGCCATATGATATGACCAAGGCAATACTTTTTTTGGATTTGCCTTGGATGTGACACACTTATTCCATTGTTTAACAAATCATAAACAATATCTTTGAGCACAAATTTAGGGTTCTTCTTGCATTCATAGACAATTTTTCTTTGTAGTCTTACAACCCCTTCCAGGAAGAGTTGCAATGGGTTTTTGTCTCAGAGTGTTTTACCATGATATGGTCCCGGACTGAAAACTCCTTACCTACTGCTACAAAAACTGATTGTTCCCTATGGATAATTTTTCACCTCACTGTAATTAATGAGTGGAGGGTTATCATTTAGCCTAGAGTAGACTCTTTTTCTGCTCCTTTTCTCTCCTCACAACAGTTACTAGTAGGAAGAAAATGCTGTGATCAAAATGTGACCGGTATTTGACCCTCACCAGAGATAACATGATATAATTGTTTCTAGAAACCATGTAAATCAAATGCTATATCATACATTCAGCTGGTTTTGTATGAAAAACAGAAAGACTGGCAGAATCAGGTCAGCAGTAAAGTATATAAATGATCCCTGCAGCCACAGTAAATAAATAGAAATATTTGTCATTTCCTAAGCAGGTCATTTGAGTCATTTGGGTTTAGATGGTTTTTCCCTCCCTCTATTTGCATGTGTTGTTTAAGAACCATTTCTCTCTTGCAGTTTAGTATTTGGACGAAGAAGCAGACACAGTATTTATAAATGTTTATGCAAAAGTAATACAAAAATTATTTTTTGATATTTTATTGTTACTTTACATCCCTACTTCCTTTCTAGAGATTGATATGTGTACCTACTTGGTAAGACTGTACTAAATATACTTTGACTATATTTATACTATCTATCTATCTCTATAGTGTGTGTGTATATATATATATATATATATATATATATATATATATATATATGTATATAAATAAAAAGAAAGAACAGTAAGATATAAAATCCGGTGTTCTTATAGATATTTTATTTTTACAAAATAGTGCTCAATGTAAATTTACAGAGCATATACATACTTAAACTTAATGTTAAAATAATCCTACATAATATAATGGATTCTAATACATTTAACTGTTCTTAAAAAGAATATAGTAAAATAAAAATTAAAAAGGAAAATATTTCAAATCGTAGTTAAATAAAAAGTATTGTAAAAAAAATCTTTAATTTTTAAAAGATGACGTTGAAAATTTTTACCGTTAACAATTTTTTTTTTTTTTTTTTTTAAAATTCAGACGACATCCATTCAACTGACGTCAGGTTTCAGTGTAAAATACATCCTCACCCCTTACCAAAATGTAGCTAATAACTGATACAATGATACTGTCATAAGGAAAATCTAGACACCCTTGTTCAATTTGAGTAGAATATTCTGTAACCATGGAAACGTGATTTTAGCTGTGTATTTAAAACCCGGTAAATTTTAAAAGTTACTCCAAAATTCGCTTGAAGATGAAATGGAACTAATGCTTTTAATTTATTTGCAAAAATAAAATTAGGGGTTTTAGCTTCTATTTTTGAAACATGGTTGGAACTGTGTAGCGAAAATAACCATATTTTAAATCAATTAATTTATAATATATATATATATATATATATATATATATATAAAAATTTTATAATAGACCCTGCAACCACACATAATAATTTTTTCAAACTTTTTTCATGTTACTCTAGATTAAGCACTTCAGATGACAAATATTAATTTTTTAAAATTAAATTTTATATAAGTTAATAGGTAGGGTGTGGAGTCTAGTTTGCTATGTAAAATCATTGTAAATTAATCCCCTTACAGAAGCCAAAACAAAATATTAATATATGACTAAAAAAAACTCCAGATTACCAATTTCAAAATTATTTTTTTTATCTTTTAAAAATTACATGGTATGAACATAAATTTATTTGGGGGGGGCTTTCAGAAAGGCGATCAGTTCACAATGAATTTATATAGTAAACTACACCCCCTATAAACTTTTATAAAATTTAATAAATTTTTTTTATTCATAATCTGGAGTGCTTAATCTATACTTGTATGAAAAAAAAAATTAAAAATATTATTTATCTGGTTCCAGTGCCTATTGTTCAACTCCAACACCCCCCCACACACATATATATATATATATATATATATATATATATATATACATACACACACACTCTCTGTTTTTAAAAATCTTACCAAAGATTGCACCTTCATCATGGCTTTGCTATGTGAATGATGCATTTATCCTGTGGACATATAGTCCCTGTTGAATCATGTGCATTCAATTAGACCGTTTATACAGTTCCTGATGGAGAATAAGGAATGACAATAAAAGAAAAATATTCCAGTTTTAATGATCCTAGCAACCTGTTAACACTGGTGCTTATGTGTAGAAAAAATTAATGTATCTAAATTTTGGTTCTAACAATCCATTCAGTATTATAGAAGAATGTGTTGGTTGCCTTTGATACTGAGCAAAGTTTATCCATAATCATTCAAATTC
The DNA here is from genome assembly GCA_903632075.3 of Acanthosepion pharaonis. NCBI lineage: Eukaryota > Metazoa > Mollusca > Cephalopoda > Sepiida > Sepiidae > Acanthosepion > Acanthosepion pharaonis. The sequence goes on from CAHIKZ030002866.1 coordinate 1,009,669, forward strand.
AGTAATACAAATCTAAAAGAATTAAGAGACATAAATATTACTCTCCAATATAAAAACTATCTTTTGTTATTTCTAAAATGAAAAATAGTAGGAGAATTTCCAAATTCACCAACGAAGTATACAGTGTATAAGAGGTGCAACCTCTCTTGCAATTTTCAACTTGCAAGAAGTTGCTTTCACTTACAAGACAAGATTTTGATGAAAGTTTACATTTATAACATTAAATACAAATATAAAAAAGAATATAAAGAAATTAAAAATCAAACTAAAACATGAGAAATCATGCAAAGAGAGTATCTGGCGAGAAGTGTATTCTCAATAGGATAAGGTCCACAGTCAGTTGACAAGGAATACCACTAGAGAATGTGAAAATTGAAAGAGGTTGAATATATCAAGTTGGTATATTAGCAGCCATTTTTTTTGTTACTATCTTTTTGGAAAAATAGATCATTCCCTTTCCTTGCAGATTATACACCTGAAGAAGACTGTACAGTTTATAAGCTGAAATGTTTTGGTAACAACATAAAGGAATTCAATAAGTCTGTAAAACAGGAATGGTTAGATCCCCATATCTTGTATCAGTTAATACTCTCCAGTCTATTTTTCCTTTTGTGTTGTGTTGCATTGCTTGTCTTTTTCTTCCATTGAACCATAGTTTGGAATTTTTTTATACTACTCAATACAAGGATTGAACTCACAACTGCCAGAGAGTTAGACATATTTTTCATCAATGTTTTAATCCACTAGGCCATGTATCTTTTGGTCAATGCAATGGTGTAATTTGAGAGATTTAAATCATGCATGACAAATGCAAAAAGGCTGGAGTGTACGATGACTGTAATGTGAGTATTACGATCAAGATAAGTGTACTAGTCTGACTGTAAAGGCATATAATAATGATAATTCCTCATTTAAAACACATTTTGTTCAGTTATTGTGTTTGGCTATTGCAATTTAAATCTCTCAGTCCTCACATTTTTATACTTTCTCTCTCTATTTCTGCATAGAATATGTTTTAATTAATTATTTACAAAGTATCACTTAGATTTAACACATGGCCACACATATGAGATAGACAGTAATGATCAGATTCACTACTGCTGGCCAACCAGACTAGCTCGCTGATCATTAACCCACACCAAGAAACCTTGTTTGAATTCTACTTCTGTTAATTGTAATTTTAGGATTTAAATGTTGATTTATATTTTCATGTCTAATATCAGTTTATTTACATTTGTAGATGTAATATCATGGAATGTGCATGATTCAAATTCATTCCAGCTATTTACATTATTTCCTTAAAATGTTCTTCCTTTGATAGATAAACGCACTTTAATAAATAAAAAAATGAACCAAAATGAGTCAGATATGATTCTTCTTACTTGCACTTTTACTGAGTTATTTTTTTTTTTATTATTGCTAATATTATTGTTATAATTTTCATGTTTACAATTATAGTTTTGATTCATCTACTTCTTTCTCTTTCTGTATTCTTTTTTGTATTCATAGTTTATTGCAAATTCAATTGATCTTTTCATCATAAAATATATTTTTTCCCTTTTCTTCCTGAATCATTTTCTCCTTTGTATTTTTTTCCTTTTTAACTTTGGTTTTGTTTTCAAGAAGAATCTTTGCTTCTCTTTCTTCACATTATCCTTCTCTTCATGTTTCTCTGATTATATATAGTTGATGCTAAAGTTCTCATTGTTTAAATTGGGTGATAATCAACCATCATAGTAAATCATAGTTAACCCTGGCATTTGGGGGCCCCTGACTCACCCAGCATGCAGTGATGTTTAACCACAATTAACAGTAGCTTATCTGCAATCTGCATTTTTTCATAAGAATACAAGAATAACAACTCTTTTGCTAAAATGTAATAAAAAAAGGTTATGAACAGAAAAAGATTATAATAATAGGAGGAAAAAACTTGAAAAATAGACAAAAGATAAATAATTGATGCCATTTTGACAATTTTTGTGAGTCATATAGGTATTATATGAATGTTTAAGCAGAAGTTGTCATAAAGAAAGGCAGAAATTTATGAAAGCAAAGATTTACAATCCCTTCCTCTCTTCTTCTCTTCTGCTCAAACCTTTGATCATTTATATAGATGCTAGTGTCTGCATAGAAAAAATAAACATGAAAGTGTCCAATTCTGCATTTGAATCTTCTACCACTACCCAAATGGTGATGCTGATCTTCTTTTTCTGACACTATTTTGACACTGATATGTTATATATCTGACAACCTTGAGGTGCATATTCTTTTTTTATCCCCCTTTTTGCATTTTAGTTTATTTCTTTGATTTGGACCATACTTTAAAATAAAAACATAAAAATAAAGGGAAAAAATTGTTTGTCAACTGGTAAGATTTCTGTATGACAAGACATAAACCAAGGAAGTAGATGAGAACTTTTAATCAATATGGTTTTTTTATTTATTTATTTTTATTATTATTATTATTATTATTGACAGAGTATTTTATAGGGTCAATTCATGTTATAAGCTCACTGCTTACATGTTTGGGCTAGGAATATAAGAAATGAAGTAAAATAGGTAGTTAAACACAATTCAAACCCATATTTGTTAGTCCTTTTATCTATGAATGTTTTCAATTCATATTTTGTACAATTCCTAAGACATTTAGAAAACAAGTTCATTGTTGTTTGCTTTTTCTTTAGTAATAGATAGTCTAATGGAATTCACATAATGTAATATTATTTATATGCCCTTCTGTAAGAGGTGGTTTTCTGAATATCTAAATTATACAAGATTACATTCTCAGAACCAAATCCTCAAAATACTCTATTTTATCATTACTTTAACATGATCAGAAAATACAATGATTTAAAAAATGTTTGGATAACAAAAATAAGAAAAAAAATTCTCATGGAATTTTATACTATGTTTAAGTGATTTATTTTCATAGAGAGTAAATATTTTACTTTTATTGTATTAGATCTTAAAATATTCTTATTAGTGTCTGCAGAAAAAAAACATTAATTTATTTGTTCAGATTTTGATAGAAATATTATACTTCAGTATGTAATAATTCATATTCCAGGCAACAATAATCACTAAATTTTTCTCACTTAATATCACTTTACATAAAACACAGCCTGTGCTTTTTAATATACTGAACTTTATTTTTTAAAAATCATCTATTCTATGCAGCTTTTATAAATCATTCTCATGTGAATACAAGAAAGGATGCACATCTCTCATATCTACAGGTGTATTACAAGCAGTCTTAAAGAAAATCAATATTATTCATACTTTTATCAATGTGAAAACCATACCTTGTCTTTGATTTCTATGTTGCTTTTTTGACATGGTCATTATAAATGTTGATATTCATAAAGATCACTTTAGCATTGAATATTTTCAAATGATTTTAATTTAAGGATTATTTAAAGAGCGTGTCAGGTTGTGATAATCCTTTCTAAACATGCCTTGATAACCGCTCTGATTTTTATTAGTACATTAAATTTTTCTGACTTTATGTACTCATAAGACTGTAAATATATTTATTTGTAATTACCTATATAAAATGCATTAAGATTTCCTATGCTCCCTCAAAACTACCTGACTTTACTATTACAAATTATTTTACAATCCATGAATCTATCAATGATTTTATTTCAGTGTAGGAACTCTATACCATTAACTGGCTGTAAATATAAACCAAGGCCAAACCTTCAACAACATGCAACTCCTACCTGTCATAACCAGTATTTAGCCACCAATACTTTTTTACGCAATCAAAGCCTTGAAAAATTCCAAGTTAAAGTAGACTTGAGTAGACAAAAGCAACAAGGCAAAAAGGAATATTTTTCACAAAAATGTTATTCATCAAAACTGACAACACTAATCTTTTGTAATGAACTGTATGTGAAATTGTTCACTATTCCTGAACTGCAAATATGTTTGTACATTACTATAAATACTATTGATTAAGTAAAGTAAAATGTATAGAACTGTAAGTATCCTGATTCCCTTTTTCCAGTTAAAGAAGTTTCTGAATACTTTATACACTCATCAAGTTTATTTCTCAGCAACAAAAATAGAATAATTATTCACTACATTCATCCTGGCTTTTTATCATTTTCTGCTAACATGTAGGCAAATTAAGGAGTCTTTTATATAATTACATTGATTTTTGAATAAAAGCATTTTGAAGTGTCACATTGAGCATTCAAGAAATTCTGCAGGGATTGGAAAATTGGTATTTGGGATGGTAACAAATTAGGTGAGTAAAGTAGGTATGGTAGAACTTTCCAACTTTACTGCAACAGTTTCTCATAAGTCATTCATGCAGTGTATCATCAAGAAAGCAGTTTACCTATTTTTAGGTATTTTCAAGTGATTATATTGTCTTCGCTTTGCAGCATCATGCACTAAATTTTGGCAGTGATATTGTTTGATTCAAGAATTCCTCATAATACTTTACACATCCTGCTATTAGAATACCCTTTTTCTGATGTAATAATTTTCATCATTTGTGGTCATAGTGACTATCCATCCATGCACTTCAGAGAAATCAAACACATCTATATGTTTAAATAGAAAGTGTGATTTTCATTCATATGAGAGTGCAACCCCCAATTTCTGAGTTATTCTGAGATATTGCTGATTGCATATCGGTGGTGGACTGAATGTCTTTAAGCTATGGCTGGTCAGATGTGGATTGGCTTTCGAAATTTGGTGCAATTCCTCACTATAAACTCTGTCCAGTGTCTTAAATTTGCACCAGTAGAACTTATGAATCTCTTATTAGCTATTATGCAGATAATATTTTCTCCCCCATATGCCTTTTAGATGAAATAAGTTTACTTTGAAATCAGAAAACAAACTAGGAAATTATGATTGTGACAGATAAGAATTAATACATGAGGAAATGTTAAAAATTTCTCAACCTGACCTATTTCTCAAAATCTGTCTAATTTTTTTGAAAGGCTTCTAGATCAAGTTGACAACTTTTCAGTGAGCAAAACTTTAGAGATTAAATCGCTCTTCTTAATAATAATTGAATGGCAAAACAGCTAAATTAAACTGGCAATGTACCTTCTTAATATTGCTTTAAATCTCTCCATTACAGAATATATGCTATCAAATAATATTAAAACAACATAGCAAACAAGGCAATTATTTCACCATAATTTATAAACTTATGCATGAAAGAATATATTCTCATTTTTATATTTTCATAATACATAGTGCATAATAAAAAGAAGATGGTGCCAAAAAATGATATCTGTGTGTTTAATGCAATCTAGATTTGTACTGTTACTTTCATTACTAACACTGAAAGCCTTCCAAAGAAGCATCTATGGAATTTTTTTTTTAAATTATTTCCTCAAAAAACCTAACCTTGCTTACATTCTTGTAGGCCAAGGTTTTGTGAGGAGCAGGTGATCATTTAGGCTATTAACTCTTCCTCTTCTTTCTTTAGTTACTCATCATTCATTTTGATCTCCCTTCCCTTGTTAATATTTTCACACCTTTTTTTTCTTCTTTGCATAATGATGATCATTAATTCAATTTTTTCTTCTCACTCATCCTTTCAATTGATGAAGTCAACTATATTTTATAATTGGATTACAAATGCTGAGACCAAAGGAAACATCTTAATATTTCTCTCAGTTATTAATGTGCTTTTATCACCCCACCATAATACCTTTTTTCTATAAAAACAAAAACGTTATCTAGAAATGAGAAGCAAAGTAGGAATGTTCATATTATTTCATTGGTCAATGTCATAACTTGTTTTTAAAATATTTCAGTAACAAAATACTGGTATTTTATTTCTTCCAACTTGCCTCATGAAAATAGTTTCAAATTTGTATTATTCCAACTTTCAAATAAAAGGAAATATTAATGTGCAATATATTTTCTTTAAACCATAATTTTTTTTATTGTAATATTAACATATTTCTCACCCTTTATTTTAAAAAAGAAACTTAGAAACATACTGAATTTAAATTAAAATGTATTTATAAAAAGAAAAAATAATCTTAAGTGTTTTATTGATTTATTTTTGTTTGTTTAATTCTAAGATGAAGTAATTTTAACATGACATATTTTGATTAGATTTCTTTCATCTATTTCTACTGGTATTTTTCCATCATTCTTTAGCTGATCCATTTCATTCTTAAATTTTGGGAATTTGAATAAAAAGAAAGTAGCTTCAAATGACCTTTGAATTAACATTCCATACTCCTTTTTCATATGGAACATGTTCATCCCTTTGATTGTCAAAGTGGTTATGATCATCAACAACTCATTTTTGGTACTCTTCTGCTACTGTCTCTTCATTCTGATGCTCTTCCTTCAAGTAATGTTGACCACATAGAAATAAATAAGTATAATAAACTAATAATAAATTCTCTTTTTAAGAATCTAAAATTTTGACAATTATTTCACTAGGTAATTACAAATAGTCTTTTTTTCAAATTCCCAGTTTAGTATCACAGCAGAAGAATGAACTGAATAGGATGTGTAGCAAAAAAAAAAAATAGTTAAATCATTTGTAACTTTGTTTTTTTTTTTTAAAGTTTATTTTTCACAGGGATGTGACTTTTTAGTATCTTTATATTATGCATGTTTTTCCAGCCTCTACAATAATTTTTCCACAATCCATCTTTCACTTGTACTAAATACTTTCCCTCTTCAAAACAACAACAACTGTTTTTGCAGCCTTTCTAATCATATTGTTATACTCCGTCACAATTAGATCTCATTCTGATTCATTTTGCACACTGGCCGGGTATGACAGCCACAAAGGCAGAAGACAAAATAACAAAAGTCATTTTCTGTGTATTGGGCCCCACGCACAATGTCCAGTCTACAAAGTGAACTCCAGCAGTGGCCAATCATGAATGTTCCTGCCGGTACAAGAGACGCCCCTTGGGACTACCTGACCTGCTTAAAAGCAGGCTCTAAGAATGACCAAGACAGTTGTGGCCCAGCGCAGCCACCAGCCGTCAAGAAGGGCGCTGCTGCTGCTGCTGCTGCTACCGCCACCACAACCTCGTTACCATGACAACATAGTTACAGACCAGTCATCACACAGAGCACAACTACCACCACTGTCGCTGACACCACTCAACATGACTGCACATCTCAACCTCGATTCTGCTCAGCAGAGCTATCCAGCTTTAACTTGAAACAGCTCAACTTTGATTCCTACCAGCTACAAGCCTTTATCGATACCACAACCCACCATCACCTTGGCCCACCTCAACCTACCTTGACTCATTTACAAGGCATTCCCTTTACAGTAGACGCAGCGAACTCCATTTCACAGAACAGCTCTACCTCGACTTGTTTACAAAGCATTCCCTTCACTGTCAATGCAGCTACCTCCATTACACAGAACTGGCCTCCCAATACCCACTGTCACCTTGGCCTACCTTGACTCGTTTACAAGGCGTAAACATTCGTAAACACCAGCGACATTCACTCCACAGAACAGCTCTACCTCGACTCACTTACAAGGCATTCCCTTCACAGTCGACACAGCAACCTCTGATCCACAGAACAGCTCTACCTCAACTCATTTACAAGGCATTTCCTTCACAGTCGACCCCAGCGACATCCGCTCCACAGAACAGGCCTACCTCAACTCATTTACAAGGCATTCCCTTCACAGTCAGCACCAGTGGCCTCTGTTCCACAGAACAGGCCTACCAAGACCACGCCAATCTGACGTCACCCCGTTTCAGCACAACAGGTTGACCCACCGACAAGATGACCTACAACCATGACTTCCATTACCAAATGTGCACCAACCATATCTTTTGGCCTCAACCATGCCAGCATAAGTAATGGTTCAACTCCTGACACTACGCATACATCCGATTGCTATTCCTGTACTCTCTACCAACAATAAATGTTGTTTCACTCTAATCCTCGTTATTTTTTCTCTCACTACCGCGCACTTAAGATAACAGTATGCTCTGGCATTTTTACTCTTGGTTTGCTATTAAATCTATGAATTAAGATGAAATTTAAAACAGGTCATAGATTGCAACCTTTCTCAGTATATTCCTTTATATATTGTCCTTTAAATAAAATCCAAAGGTTTTAAGTTTCTGTTGTTTTTCAATTCAATTTTAAGCATGTCAGTGGAAAATAATTTGTATTTTACAAATACAGAACTAACCATTAGCAGTAAGTATTCTTTTTTTTCCTTCCTCATGATGAAAATGTGATAATGAGTATCACCAAACAGTTTCAAGTAATATATATTTTTACACTATTTATCAAAAGAACCTTATACAACAAGTTTTACTTTTATTATTTTGTTCCTCTCTGTTGCTGCTTTTGTTTGCAGTATTTGCCTGGGACAAACATCTGTCCTTTGTAAATCAGGTGATTAAGTATTCACTCACACTCCTACCCCTATCTTACTTTCCACTCTTTATACTCTTCTCTACTCACCCCTTTGTTCTGACACCTTCATTTCAACTTTTAACATCTTGAGAGTGATCTTCTGCTATAAGCCAAGGTTGTTGTATTAGTGAAGTTCCCAAAATCATGTGTAATAGTTTCTGTCAATCTATACAAATTGTTCATAGAGGCATAACTCACTCCTTGTGATTAAAAATGGCAAGAAGGGCATGAGGTGGGGGTAATATTTACACCATGACTATACCTGTTGCTATGGTCACTACTTTTGGAATAATATTAAGGTTTACAGCATTTTAACCTTTAATTGTGATGATCAGTTCACCAAGCTACTTTAGATGATGCTCTAAACATCATCATGTATAGATTCATTTAATTTATTATTCATTTATTGTTTGATATTATCATTTTCACATAATGTTATTGTTCATTTATTTTTGCTTAGGGTTCTGTTTCCTTGCATAGCTTTCATTATAAAAATTCAAAACTATATTTTTTTTTTTTTGCTCATTTTAATTTTGAAATTGACAAAAAATTTTAAATTCTAATTATATTCTTCAGGTTTATCTTTTTTCTAACAATTTTTCATTTTAGATTTTGTCAATATATATATCTTACTATCCTTTGTTTTCTAATACATTTTATTATTCATTATTTTACTTATATTAAGAATAATTTTGTGTTATTTTTATTGAATGATTGCTGTCATGTTTTTCCCAGTTGTGATTATAATTTTGTTTATCATCAAAATATTGCATTTTTAAATTAATATCAGTTTAAAAAAAGTATGATATTAGAATTATACAATGGAATATGAAATTAAAATTTAAACACTTTTCACTGATTTAAAATGTTCTATACTGTTACAAAAACAGATTTAAAAATAGAACATTGTCTATAGGAAGGATAGGAAGTTCTGGAGAGGTATGATCTTTCATATCCTGAAGGGACACAAAATATATATGATTGTCTATAGGATTTTATTGAAAATATTTTGTATATTTTGGTATACACATGAGAGAAAATACGGAAAAATTTACAATAATTACTTATCATTTGTTATTTGGAAGTGAAATGATTTTTTTCTACATAAAAGATTTTAAACTTGTATAAAGCTTTCAATGTAAAGTTTTTTTCCTGTGCAATTATATTGATAAAGCTCAGTCAACATGTTTTCAGTTAGTGGACAAAACAATGAGCAAAGATAGCCTTATTTAAATAATCATTATTGTTTTCTATATAAATTCTGCATGTCACAGCTTATTTTGATAAGCTATATTGTGAAGAATAAAATGGTAGTGTATTTGTTGATATAGATTTGTCATTGTCTCTCTCTCACTAGTAGAAATATATATTAAAAAACATGTAAGGAAACCTCAAAAAAATATATATTTTATTTTTATGTTAAAAAATACTACTTTTTTTCTATTATTATAATTTTATGCATGTTGCTATTTTAATTTTATATTTCAATCTAATTTTCATTTTTTCTCAATAATCCTACATCTCTCTCTCTCTCTCTCTCTCTCTCTCTCTCTCTCAGTGTCTGTCAACTGACATATCCTCCTTGGAGTTGTTTGTCACAGAACTGCCATTTTGTCTGTTCATTCTTTATATTTGGTTATAGTCTGCTGGTCTAGTCAAACGTGGTTCTGCCTTTAGGTTCCAAATCATCTAGTCAAGCTCGGGTTTTGTCAATACATCTTCCCCACACCCAGTAACAAGCACATACCAACAACCAGTCCATCCATCTGCCCAGTTCTCATTGAAACCCAACAGAATGACTCACTGATGGATCAGCTGTATTCTAATGAATTAAACCAAGGAAGAGGGAAAGATAAAAAACAATGACCAACAAACTTAGAAATCACATCTTATTTGTTTACCTTTTCTCTTCATTGCTAATTTTTTTTTCCAGCGCCTATCTTTTTATTTTTATTTTTATTTTCTTTGTTTGTTTTTTTACCCTTTTCATTAAATCTTATCTTGTCACTTCTCAATTTTTTCTTATTTTCCACAAAAATGTTTCCTAGATACAGACACAGAAAACAATAGTTGTATACACAAATGTACGTACATGTATGTATGTGTGTGTGTGTGTATATATTACATATATATATTATATTATAGTAAAGAGAAAGAACAGTAAGATATATAATCCGGTGTTCTTATTAATATTTTTATTTTTACAAAACAGTGCTCAATGCAAGTCTATAGAGCATAAATATTATAAATTTACTAATTTAAAAATATGGTTCCATCGCTACTCAAGAATTATCATGTTTCAAAAACAGAAGCTAAAAACTTTAAATTCATTTATAGAATTAGATTAAAGTCCCTAGTTCTGTTTCATTTTCAAGCGAATTTTGGAATAACTTATTTTGAAATTTACTGAGTTTTATAAGCACATATATTCATAATATTAGTTTCTAAAGATATGGAGAAATCCAATCATTTTAACAAGGAGCAGTAGGGTATTCATTTTCACTGACAACTATTGTATCAAAATATGAGTTACTTTCAAAAAGAGGTTAAGTTGAGGTAGGGTAGGGGTGCCTTTTTCAATGAATGACATCCATTCAACGCATATCATTTGCTCTTTTTCAACAACAAAAAGTTTTTCAGCACTTTTGTTTCACCATTAAATTTGTACTTGTATGCATAAAGATTTTTTCTAAAAGGGTTGTTTGTATATGAATATGTCATATTGAACTACAATTTTAAAATACTATTCTTAATTTTAATAACTAATACCCTATATATCTTTTAAAACAAATAAATGTAATAGAATTACTTAAATTATTTAAAAATTATTCTTAAATATCAAATATAAATATGTATATTTCATTTATCAGTTTTTTTTTAATTAAACATTACTTCAGGGAAATTTTTGACAATGCCAGCAAAAAATAAATATTTCATTTCTTTGATTAAGTAAATTTTTATTTTTTATAATCCTAGTAATATATAGTATCTTATGTATGCACAAAGGACATGGGTCATTTAATGACCTACATATTCTAGCTTTTCTTATTAATTTCTATTTCACAGTAGGTGTTTAATTGGTTTCTTTTAAGTGCCAGAAATATTTCGATAGGGACGTCTGATTTTGGTATTTATTTATCCTAAAAGAACTTTGATGTTGGTTGAACTGTTGAACTCATGTCTTGTGCACCCAATGTAGACTTTTACGTTGTCTGGATCCTCGATAGATGAGATATTGCATTGGTACACTAATGATTCAGTGCGACATTTATTATTAAGAGGACAGTTATGAGGATTTCTAAAGTTACATAATTTTGTTTATCTTCATCTCTTTTTGTTATCATACTATCTAAATTTCCTTGGTCTTGGTCTAAGTGTTTATTTAAGATATTAGCATTATGTTTCTTAATAATTTTTTCTAAGTTTTCAATACAGCTGTAATTTAATTTTAGGGTATTTTTATTGAAAATAGTACTGAATTTACTATCTTTAGGAAAAATGTTTAACGATTAATGCAAGGAATTTTTGTCCTAATTTGTTCTTTACCATTTGGTTGTATGGGGGTGTATACCAAATTATTTTTCTACTTCTGTTTTTTCTATGGTTTCCATTTCCATTTTTTATGTAAGTTAGCTTTGGGCTTTTGTAGCCACTATCCTTTAGAGCTTTATTATAGAAATCAATATGTTCATAGAAAATCTTCTCATTTACTGAATTTGTACTTATTCTCTTTTTGATAGATAAAGGTATATGCTTAATTATAGATGGATGATGATTAGATTTAGAGTGTATATACAAAAGATTAGGATTGAGTTTTTTTCATAAGGTATGTATACATTTTTTAAAACATGGTAATTCCTGTGTAGTGATGGAACCATATTTTTAAATTAGTAAAGTTATAATATGTATATGTGTGCATGCGTGCACACACACACACACACACACACACACACACCCTGAAAAGAATGGATTAAAAAATTCAAATGGAAAGCATGTTGGGCTGCAAACTTTTCAGCACCTCCTTGTACATGCATGAACCGAAATATGTAAATATCCAAATGAGTAAAGTTGAAGTAGACACCAGCATCATAATTATACAAGTGTGTGTGTGTGTATATATATATATATATATATATATATATACACACACACACACACAGAAATATCCTCTTTGCATGCATGCATGCATGCACACATGCACACACACACACACACATATATATATATATATATATATATATATATACACACACACACACAGAGTGGTATCTGATATGCATTATATAATTATTACTGAGGTCCCAGTACATCATATGATACATGTACTCCGATTCATGGGTTTTTAACAGTGTCTACTTCGACAAAAGTGCATATGTCCTCAATTATAACTGTACTGTCTTTAGAAAGAGATATCAACATATAACACAAGAATTCATATATATATATATATATATATATATATAGCATACATATAGTTATATATAATTTTCTCTCTAGCTATAATTTTTGCATAGTTCCTACTTCTAAATGCTTGTTCATGTTAAGAGAATTTTTTTGCACATGATTGTTTCTGTAGTCATGCGTCATATTGCAATGCATAATCTTTCAGTAAGTTTTGCATAATTTCAAATGCAGACACATGCATATATACACACAGTTATATATGTATAGATATACACATATTCAAGAATTTCTGTACATGCACATTCTTTAAATACACAATATATTTCATAAACAAGTGCACGCTAGCAGAGAATAGCTCATGAAAATATGTATACACATTTAGATATATTTCTACAAATGAACTTTTGTACATAATCTGTGCTTGTACATAAATAAACTCTAATAGGCTAACAGTAAGATCTAGCGTTGTCCAGGGAAAATGACATTAAATATAAAAACACAGGAAAAAATGATGCTCTTTTATATATTCTTCTTACATACAAAAAAAATATTTGCACTACTAATCCATGAAAAAGTAGTTACTGAGAAAATATTCTGATGCACAAAACAAATGATATAGTCCTTTCATTTGCCAGAGCTTTTGGATAGACAGCATTAGTGCTTTTCCCATTAGATACCAGTAGGAAAAGATCGTTTAGAGGCTCCAGTCTGAGAACAACCGACATGGAGTTGGTGATAGGAAGAAAATATGGAAAAATCATGTTGAGGCTACTAATCTTGAAAGATTGTCCTTGTTCCTTGTTGATGACCATAGCAAAGCTGTGAGTTAGAGGAAATTGTTTCAATTCAGTAAGTCAGTTGGAATAATGTAAATTCTGGAAAAAAACATGCTTTTTTGCCTGTCCCAGTTAGAATAATTGCCAAGGGCAACATTATGGAAAAGCTACTTGACAGCTAGGTGAGTTCTCTTGTGTAACTTTGGAAGGTTGATATTTAAGAAAAACATGATACACCTTCCTAGTTTTCATTGAAACCTGTAGAGAGGAACACCAGGCAACTCAAAAGATTTCAAAAACTCAGAAAAAATAAAGTTTTAGCACTTAAAGTGATTTTGTTCAGCTTGAAAAAAAAGTTATTTAACTCCCAAGTTGATCTTTGATGATCTCCAATGACTAAGTTATTCCTGTCATATGAATTTACTCTAAGAATATCATTGTTTGGCTGCAATAAAAATAATAAAAGCCACAAACTACTCTACTTCTGCTGACCTTTGGTAATCTTTGAGATTGAATTTGACCTCATCTGCCTTACAATTTCTTAAGTCCAAAAACATTTTTGCACTTCATACATACAATATCTCACTCCATTTTGCTAGAAACGGCATACTGGGCAATTTAATGATCTCTTGTGACTTCAAATGACCCCTTTGGTCACCCCATATAGCCCATTAAAAAACCACAAACTTTGAAAGTACATTCACACCAACTATATTTTATTACATTGGTATTTACATAAATTTGAACAGTCACGGTTTATCTGTCTGTCTCCCTCTCTTTATATATACACACACACACATATGTATGTATGTATATATATATATTAGAGTGAGAGAGATAAAGCTATATGCATACAATTATTTGTCAAATTAAGCTCATCTGCTGTGTTGTTTATTTTTACCGGATTTTTTGCAAATCAACATTTCTGAAAAAGAAAAGCAAAGCTGACTGTACCTATTATCTTTTGTATTTTAAACAATAGTTTATAACCAAGCAGTACAGATTATGACATGAGCCTCAACCTAAAAGAGTTGGCCAGCTGTTACAGTTTCCTTATATATACATTGTTTCATAAGCCATTAGTGATGTGGGTAATTGCTTTTACTACTTTGGGATATGAATCATAACATTTGGGGATTCTACTAACCATCCTTTGTTTATTTTTTTGAAAGACTGATCTTAACTGTGTTTCTTTATATGAACTATGACTTTACACAGAAAGACAATTGTTCATTCTTTAAGAAGTCTGTTTAAATCTATTATAATTTGAACCATTCCAGAATAAGAACCAAATTATTGTCAGTATTAAGAAATGCTTTAAACCAATTATGCTCATTGTAATCCTTTAAATTTAATGTTATTGATCCTCCTGGATTATTTATGTTGTTCTTTCAGTTTAACAAGACTAATTATTGTTTAGCTTATCGTTAAGAATAGATAATTACATGAGGAGTCTGTTTACATATATTATCCCCCATCTATTGACTATGCTCTTAGAATACTGTGTGGGAATCATTGTAATATTAAATCCAAGTTCAAAAACATCTAGCTCTGTGCTATATCAGCTATTAACATTTCTAGTTGAAAACCTCAGTTGCTTGTGATATTTTGTCGTTAAAGCAAAAGTGATTCTTTCCACTTTCTTTCTATTTATTAGTTAGCTCTAATCTTTGCCCATGTTTGAAAATTTCCATCACCATTATCTCTACTGTTATTTATTTGATCCCAGTTATCTAAGTGAATTCAGCAATCAGTGTATGCTTTTCTATAAAAGGTCATTTGTATAGGAAGAGATTTTGGAATTTCACCTTTACCCTTTTGGACTATTGAAGGCACCTCAAATGTCTTAATCAGTTGTTTTCAATAAATTAAAAGGTGGAAGTTTTCTGTGACTGCATTCCATCTGATTCTGTATTTGATATAGTATGAATGTGCTTGTGTGAATATTTTTTTACAGGTATTTATTTATGTTAGCCTTTTCAAAAGAAAACCATTTTCATTACACAATATTTAGGGAAACAATTGAAAGAATTCTTTGATTCTTTTCTTGTTGCTTTGCCACTGGATATGAAAAATGCATAAAACTTTGAAATAATTGGATTAATTTACATAAAGTTATTCTTAAAATCCGAAAAATTAAAAATACAAAAATAAAAGTTTTAATATTTTGTGTGTGTGTATGTGTGTGTACATTTATGTTGATTGTTTTTTTATTATTATTATTATGTTGATAATGGGATGATACTGTAAATTAAGGAAATTTTCACAAAATGGATACCATGTGTTATAAACTCTTGCAATATTTTATTGGTTTTTAAAAATTTCTGATAAAATTCCAAAAGGAGATATATGTATGTAAAATAGATTTGACTGTTGCTCTATAATAATGTTATGCACATTTATTTACAGTTTAGTAATTCATATAAAGACTAGCTCTAAAGGTAAGATTAACAATAATGTTATCAGTATATTCCATCAAAATCAGCAGAACTAAAATATAAAATAATGATGCAATCTACTTCTTTAAACACACTTAATTTTCTTTTCTTCCTCACATCCCCTGATGATAACTCAATGTTGAAAGCTTCAACTACACAACAGCCATAAAAAAAAGATATTCATAGATTAGAAAAAAAAGGTTGTTGAATTTAATAGACATAATATGTCTATTGTTTTTAACAATACATGTTTAAATGAACAATTGCTACTGAAGTATACTGAATTTAAGTTATAATTGTATACATGTTGTTCATTTGATCACATTTGCTTTTATATATTAAAAGATCTATAAATTGTAATATAATTTGTGCATTCTAAAACTGATAAAGCATCTGCACATATGTCTGTATGAATTAGCATAAAATAAAATAAAAAAATAAATATTCTTTATTAAATTTGTTCCAACTTTCCCAAATTACTTAATAGCTCTTCGTTTGTGGATGGAGCCTTCTCATAGACCATTTTTCTTTAATTTCCACCCTAAATTTTCAGTTGAATTTAGATCCAGACTGTTTGCCAGATATTTCATTGATTATATATACATTTTCTGAAGAAAACCTTTAATGCCCTTTGTTCTGTGACAAAATGCATTATCAACCTGAATAATGACTTCACCAAACCAATTTTCTCTCAATGGAATGAGAAAATTTTCCAGGATTTCAACATACACATGTGCATTGATTTTTGAGGTAATGATTGCCATCTTCCCTGGTCCATTAATGACATGCAACCCGAATGACTTGGGAAATTCTCTTGTTTTTGCCTGGCAGTAATTTTTGTTCATTTGAACAGCACCAGACAAAAATTTCAGTTTTATTGCCTGGGCCAAGGCAGAGTCTTGATTCATCACTGAATATCACTTTCATCCAATCATTCACACACCATAATTGTTTCTCTTTAGCTTACTTTAATATCATTTTTTTCTTTTATGTTCATTAGTGCTGGTTTTCATTTGACTTTTTTTTGGATGAAAATATCATTTCATTAAACTTTCTTAGAGCTCTATCACAAACAATGACTCCTGTTTTAGCCCATTTGTTTTGGTCTATATTTTCCATTTTTAAGTTATATTGCTTTGAGTTCTCTATCCTGACTCTTTCATGTCTTTCATGGTCTCTCAGTATGTTTTCCTTTTTTAATGATCCCATTTCTTTTATATTTGCACCAAATTTTAGACACAGCTGACTGGGAACAACCAATATTTTTTTACCATGCTCAACTGTGGATTGTCTTCTTGAATGAGTTTTATTATCCTTTTCATTGTTTCAATTGACATTTCTTTTGTTGAAGCCATGTTTCCTTTCAATTAGGCATACCCAACTCTGCAAGAGCTCTTTTAACTGTAGACTGGTTTGTATATCAGGATTTTAAAGGGTATTTGTTTTAGAAATGCAAATTACAAGCTTATTCCATTATTTTTCTTCAACATTAAGTTATTCCACAATATTTTCATCTACAGGTCATGGAAAAAAATTATACTATTAATTTAAATAATTTATTCTAATTGTTTAAGATATATTTCATAAATGCAGAATATTCAGTTATTAAACAAAAAATGTTTTGCATTTTATCAGTTATTAGGATTTTGTTTTGAAGTAAATAAACTAAGTAAACATCCTCTAAGTGTGCTAATTCCAGAATTTTTGCCAGGTGTTATAAACAGTATGATTTTATTTAAGTGCAACTTAAAACATTCCCAACTTAGACAAAATCCTATAGAACACTTGTTTTCATATGTAGCCTATAGTATTCTCTCATTATTCTCTTTTACTAAATTGTTTTCAGAAGGAAATTTGTTGTTTGAATTACTTCCCTTTATGATGAGTGTGTTCAATGGAACAAAATACAAATTATATTTCTTTGACTATAGGATGAGTTTCCCTTTACATTTTAACCACAAAATCCAGAAAATCAATATGCAGTTTTTGGTGCTATATAATGTATCCATTAATTTTGTTGTCATCATTCTTTGATCATATATTATTTTCATCAATAGCTGGTTTTGTTCTTTCAAGAATATTGCTTAAAATTTTAATCTTGAAAGAACCTCTAGAAAAAATTTCCAGAAGTTTTTTATGAACAATTCACTTTTTACTCTAAATTATGATAACTGATCTGATATGAATGTTTGTGTTTGTTGATGATTCTGTAATAAACAGAGTTAACATAGCAACAAATATGTATGCTCTCATAGACAAACCCTGTTTATATAATATCAAATGTATAGTTAGTATCAAAGCACAGGTAGGAATTATGTATTGCTTAACAATTTTAGGGCTTAGGATCGAGTTATCTGTATGTATCACATATTTTCTGTTGAAGATCAGAGATTTGCCAATTAAAAGTTCACTGGAAGAGTATAACTAGTTTCATACCTTATCTAGTTTTTTTAAATAATGAGGTTGTACTTGTATTGAGAGCCTTGTAATATTAGATTCATATGTCTCAGGCATCCTTGATTTGACACTTAATAGGTCAACATTTACCTGTGCCCTGAGGGTAGCTTATAATCTTGCAGGATTCATGAAATCCCTTTAATACAAATTCTTTTGTTTCCTTTTTCACAAGTTCTTATTTATTACAAGTTCTACACTCCCCCTACTTGTTGAAAGTATTATCATTATATTCTCTTACTAAGATTGACATTACTTTTTCTTTTTTTACCTTTTATCTCTGTCTACTATTTTATCCTTTTTTATTGTTTGCCACATACAGTGGTTCATATTGCCTCTCAGTGATTCCTCTTTCTGCTGCTTATTCAAATCTCATCTTAAAAAAGAGAGTGAGAATGAGAGATGTTAATATATTTTTCAATAAAGTTGTACTAACATATTTTATCTTTTGTTCATTTGTTTCCTAGGATATTCATTTTTGTTAGGCTTTATATATATATATTAAATGACTTGGTTGATTTTTATTATAATCCTATTACATACTATACCTTTTCTGTCATTTCTGTTATATTGTGACTATTTAAAAATGCTTTTTATTCTACTCATTTTTTATGTATTCTAATTTAAGATGTAAATACTATCTCCATATTTATTACTGTGCTATTTAAATCAATATGATACCCTTGATCATGGACTCTGGAGTATGAAAAGTCAAGCTTGCAATAAAATCCAAATTTTTTTAATTTTCTTTCAATCTAAAAGAAAATGTTACATATTTCATATCAATATTTACATGTTAAATACCTATTTGAATAATGTCTAACTCTTATTGTAAATGATGTTTATACTATCTCTAATCTTCAAGAGTAAAATCACCCTAAAGTATTTATACAGTATACTTTTAGATAAAATAGTGTAATCTCTAAGATTTGAACATTCAGACTCAAATCTCTTCAAATTTACTTACAAGATACAATTAAATCATTTTAACTAATTTACCTTAAAATGGAGAAAGAGTTTTATTTATTCTATATTTAAACAGATTAAGATTTTTATTAAATTTATCAATTTTGTTTAAAAAAAATACAGAGTTTAGAGAAGTTAGCAAGCTCAGTAAACTTAGAAATTTTTTATCCAACTTTGAAAAATATAAACCTAAGAACAATTAAACATTATTACTAATTCTTGGAGACTTGTTTTATTGTTAGAGCAAATAACTTGCAAATTATGAGATTCTGGGATTTATTCTCCATATCACACCTTATACAGGTAAAATAAAATTCTGATTCTCAATCAAGGTAAAATAAATCTTTTGTTTTAATAGTCATTATAGAAATAGTAAAATATTTGATATTGCTATTATATCAATATTGCTATGGCCTATCCCTGTGAACTAGAATAAAAACCTTACTTAGAACTAAAATAAAAACCTTACTTTGTGAATTAATTTATACTTATAAACTTTCATTAAATACTTGTAGTTAATCCTGATATTTACTTTATGAACAAAATAAAAAATCATTGTCATTGTTTCATATTTAAGTTAGTAATTTTTTAACAACTTTCTGATATAAACAAACAGAGAGCTTAACCCTGGTCAAATATGTATGTGTAAATGTTATCATCTAGATAGAACTGACTCATACAACAATGAGAAGTGTAACTGTAGTTAAAGGAAGGAACTGATTATTGGTTGGCTGAATAATGTCTGTCACTGGTTTAACATAGTGACTCATTATTACATTACATAGTTCAGTACATGAAAATATATTTGCTTGTTTTTGTTTTATTTTTTTGTTTGTTTAAAAAAAACAAGATTTTCTTTCATAAAAACTTTGTCTTATCTAGCAAAATAACTACAGAGTTAAATGATATACTGAAGTTATTCTTTGCATGTCTTTTGCTTAAAAGTAAACACATTTTGGTTTCTTGCATTTTTTTTTGTCTGTCTTTAACACCGTTGTATGAACCCATACTTCCTCAGCTTTGGCTTTTAACGTCCATTTAAAATATTGCAGCCAAGTTTCTCATGTCACAAATGTTTGTTCTAGATTCAACACAACCGTCTCTCTGTATTGTAATGGATACTGTCAACTATAATCTTACTAAGGCTGCTGCTTTCACAAGAAAGTTGTCTATGGTGTAATGTTTTTTGTTGTTTTTTTTTTTTAATCTCACCATCAGTTAAAAGAGAACATTTATGCCTTCACTGACCCAATTACACATGTAATTAAACTTTCCCTTGTCAAATTTCCCTAAAATCTTTTCCTGGCCCTGCAACAATGTTTTTTTTTTTTTATATATAAACCCTCAATAAAAAGTTTCCGTTCATCACTGTTTACAAATCTCAACATATCTCTTACTTTTTTGCCCTTTTTGTAAGTTATTTAAATCTTTCTCAAAACTGGTGGGAAATATCAAAATCTATTATGGTTGAAAGTGAAAAATATCCCAATGTTACCTTTTGTTTTTTTTCCATTATTTAAAATATTGTAAACATTTTACTTCATGTTCTTTTCTTTATTTAATACAAAGTTTTATAGATGAATCATTTGGGATGAGCTCATCAAATGTGTTGATAGTATAACATTTATCAGCATGGAAATTGCAAACAGCCTAGTCTGTTAGATTTATTTCACACTAATACCCAGAAAACATTTACCTCCAGCACCCTTGATGAATGGACAAATAATCCAGGAAAGAAGATACAGGCATAATATCCTACGTGCACATGTCTTGTCTACCCTGAAATCAAAGCAACAGAACTCTTCCTTGCATCAGAAACATCATACCAACCTGAGACCTTAGGCAACAAGACAAGCTCACTCATATATGAGGACTAAAAGACCCACTGGGAGAAGGTGGGTGCATCATCGTCCCCTACCCCAATTGGATTTAATATTATTGGAGAAGTAAGGTTAATTGAACAGGAGCTACATTTAGGGGTTTGATATTGGTGTGGTCTTCTTTATCTAGTACTTGTGTTAGGTGACACAACATAACAGTATGGTATTATCTATTAAGTTTTAACTGAAATATCTATTATCAGAATAAAGGTGAGTGAGGAATTAAGATTGGTCTTATTGCATAGGAAAATTTACAACAAATTTTCTGCTTGATATTTTGGCCAAAGTTGAGGTTTGTTTTGCTCCTCGACAGTGTCAATTCAAGTGGTAATCAACTGTTATGCCAAAATCACCTCCCACTCCCAATAAGAGGGAGATAAAGAAGGCAATTATCATTGCAAGGAAGGAATTGATTCAAATACAAAATTTTTTGATTTTTACATTTTACAAAAATGAAAAGTTGATTTTTCTCTTCAATAAATGCATCAGTACTGGCATGACCAGTTTAGCTTAGCAAAATTCTATCAAATGAAGCTATTTGTGAATGAAAGAATTATCCTCAAATCATAATTCAGATTATTAAGTGATATGGTTCCTTTCCAAAGACCTTTGGCAAGTTGTAGCATAAGAAGTTACTGCTCAAACTCTCTAGCTATGGAATCACTAGAAGATTTTTCTCTTGTTAAAAGCCTTTTTTAACAGGTAGGTCTCCAAAGTTATTTGTTAATAGCCAGTCCTCTAAGTCCCGAGCAATCAATGTGAACATCCCCCCCTCAGTCCTCTTACTACTCTACAATAATAATTTACCTATAAGAGTATATACTTTGAGCATTTGTGAATATCTATACTCTGATAATACAGCAGTATATGGGTGCACCTCCAAAACTCTTGATGATCAGAACTGATCTCTCTTCTGACCTAGCACTAGCAGCTCAGCGGGGGGGAAAACTAGCTGGTTACATTCAATGCTTCAAAATCCAAACTAGTGACCTTTTACCATTGCTGATCAGACCCAGAACTGTTATAGACAAGCGTATGGTTGCAAGAAAGAAATACGACAACAGTAGAAATAGATTTACGTGGTTTATTTCAACAGGAACGTAAGGGTTTAGGACAGCTACCTTGGTGTGGTAAAGTTCATAAGCCGGCTTTCGGATCTAGGTCAATCTCTCATAGTAGTTCACACATGTTGACTGTGGTTGACGCTCTCCTGCTGACAGCTGCTAAACGTGACCGGTCTCCTTTGTGGCCACCTGTTGACTGCTGCTGAACTTCCCTGTGACCCCTTTTATAGCGTTTTTTTATGGCTTAACAGGCTCAAGAATAATTAGGAGGGAAGCATTTTTATTGGACGAAAAATAGAGCACTTTAATTATTATTTTCTTTTTTGACCGGAACACATGTGTCGGAAACATTTGTAAAGAAAGTTAATGGTCATTTTGTGACGGGGCTTTGTCCCGTTCACATCCGGTTCTCGCTCTTGAGTATTTGCCTGTAAATCAGCCGAGATATGTCATTTTATTTTATAACAGAACTTTCACCAATTGTGATGAACACATGTTCTGTCAAGTAGGCCCTCTTTTGCCTTGAGCATCTATTAGAACTTAAACTCAACCCAGACCTCAAGTGGAAATAAACATCTTCTAAGTGTGCTAATTCCAGAATTTTTGCCAGGTGTTATAAACAGTATGATTTTATTTAAATGCAACTTAAAACATTCCCAACTTAGACAAAATCCTATAGAACACTTGTTTTCATATGTAGCCTATAGTATTCTCTCATTATTCTCTTTTACTAAATTGTTTTCAGAAGGAAATTTGTTGTTTGAATTACTTCCCTTTATGATGAGTGTGTTCAATGGAACAAAATACAAATTATATTTCTTTGACTATAGGATGAGTTTCCTTTACATTTTAACCACAAAATCCAGAAAATCAATATGCAGTTTTGGTGCTATATAATGTATCCATTAATTTTGTTGTCATCATTTTTGATCATATATTATTTTCATCAATAGCTGGTTTTTTGTTCTTTCAAGAATATTGCTTAAAATTTTAATCTTGAAAGAACCTCTAGAAAAAAATTTCAGAAGTTTTTTATGAACAATTCACTTTTTACTCTAAATTATGATAACTGATCTGATATGAATGTTTGTGTTTGTTGATGACAATTTTAGGGCTTAGGATCGAGTTATCTGTATGTATCTCATATTTTCTGTTGAAGATCAGAGATTTGCCAATTAAATGTTCATTGGAGGAGGATAACAGGTTTAATGCCTTATCTAGTTTTATAAATAATTTGGTTATACTTGTATTAAGAGCCCTGTTACATTAGATTCAAAATTATTTCAAACCTTAAAAGAAAAATTTCCTATTCCTAAATACTGACAACTTTGAATATTAATAAGCATTAATAATCATTATAATATAAAAAAATGATAAATTTCTTTTTCTTTCTTTTATTCACTATTATAATTTAATTTATATATTTTATTTCATTTTCCCAGAATATAATTGAGATCATGAGACATAATTGGTAATCTTTTAAAAAATAAGAAGGGAAATAATTATTGTTATTGGCCAGTTATTTAATAAAATATTTAAAATGAAACAAATTATACTGTAAAGAATATTTGGACAGTTTATTTATTAGAAAGAAATACTAACCAATTCAAAAACACTTGCAAGAGAAATACAGAAAATGATCATCAGTAATGTTTTTTATTAAAAAGATAATTATGCTCAGATGTTATTTTGATAAAAAAAAAAATTGATCATAAAATAAAACAAAGTAAAATGATTTTTCCATTTGTTGATATTAGCATTTCTTTTTATTTTCATATTTGTTTACATAAAGACATGAATGTAAAAAGTTAATGAAATGTATCAATTGAGAATGAGTTGATAACTTAAAGAAATGTTTAAAAAACATAAAAATAATGTGTCTTCATATTGATAATTAAAATAGTTTAGAATGCCTTGATATTCTATGAGTATGCAGTTTGAACAAAATTTTATCAGTTTCGATGTTCATGCTAATTTAACCATATTTTAAAAGTATTTTATGACATTTTACTTATAAAAGTTTACAAATTTTATTACTACACAAACATTCTTTACTTCAGCTTGAAAATTATAAAACTTTTACATATTCAAAGAAATAAATTGTACCTTATTAGATATAATTTTCCTTGTCTATTCACTTCATACAAATTATCTAAAGCTACATGCATTAAACAGCTGTTAACACAGCTAAAACGGGGAAAATTCAGGTTTGCCTGAAAGTAACTTTGAACTCATTGACCACTGTTTAGAGAATACAGTTAAAAAAAATAGTACGAGGTACATGGAAATTTGTGATTTTAATTAAATTTACTATTTGTTTCTTTTATTCAATCTTACTTCTGACAACATGCATACAATATCTATTTATTTTACCTTTTGTTTTTAATTTTATCTGTTCTAGAAGAAAATTATGATCAGTATTATAGTTATATAAATCTAGGTACCCCCAAAAAATTTTGTAAAAAAGAGCATACCATAATTTTATTAAATTTTTTATTCCTTTCTAGTACATTCAAAATTTTGATTAAAATTCTTGTTTTTCTTGCATCAGTAGGTGGCAGATTAGTATTAGAAATTCTAGCATCTTTTTCAGCATTAAAATCACATTGTTTTGGAAATTCTTGCAAAAATCAAATAATTGTCAGATTTTAATTAAAATTTCAGGACTTATTTGCAAAGGAGTAAAATTGTTTTTTAAATTTTTATTTAGAAAATCTTGGTAAAAAATATTTTTTTTCTATTTGTTACTCCCACTTAGTTAATTTTATGAAATTTTGAAAATTATTAAAATTTCAGGCTCTTCATATTTATATTAGTTAAAAGCAGGACTCTTTAGAGAATTTAAATCATCAATTTGTTTTTGTAAAACAGAAACACTATTTACCAAATATATACTCTGAATCATAAAAAAAAAAATGCATTAAAACTATGGCACTATTTAATTAGAAAAGCTTTTAATTACTTTTATAAATAAGATATATTAAGGACAATATTCTCTTAAGAAAAAAATTTTAGAATGAATAATGAATTTTTACAAGAATAGTTTTCATTTTTTTTAATTTTAATTAGAATAATTTATTGTTTTAAATCTTTTAAAATCTATTTTAATTTCAGTAGTTTTGATGATATTATTATTAAGTAAAAACTATATTTAGTAATCATAAATGGAAAAGCTTAAAACAAATCATCAAACTTTTTAAAAATAATTTTGAATTTTTTTTATTAGTGTATAAAAATGCCACTTTTTGTAACTACAGACAACCATACACAACATTATGAGAAAATAAGAACAATGACTATAGTAAATTTAAATCCAAAATTTTTAAAATTCAATAAAATATTAGATTATGGAGAATGTTTTGCTAAATTTTTAAGATTACTGAGTATTTAAAAAAATAAATAAAAAAGATGCTCATGTAATTTTCTTCAATTATGTTTTACAGATAATTCTCTAACAACATTAGATCTGTCATTATGTTGTCAAACATATCAACACAGCTACTGTTGGTTAAAACTTTTCTGTGATATTTTAAACTTAAAGTTAAAAATATTTGTTTCAAATCAGATTAATAATACTTTAAATCAGCTAATATTCCTCAAATAAAGTTTCAACAAAGTATTTTTTTTATTTTTGGAAGATTTTTTAATAAAGAGAATTACATTGCAATGAAAGATGACTAAAAAAAGGGTGCTAATCAGGTATTTTAGCAAAAATAAAGCACAACTATATCTTTATACAGATTTACATGCACAAATACACACCCACATAGAATTATTATATTTAATATTTTCTTTTTTATTTCTTTTAAAACTTGTACTGAAACTATATTTTTATAAAAAAAAATAATGCTACTATTTTTAAGGTATTGTATAAATCTAAACTAATTTATAAAAGTTGTTTTATTATTTTCCCTAAATAAATAACTTTTTGATTGATGTATTTTCTTGTAAAGTAAAATCTTAATTTTATATAAGATTTCAAAATTACTTTGATCATATTTTTTTCATTTTATATACATATATAAAAGCTTTTCATGCACATAGATTCATTTCTTGTTCATAAAATTACTTCCATTCACCACAATGGGTGATCGGCATTAAATAAAAGAAATTAAATTGCAATATGAAACTAAAGAATTGTTTTACTTCTTATTTGCATTGGTGGTTAATAATAGCATACAATCGGCCTTGTAATAAATATATTTTTTTATTCAGAAAGCTAACACTTAAACTTAATCATTTTGACAGACTTTCTGGTTTTATCAAAATATTGCCTTGATGCAGTTTGAGTATATGCTTAGATATGTGTTTAGCTTAAATTGACATATAATGGTTATGGAGTTGGTATTTTGTGTGTATGTATGAGTATGAATTATTAGTAACACTGGATAAATCAAGTTTCTGTGCTGAATTATAAATATGAATAAGTAAGTGCGTTTTGTGCTATTGGATTTTATACTCTGTACAAATATAGGTGTGATTGTACATATGCATATACAGGGCAAGGCAGAGAGGATGGATGTTTTTGAAAAATTCACATCATCACAGTGCTCTATCATCTACAGTGCCATGGCTTCAACTGAAAAGAAAAAACTGCTAAGACATCATGGACCGAATAATGCCTGTCAGACATATGTCCCTCCTCCTGGGGCTGAGTAATATCCATTTCAAAAATGTCTGTCCCCTTCCTCACCCTGTATTTACACTCATTTGCTTTATTTCCTTATTTATGATTTAATTTATGCATATTTGTTATATAAATTTCTTTTGGTATTAGATTTAGTATACCTATAACATAATTCAGATACTATATTGTTACATTGTTTTGTATAAGTACATACATGGTTGCTTCCTGAAGTGCAAATACTTTGTGTTTTATTTTTGCACCTATCTGCATAGCTTGTTGTTATATTTTTCTATTATTATATATATATAGTCTCATTGTTAGTTCTATTGACATTTATATCAAGCTTATCTTATCCTTCTTAAAGCATATGATCAAAACATAAAGAAAACAGTAATTGTGATTTTTACTCAGCCATCACATATCATCAAATAACCACTTTCAGGGTTTATTATCTTTGCATTATCATTGGCTGATACATGAGAAATTATTGGTTACAAAAGAGTTGTATAAAGCCAGAACTTTAAAGTGTAATTTTTGTTTTCTCCAGATATTCTTGTCTCTGCATATTTGTTAACATTTTTTAATTTATTTAGAAACAATCAACATTATATATATATATATATAATTTTTCCTTTAATTCAATAAGTAGTAAAAATGAAATCCGAGTTAAAACACTAGTATTACAAACAATATATTTATAAGAAGTAAAAGACAAGCAATTAACAAGTATTTACTGAATAAATTATAACAATAAATTGGGAAAAGTATTTAAATTTCTTACTTTAGTTTAATGATTGTTTTCTGCCTTTTGTTGTTTTACTCAACAAATAATTTTGCCAATTTATAAATAGTTAAGTTTTGTAGCTCTAGGTAAGCAAAGTCAATTTATCTCTAGTAATAATGCAAAAAATGCAATCTATAGCAGAATATTTACTTACTACATAATTAGACTAGGTACTCACCTTGTAATCATGAGAACAATAAAAATTTCTCTTTATTTTTTATTATCACTTGTTTTATAGAACAAAGCTCTGACATTGATATTTTTTAAATGGAGTACATTATCAAATGCATTTCAATGAAAATGCACACTGGTTCTGATCTGAAATCATGTGCATGCATATCTGCTTTAAGCCAGCTTAGGCATAATATAGAAAGAAATGTACCTGCTAAATGCAAAGCGTCAAAAGATGAAGCTCTCTTTATGATTACAAAGTTGAAACTCGCTAATTATCAAAATTCCCCCTACGTCTGTCATCTTATCAAAAACACTTCATGATGGCTGTGTACCTGCTTGTCAAGTTCATTATGAGAGCAATACTCAGCTTAACTATATCTTTCCATCCTGTCTCTTGCTTCCAATTGAACCCTTATTATAACCAGCATTGTTGTCTGGGGTTGGCATTTAATGAATACTACCATTGATTAACTCCATTCACATCAAGGAAAGAGAAAAAAAACAAAACAAAACATGACTCTTAAACTATGTCTCTTTGAAAATATTTTGAACAAATACATTTGTACAGTTGGAACTCTTTGCCAGCATTTTTCAATGCTCTCATAATCCTCTTAATCAAGGGCCTATATATGTGTTTGTGTGTATGCTTCTGTTACACATGCACTGTTACACATTGTTCTATTAACTAATATGTTATTGCTAGATTTCTCTCATCACCATATTTTTTCAGATTTTAGATATATAAAAGGATCTGTGAAGGATTTCATGCCACAAAAATAACTCCGCATTTTAAAAATAAAGCTCATGTTTCTTTTAAATACTAAGAAAACACTTTTTTTCTTGATCATTGTCTATTGATCCATGTTTTTTATTCATCAACTGTGGTATTAAAATGGCTTGTTACTTGCTAAAAACAAATCACATGGAGTCACAAAGTCTCTCTTAAAATGAACAGAATGGCTTTTGGTTGATAAAGTTTGTATTTTTCATATTTTAAAGTTTACCATTTTAAATTCTATAGTCAATCAAATATCTAAATCAGTTATTGTAAATTTTAAATCTAGTAATATTGTTTATATTTGATTGAAAGATCATAATGAGAATTTTTGCTTGTCATCTTCCTTCATTTCCCTTTTTTTTTCTTTTTTTTTTGCTGAATTCAATCCTATATTTATATTTTTAAAAAGTACTATGTGCAATAGTAAGATGGTGCCAAACAGAAAAAAAAAGTTTGAAATTACTTTTTACAATATTGATGCCAAAAAGAATTCAAATATGTCATAAACTTTTGGTCAAATGTTTATGAAATAAGCTGAAAATAATGATGCTAGAAAAAGGTTTTTATTTCAACTTCCTATAGGCTCTTCACATCATTTAATCAAATTTACGCACTGCTGATTCCAAACATTTGTCTTACACATCAACATAAAACTGATATTGTTGCTCTACATAAATGATTGTGTAGCTTATATATTTATGTTCCTATGCTCTTCATAAGTATAGAGTAGTTGGCCATGCTTAAGTATAATTGGAAAAATGTCCAACAAACAATAACAAAAAAGAAGAGAGCAAAATGATATTAAGCAAACTATATATGCAAGACAAAACAAAGCAACAATAATAAGGCAAAATGTCACAAAGTAACATGCAAAAGGAATATAGTCAAGTGATTGTAGCATTCTGACTTCAATGCATGAAAGAATAAAAATATCCCGGCATGCATCTGTACAATTTGTGTATAAATTTGGGGAGAGGATGGTTTTAGCAGTCATTCTCACAGATTGGAACCAATACTATATATGAAATGCAGCTGATAAAACAGGATCTTCAAAAATAAATGGAGTGGCAGCACATTACCAGACAATAGAAACATTTTTCCTGAGGAGAAATTTCAGTAAACTTAAATATTACCTAATGATTAAATCCTCTTTTGCAGGAAGGGAGACAAGGCTGACACTGTTTAGAACACATCAATTAAGCTGAGGAACTGGAGTCTAATATCTTCAGAAATTTGTTAGCCAAGGATAGTGAATTCAATACTTGGTAGCACAAGAGTCAGCAAACTTATAGTATTAAGTTTGGTGCAAATGTTTCCAACATATTTTGATAAAAACTGTTATTTATATAAATTCTTTGCATCATTACTCAGTGATCAAAATATTTTCTCTGAATATCTGACCATATGTGTACTACATTTCAAAGAAATCATGTCTTCCATCATAAAATATTTCAGTTTTGATTTCATGAATTTTCTTAAGAATGTTTTTCTTATTTGTAAGAAGCAGTGAACAGAAAAAAGAATATTATATGAACAACTGATAATCTGAAGGTGATTGATCTGAAGTATATATAACTTCAATATGGTTTTGTTCTATAGAAATTATTATAATTTATTGATCTTTATTTAGTTAATTTTGTTATATATTGATAGTTTCTTCTAAAGTATTTTATCAGCTAAGTGACCTATTGTATATTTGCACTCTTTGCAATAAACTTTGTTAAAAAATGAATAACAAAAAAGCTATTTACATTTGGTTTGTTTTATCTTAATTCAGTTCCAGATTTACTCACTTTGGATCCAGTAAGAAGTTTAGATCATCTAAACGAACTTGTTTTCTTTGGATTTGAATAAAAACTTCAATGAAAAAAATTAAAGAAAATAGATGAAAGGACACAGTTTCTTTTTTATTGTTGTTGTAGATTTGAGATATACCATATTAGTATTATTATTATTTAAAATTTTCTAATATACTTCATGACAATGTTATTTCATCCAATAATTATAAATTTACAAGCACTTGGTAGAGATCAAAGATTTTTGAACAATTTTCTTATCTTATAAATTTGGGATTAATTACATAAAATAGTGTTTACATTTTGTGATAATTTATTCCTATAAAGCCAGAGGATCTTCTATTAACCCAGAATTTTATACTCCAATTTTATTATTATGTTTGCTGCCTTAAGTAAATCTGATGCATATTTGTTATTGTAAAAATTTTATTAAAATCACCTGATGCATTTTAAGATTTAGTGATTGTAGTTATTACTACAAAAAGTTACATCAGTAGAAATTATACAATTGACGAGACTTTTCTTTTTAACACAGCAAATATTCAATTAAACATTTCAGTTAAAGAAAAAGTTGTTAAAGGAAACAAAGCCTGTTAGCTTCCTATTAGGAATATTCATATCACAGTACCAAATTCTCATTCTTAGAAGAAATGCATATTTGTTCTTTTTTGCATAGTCTCAAAAACTTAATTAAGAAATCTTACAAAGTCTTTATATTTAATGAAACAAAATAAAAAAAAAATAGCCAGTCACATATTTTCAGAATTATGTTTTTTTTGGGGTTTTTTTTAATGTGTAATATTTCTTTACTCTGGTAGCTAAAAATTCTATTTTATTCATGTTTTTTTTTGTTTTGTTTTTTTCACAAATTATCACATTTTTAAGGAAATGTACTGATAGAATTGTCAAGTGAAGCTGACAGAATACTCAATAATTATACATTGAAATACATTTATTCATAATGTTAGTTTATATATATATATATATATATATATATATATATATATAAATTTTATATCACAAAGACAAGTATACTATATTATAACTATTTATTGTTGTCATACATTGTTTAATTATTAAATTATACCAAATCAGATCATTAATAATTAATATAATGTTACTGGTAAAATAAAATATGCAGTTCCCCCTCAAATAATACTTTAGTGTTAGTGTATCTTGTAATGAGTCAGTGTAGTATGTCATAAAGTTAACCTTGGTAGGGCCATTTTACTATGACTAATAGAATTTGTCAAACATTAGAAAAATGATTTACTTTACAGGTTAACTTATTTACTTTGTTTTTACTTCTTGTGAGCCAGTGATATTTATCAAAACAGTCATGAAACATAAACAGTTATATTTACATATCTGACTGTTAAGTGGTCTAGGATGAGTATGACTCAAGATGTGGATCAGGTGCAAGGTTATGAAATGACAGTTGATTATGGGTGGAAGAGAAGTTGTGAAGAAAACATACAAAATAAGTATGGCCATTTGACTAACAATGTCTTTGATTAAGTATCAGTTTGTAGTTAGAAGTTTTGATTTTAAATTATGACTACCAGTTGGTCGTTTTATAATTGTGTTATTTTCACATACACTGCTAGTTGGTATATATATATAAATATCTATGCAATTTTAGCTTTAAAGCAACAAAACTCATGATTTTCACTTGATGGAAGGAAAAACTTTTTGGGACTTGTAATTCTTTAATTTGAAAGTTTGGCATATAATTTGAGGCTTAATTATACTATTTTAAACAGATTTTTTATTTTTCTAGATAAAACTTGATATGAAAAATAATATTGCTCATAATAAAAAATCAAGAGGTGAATCTCAACAAATATCTATTATTCCTATAATATGATTTAAAATATACATAAATCTGGATAAATAGGAAAATATCTATTATTTCAGCCATTTTTTAATTAAATGATTTTTAATAAGAATATTTTTATCACTTTTATTCTTTGTTTTTTTTTAATTATTTGATGGAATTGTCTTTAATAGTTGATGTTTGCTTGGTTTTGTATTACAGAATAATTTTTTTGAAAAGCCTTTCATTCTATTATTATCACATTATTGAAAATAAATATCTAATTATGATACAGAATGTTCATAATGAAAGTACAAAATAACTTTTTAAATTCTTAAATGGGTATTTTACAAAATGTTTTTTTCCGCAAACAGACTAACACCTTTCTAAACTTTAAAAGGTCTCAATAAAAAATAGGCATTTTCTATCATCTTTAAACTTTACAGTACAATTAGTTAAAATATTTATTTTCTGAAATTTTATATTAATTATTCATGTTATTGAGAAATTTTAGTGATATTTCTGAATACAACAGTAATCAAACTAATTTCCAATTTTTTTTCCATTTCTTGCTGCATGTTACACTTTTTTTTTTGTAAGAAAATGATGATTGATTTTAAATCATTGTTATAATTTGTGGAGAAAAATGATGCATTTCAATATTACTCAATGATCTGAAAAATTATAGGATGTTTTAATTTGTGCAAAGCAATTCTCTTCATTTTGTTGTCTTGCACCAAGATTAATGAGAAAAAATCAGTTTTTAAAGTGATTGAAAAAATGAGAACATTTAAATTATTATTCTTCCTTTCCTTCACAAGTCCTTCTATCATATTCTAAGGAATATTACTTATTCTTCCTTTCCTTCACAAGTCCTTCTATCATATTCTAAGGAATATTACTTATTCTTCCTTTCCTTCACAAGTCCTTCTATCATATTCTAAGGAATATTACTTATTCTTCCTGGATTTAACTGTACTCATTTGAAAGGTTATTATTATTTCACCCTATTTAGGTAGGAGAGGTTGTTTACTTTTATTTTTCATTGTTATTTTTGAGGAACCTTCATACCATACAAGTTCAGATTATTTTGTCTTGCAAAAAAAGTGATAAGATTACATTCTTGTTCAATATATGTGCCATTTTTCTTTCCCCATCTCTCATGCACATGACATAAAATCTATTAGAATTAAGTGGTTACACATTTTCAGAGAAAGTATTTCATCACTTACTTTAATATGACAGTCACACATAAATGTCACATCAGATATTCATTATTTCTAATTCATTCCTTTTTGATTAATCGAATATTACCTTTCTTTTATATCTGTTGGAAAAAATGGTTCAAAAATATTTTTATATTTTTATCTAATAAACAAAAAATTAAATAAGTATTTTATATAAAAAATATTTCCTGAAAACATTGCCTGATTGTACTAAATTTTGCTATCAGTTTGAATGAATTTTCATTATCTCAAGTTTTATATATAAAAGATTTTATTAATTTATTAATTATTCAATTTCAAATTTACACAGGATTTTCTTTGGAGAAAACTTCAGCCAAATTGAAATTTCTTATACATTCTAGAAGCATTTTCTTGAGCAAATTTTATAATTTTAACTTTCCAATGTTCTATAGAATTTAATTCTTCATTATTAGAATCTAATGGAAGTAACCTTTAATTTTGGAGCATTTACCATCTTTTACTATTTTTTTAAACATGTGTTACATACCTAATCAAATTTAGCCATGTATAAATAATGAACAAACTAGATATCAAAACAAGAATTTAAGAGACTGTATTAACTAATATTGTGTATGTAATAAAAAAAAAATTCAAGAATTTTATAACAATATTTGGCTATTTACTTTAGTCAAGTAATATTGCTTCATATTTTTGCATTTGCTTAGAAAAATGTTTAAAAAGAACAATGCAAAAATATGCTAACATTTTAAAAAGACATTATTTATTATATATTTGGATTAAAAACAGTTATTTTGCAAAGGTAACAGCTGTTGAGTTTGCTAATTTATTAGCTGTTATTGGTTTTAATGGCAAGTTTTGTTTTTGCCACATTCGTTGTTTATATGTTGCTGCCTTTCTCAAAGGGCAATGGTTCTTTTCAATGTGAGTGAGTGAATTGTTTTAGGAGTACAGGTTTTTACAAGCCCAGATCCATCTTTTTAACACCTCCTCCAAGATCTGGCAACAAGGTGGGTTCTAGGATGTCTAATATAGGTTTAGATGTAGTAAATGGCAAGATGCAAGAAATGCTTTTCTCACATTTCATAACATGTGTATATCCAAATTGTTTGAATCCAAAATGTCCTTCTCCTAGCTAGCCTGCCACCTACACTGCTAATTAATTCATTTTTTTAAGGGGCAGGAGAGAAAGGGATTTATGTCTTTCCCAAGATCATTAGTGCGATGTGAATGCAACAGACTCAGCCAGAATATAAACTTGACTCACCAATTCCATTTTTTATTTTCATAACCATTACACTGCATGTACACACTTCATTATATATTTACTAACTGGGAAAATGATACTGTTTCCTACTAGTACTGTATTTTGTTATATGTTTTGTTACTAAAGACTGAAAGGTATATCACAATCAATGTTGTTCCAAATATATTGTTTCTAAATTTGTCTAAACAATTTCTCAATAACCCATACATTTTAACTGATAAATCTTCTTCATGGAAATTTGAACAATGCTGAAAATAAAAGAATAAAAACATTTTGAAAATAATAGTACATTGAGATTATACCTAAACCCTGTCTGAAGTTATTAAGCAAATCATATAAACTTCAATAATTCAAATTTGGTTTTAAAAATATTTTTCAAATTTTAAATAATCAATTTAGATTTCAAAACAAAGCCTGAGTTAAAATTTTATGTAATATCAATATTTTTTATTGGAGCTATTGAAGTTATTCTAACCAAATAATCACATTTTACTTTAATAAAAAGGTAATAAATATTTGTTCTAATATAGGTGCTGATCAATTTTTGATCAGTACTTATAATAGAACAAATAACAAACACATGATAAGTCTTTGTACCCTTTTAATACAGTGACCCTTCTCAATAACAGCCAGTAATGTATTACTGATTTTGTTAACTTTTTTTTACTTCAGCAGGTTCAATTTCCAACATGGTAGTTTTAATTGCTTCTCATAAGTCTGTTTTGCTTTTATATTGTTTGCCACCTTCATATAATTTCATCTTCACAGTTGACCGTGGATTTTCAATTGGATTCAGATCAGGACTTGATGGTGGCCATTCCATTATCTTCTCTCTTGTAAATCTTTTATGCTCAAAGAATTCACAGATAAACTGAGATGTATGAGAATGAGCATTGTCACTTTGAACAGCAAGACTTGGACTTGTACTATACAAAGAAATCTTGTTGATAAAATCACAATAGTTAGCACTGTTCAGTTTAACTGCGTCTTCATCTATGAATGCTCTAATAATGTTTCATTGACAATTCCAGCCCATATCATAACACTACTGCCTCTGTTGCCTTCTTTTAGCCACAGGCCTGTCTGAATTGGATAAAATCCATCCTTTGGCCCATTCATCAGGTCTATCAAATGTCATTCAAGATTCATCCATGAAAATTACTTTAGAAAAGTCAATTTTCATGTATTTCTTGGTTCAATTTTGATGCTTTAGAATATCTGGTTTTAATGAGAGGAGGTTGCCTAGAATATTTTTTCATAGATCCCAATTCACAAAGTATTCTGCACTTTCTGTCCTTCTTGACTCACTCAATTCCAGTCTTTTCAAAGATCTGGGTACTTGTCAAAAGTGATTGTTTTGTTATAAATCGCTTTAGTTTACATTCATCTCAATGAAGCAAGTTTTTAAAGCCTTTTCCTTTGCTTTGTGTTCTCAACTTAATTATATTTTCAACAGCCTTCTTTATCATTTGATAATCTCTGCAAAGTTCCTTTGATATCTCAAATGTGGACATTCCCTCACTCAATAACTTGTTGTTTTCTGTTTTTCAGCAGTTGTTAGATCCTTCCCTTTGCCCATGTTTCAACATATATTATGGACAAAAAATAAAAATAGTTTTTATTAGATTTCTGAAATCTAATAAAAACTATTTTTACTTAATCTGCTTAATAACTTCAGTCGATTCATTTTTGTAAATTCCAGATATCTAAAACACTAACCATTAAAATGGCAGAAAATTTAGTTAAATATCTTACTAACTGTAGAAATAGATGAGTTTAAACTTGACAAATATTGGTCCAGAACCTTTTGAGTTATTGAGGTTTATTTGATTTGCATAATAATTTCAGACAGGCCGTATAGCTTAAATATGATACAGTTGGTAATTCTTTTAATTGCATAAATGTTGCATAAATAATAAAAGTATGCCAGAGTCATAGTAAGATCTATATTTCATATTTTAGCACCACTGAAATTGTCAAAATTTTCCTGCATGGATATTGAATACTTTAAATTGGTCACAGTAGGTCAGCATGTTGATTGCAGTTCATAAACAATCATAAAAATCTACAAAAAGGAATTGTGTAATTTTACTACACAAACTTTGATTCCCTTTTTGGAGAAAACATTATTTAAAGGGATTTCTGAGGTGGAAGAACTTTGTTCTATCTCAGAATATTCTCATATCAGCTTCAATACACAAATAGAATTTTCTGCTTTCACTGTATGAAAAAATAGATGAAGTATAATTTACATGCTACAATTTAATCAATTGAATATTGTCATTAGTATTGTTGTATAATAAAAGTCAAATGTTGGACAGCAGTTTCTTCCTGTCTTTCAATTGCAATTACACTATATAATCATGTGCTTCTAACTTATCTTTTCAATTGCCATTTAGTATATAAGAATTTAAGATTTTTTTAACTACTAACACCAAAGGAACAGGGCAGATCGACCACCTCACCAACAGACTATTACCATCTTAGTGCTGTTATTTGATATTGCCAAGTAAAGTGTGTGGCATGTAGAAATACATACAATGAGATAGCATAATTGGTTTTCCAGAAAAAAAAAACATTTGTTTCCTAGGAAATTGTTTTTGGCTATTATCAATCGTGATATCAGAGCTAACCCTGCCTATGAGTGGGTATCCTATACTAAAAGCAATTCATATTCCTGTTGTCAGTTTCAGATTGGCTTACACTTGCCTCATAATTTTCCTTTTTTCCTTAAAATGAACTAATTAAGAAACTTGGCACTTGCTGCTGCCACTTTATTGATTGGGTCTTTTCAACAGAATTAAACTTAGCCAAAAAGATTGAAGAAGAATTCTGGACAGCCAGATTGCTTTGTGATTGGTTCTGCATGATCAGTAGTCATTTGACAGAGCTATCTTTTATTTAGATTTAATTCCTACAATTTAAGTATGTACATTCTTGGTTTAAAGATTAATGAAATGATCCAACAGACACAGAGTACACTTTGATTGCAAGAATTGACCTTAAAATATCTGAAAAAAGAAAATCATTCTGGAAAAAGTCAAGGAAAAATTATTTCTTTGTTCTCCCATAGTTGTAAATGTAGCAGTAATCACTTCCTAAAATACATAATTTTATATATTTTAAGTATATATGTATATATATTTCACCTCTTAAAGAAAAGTGTCTAAAATCAGCACTCATTGAAATGCCTTCAAATCCTGCAACAAAATGTACATTAGAAGATACATTTTGGAGTACCTTCAGGCATATAGATTCAATCCTGAATAGTTCAAAATAATATATAAAACTTTATTACTGAATTTTTCTCATCAAATAATGGCTTATAATATATGTATTCAGACAATTTAGAACTGACCACTACATTTTGTAAATACTTACCCACTTTCAATATTATTGATTTATATGTCAGTGGAAGAACTTTTTGTAAGACTATATTTAGCAAAACATTCTAATTCTAAATCATGTATTAACTTCAGCTTCTAATGTTTTTAGACCACAATTTACCAGCTACCAGTTTATTATTCATCCATATCTATCAAAGCATTTATTCTTTCTTGTACACTTATGTACTGTCTTGAGATATGCAATATTTTACCTTGTTTAAAATTGATACATTTCTAGAATTAAAGCATAGAAAACATTGACTTCTGAATTTTCTATACATCTGCATTGTCATCAATAAAATCATTTCTTACAATTTTTCTTTTATTTTTCATTTCAGTTTCTATTTACTCATATGAACTGCCAAACTTAACAATGATGTCTAAAAACTTCTCTTTTTAGCAAAAAGCAAAAAGTAAAAAAAATCACCTCTCAACATTTCAATGCTTTTTTATATATTCACTATAGATGCATAGAAAACATTCTGTCAGAATTGCAGCTCCTTTTTTATCATGTGCTTTAATAGTGATAACAGATTAAACTCAACTTGCATTTGAAGATACTACTTGATTTAATAATAAATTTTATAATAAATTGCTGTAAGATTATTTAATTGCTTATTTAAGAAACAATGCTTTGCATTGAATTGATTCTTTCTAATTTTAGATTAATTAACAATTTATATTTACCTCTGTTGATTCATTAAACCATAGACTAATTAACTGCAATCATGATGTTATCATTATTAAAAATGTTCTGGTCAGAACTTGTGGTTTCTGAATTTGTTAAGTACTTTTAGATATGCCTACTGCTGAATAATAGCTTTGTGAATGCATTTCCTACATCAAAATAGGATTTGAATTAATTGCTTTTATGGAAAGTTTTTTATTATTTAGTTTTATTATCTTTATGCTAGCAATATTGTTTTAATTATAAGATTAATCATAATCAGTATGATTTTTTTATTTTCTTCAATTGATCAACAATCAAGTAGTATTCTTCTTTTATATAACGTGTCCCTTCAGTACTGTGCAATCATAGCTCTCAAAACTTCCTATTCTTTGTATCCCAAAGCAGTGTTTTTCCCTTTAGTATTCCTCTCAGTCCCTATTCTGTCATCCATTTACACTAGCTCATTAGGTAGGTTACTTGCTGTTTACCTCTACCCCTCTTGCCTTCAATGTTTCAAATTCTCTAAACCCTCTTTCTTCATTATATATAGAGGAAACTTCAACTCTCTCTCTCTTTCTCTCTCTCTCTCTCTCTCTCTGATTTTAAATACAAATGTCCTTTGTGCTCCTATTCTTAAAACATCCTCATTGCTATCATTTTCCATCTATGGTATTCTCAGCATTCTTATGTAGAACCACATCTCTTGTTGCCTCTTTATCTGTGAGGAAATTGTCCAGCTTTCACTGTCATATTCAAAGATTGATATTATATAGCATTTCAGCATTCTTTTAGTTTCTAATAAAATCTTCCTACCTCTTAATACTTTGCTTAGCTTTTGAAAGACAACTTTAACTCTTCTGATGTACCTTCAGATTTGTGTCACATTTCCATCATCTGTTATAAAACTTCCTAGATAGTTAATTTTTTGTATTTACTTGATTCTGACATCTCCAATTCATAGCTTGCATCTTGGGCTGTACCTCTTATTTTAAATCATGATTTACATAATCCAACTTTGTAAATATTAAATGAAATAAAAAAAGAAAAAAAGCTGTCATTGGCTTCTATAAGTATGATAAGAATTTTATTCCAAAGTTAGATTTCCAGGTCAGATTCAATAAGTAGCTAATTTATTTTGTTATTGTTTACATTTTATGTTCACCATAAACTGAATAAAAAAAAATGTTTTCAAATAATTGCTTGTGCACATTTTATATAGAATATTGTTATGTCTTGCATATCTCTCTGCATAGTTGTAGTCGTAGTACAGTTCTCGGTGTCCTGAATAGCAACCGGGTTTGCTAGGCATAGCCCCTATGTTCACCAGTTGTTCTCTATTTATACTTGTCTAATTTGCATATGATACTACACCTCCCTGAATCAGAGAGGTTGTATACCTTGTTATTTCTTTTACTATTCCTGATTATTTTGTATTGTGTTATCCTTCCTCTTGTCTTTCTTGTTTTCTCTTTAATGTTGATCTCGGCCTTGATAAAGTGTCTACATGAGGGATAGTGTTCCCCTTTTATGTATACTATGTCAAAATCAAATGCCATGATTTTTATTGCCCATCTTAAAATTCTTGACGATGTGACTTTTGACAATTCTTTTCTTGGGTTAAATATGAATTCTAATAGTTTGTGGTCCGATTTTAATAAGAATTTTTTCCCTATCAAAACGTTTTCCATGCTCCATACAATCGCTAGTGCTTCTTTTTCAATATTCGAGTAGTTAGTTTCTGCTGACATTAACCTTCTTGATATGTACATGATTGGGTGTTTTCTTGTGATAGAATAGCAGCAATTGCCTTTTCACTCGCATCTGTAGTTAACGTTACTTCTTTTTGTGAACCAAAAACTTTTATTATTGGTTTGTTTTTCAGTATTTTCTTTAGTGCTTCAAAAGCGATAGTTTGCTTTTGTGTCCAGTGAAATTCTTTTTTTTTTGTGTGTGTGTAATTTTGCAAATGGCTCTATTATGTTGCTGTATTTTGGTATGTATTTACTATAAAAATTTATTAGCCCTCAAAAGGATTCTAATTCTTTTATTCATTGGAGCAGCTATTTCTCTTATTTTCTTTGTTAGTCTATCGTTGGGTGATATGCCTTCTTTCGATATTTGATATCCTAAATATGATATTTTCTTACAGTCAAAATTACACTTGTCTTTGTTTATATTCATACCTGCCTTAATTAAATTAAAATTTCCTTTGTTTTATATTTTAATTCTTCTTTAGTTCTTCCCATACACATATATCGTCCTGGTATATTATTATATTTTTTTTATTTTTCCTAATAAGACTCTTAATTGCTTTTTGAAAGATATGGTTCGAAGTCGTTACCCCAAATGGTAGATGAGACCATCTTAGTAATCCTATAGAGGTGCTTATCATGGTGATTTCCGTGAATTACTCATCAATTTCTATTTGGTTGTATGCTGCCTTGAGATCAATTATTGCAAAGTGTTCCATTTTTACTAACTTGTGGCTCGTAGTTTCAATATTTGGCAAAGGAAAAGAGTCTAAATATATCTGGTGATTTACCCCTATCTTCTAATCACCACATATCCTTAAATCTCCATCAGATTTCTTTATCGCTACTAACGGTGATGCCCAATTGTTACCACCTTGAGTTACTCTTTCTAGTATGCCTTGTTGTATCATTTTGTTTAATTTGGTTACTACCAAAAGTAGGATATGAATTGGAACTTTTCTTGACTATATATTTTGGGTGATAATTTTCTTTTAGTTGAATGCTTGCTTTATAGCCTTTCAATAATCCTATTACATTTTCTTCTGCTTCCATGGAATAGCAACCAGGTTTGCTAGGCATAGCCCCTATGTTCGCCACTTGTTCTCAATTTATACGTGTTTATCTAATTTGCATACGATAATACAAATATAAAATCTCAAAGCATATTGACAATACTAAATTTATTGAAAAGATAAATATGAGAAATGAAAAACTGTTTCTAATCTTTAACCTGTATTTATCAAAACAAAAACTATGCTTATTCATTTTTTAAGAAATACAAAAATAATCTACCTCAATCTAAGTGAGCATACAGAAACATGATATAGACTAGTGGTTCCTAAACAATGCTGTGCATCTCATATGTGCAGCAGAAGATAGCAGGTGAGGTGGAATGATTGAAAACAATCAAAGATTTAGAAACAAATTTAAAAAATTCATATACCAAAAATAACTATAATTTTAAAATTTAAAATATTATTATGGATTACTTGCAATTATTGACCGATTTTATCATTGTAATATTTCAGCATTATATCAAGTATTAAGAATATAGTAACTTGGGTCTGCAAATTGGAGAAGAGAATTATCAATGATAATGTTCTGATATTGAATCTGCAGTTATCTCCCTTCAACCCTCTTTCTGGACCTTCAGGCTGCTTTTCACTGGGACTTCTCTTTGATAAGGCACAAGCAAATTTTCATTTGGAAAATGCGCCCCAGAGAAAAAGTTTAGGAACCACTGATATTGACACTGTTATTTAAGTTATGAAAGGGATCTGAAAACTTCTCAACAGAACCCATTTTGCAAAATCTGACCAAATGGCCAAACATTAGAATTTTCCTCTTTAATCATTTCTTGTTTGGACAGATGACCACCTCATATGAATTTAATAAAGATTTATTCAGCGATAATCATTTTATTGTACAAATATAAAAGAAATAATCACACAATAATTTCATAGTGCTTCATACTCAAAGGTCATGGGTATTGTCAAAATTTGAACATAGCTCTGTTGTTGTTCAATCCAAAATCAGTCTCAAATGATACCAAATTAGAAAATTTAATTTACGTTTGTGGACCATATTTTTGTAAAAATTACTAGTGAAGGACGGGAAACCAATGAGAAGTTTTGGTACACTGCATTTATAGATAATTTCTCATTTCTAGAAATCTGTGTGTTACAAGTCAAAACATTTGTTTGAACTACCTTCAGCTCATTTTCAATCATGGTAGATCTGACATTTATATCTTTTTGAGTAAATGGAGTGATGTTAAAAATACGTATCTGAACATTTGTAAACTGACAACTAAAACAATGCTTAAAATATAGCTCAAAATTTACATTCACTTGCATCCTTAATGTAACCAGAAATAAATGATTAGATATCAAGAAAACATGATCATTCAGATACCTTAGCTATTTCTCAGGTTTTCATGACACCACCTTGACAAATAATTTAAAAGATCATTACCAAGATTCAACAAGTGTTCTAATGTAAAAAGGAAAGATTTCTTCAACAATGGTTTCTTTAGATGACAAAGATTATTGTATATAAATCTAAACATAATTGTTTTCTGTAAAATTAATTTTAGAAAGTTTTTTTTGTATGAGCATTAAGGTTTTACTATACAATTCAGAGAACAGTGAACTAAATAAATTAAAGTGATGTAATTAATTTGCATGTATACTTAGAACAAATAAGAATAGTGTTATATCAGGTGTATAGAATATTTCTCTACATTTTACTGTTCCAAATAAATTTCTGAATGAATATTATATTCAATCAAGGTATTTGAATGAGATTTTGGTAAAAATTACTACTAACTTCAGAACTATCTTTGTAGTTGAGGAAAGGCAGTGGTTGCAAACCATTTTTCAGCATAAAGCTCTTTTGTTCAAAACCTGCAAAAGATTAAAGCTTATATATACTTTCTGATTTATACTGTAAAAATTCAACTTTTACAATTTAAAACTGCTTAGGCTTGGTTTGAGATTTAGTGAAAAGATCAGAAAACCAAAAACTATGTGGTTTGATCCCAGGTACCACATAAGTAAAAAAAAAGAAAAAAAAAGTCTTTTTTAATTGAACTCTTAATTTGGATTTGCTTTAAAAAGTATGATCTTTATCAAGTGTATATTTAATTTTTTTTTATTATAAATGCATTCTTCTTAAAATATTTTTTAAA
Organism: Acanthosepion pharaonis; assembly: GCA_903632075.3. Taxonomy (NCBI): domain Eukaryota; kingdom Metazoa; phylum Mollusca; class Cephalopoda; order Sepiida; family Sepiidae; genus Acanthosepion; species Acanthosepion pharaonis. The sequence goes on from CAHIKZ030002866.1 coordinate 1,053,492, forward strand.
ACACTTATGTTACATATAGAGAGAAAGATAGAATAAATGGACAAAAATCTAATATCATTTAAAATAGATAGGAATTACAAGAATTATTTTCATAACTTTGTACAGGTTTTTTTGACAAGAATTTTATGGCAATAATTTATAACTTAATGCCTTATTTTTAGCTTAGTTATTCAAGCCCAATATCTGGATGTTATTTTTATGCCCAGCAAGCATAAATGCATTATAGTTTGTTTATAGATGTGACATCCACCAGCAGTCGCAGTGCCAGCACCAATATGGGATGTCCACTGGTCGCGACGTCAATATATGACACTGCACCGTTGACCCATGGTCAACTCCTAGTTGCAGCATGAAGCTGTAAGGTTTCTTCCACCAGCATTTTGGGGTTGACCTCTTGTTGCTGCCACCAGCCTATGTCCCGGTCGATCTGGTCGTTTCCGGTTCGATACCAACTTTATCATTCTCAGCTCGCCTCCAACACTTGTTCACCAAAGAAAACTGCTTTGATCTCAAGTCTAACCTACCCACGTTATGATTTTGATCTTAGGTAGATGAAATCAATCAGGCGTCGGGCTGTAGTGCAAGCTGAATCTGGGATAAAGGTGATACCATACAAGCGTAAGTAAAAGAAAATAATAAAACAAACTCACGAGGTTCAAATATGTTGAGAAATAACAATTATCTTTATCTATCTGTTGAATACTTGAGGGTGTTTCTCTCCCGGCCTGTTTCTATAGATTTGTGACACTTTTTTGCGTTTCTTAAGCGAGTTATGGTATCTTAAAATCGTTCATCAATAAAAACATGCTTTTGGTAGGAAGACTAAGTCGAAAAGGATGTGGAAATGTTTTGGTCAGCTCCTGCGAGGCTGGTCTCCAACTGCAACTCCAAACTCTCTTGAACCCGATAAAACACTGACTAGCTGCCTCAAGACATTTGTTTATATGGACACCGACCAACTCCAGGTTGGGGCCTGTTATGGTTTGGGTTCTTTGACAATTGTTAAATCCCAACAAAAATTCTCTTTGTCTTCAGGACAGGAAAATTTATTACTTCCCATATTTGGAAGCCAATCACTTTCCATTTAAGGGGTTTTCTCCCTCATCAGTGAGGAGAGGTTGGAGGAGAATTATCCTCCTAGACTCTTCTTTTCTCATATTGGTATCTCATACCAATCCTCTTAGTGGTTGTCATCAACTTCCCCGCCTTTCTCATACATACACCTTCGCCCATCACTCGCGCCACCACTTGGCCAATGATCACTTGGCAGCGTGAATGTGGCTAGACTTGGCCTTCTTAAAATTATCATCCAGAAAAAAAAAATTCTCTTTTCTTTTCTTTCATTCTTTTCTATCAGCCAAAATTCTTATGAATCCCATATGGCCATAATTAAATTTTTATCTTGTCCTGAGCCACCCAAAATCCACTTAGGAGAATCTATACTGACTCATTAATCACTGCTAGTCAACTTTTAAACTGGGTGGTCATGTTCCACCTGAAAATCAAATTCTTTATTTTTGTTGTGTCTTAAAATTTTCGTATCACCAGATGCCCACTTTCGGCGACATTAAGTCTGTCGTCAACAGTTTGAATAAGCAATAACAATGATCATATCAAGATCTGTATACATAACAGCTGGCTTTCTTCGTCGGAATCCAAGAAGGAAAAATATTAATGGTATCTCTGATAGATAACCAATATTGATTTCTTCTGCCTGTATGCAGTTGACCAAAGCCGAAATTTTTTTATGGCCGCCATGTGTGGTCAGCTTTGTCATTCCTCCCCAAATTCTGTTTCCCTTGGCATATCACTATCTGATCATGACATTAATTAATTCTGACAGAATCTGAAATCTGGCTTTCTCTTATGGATTTTCTGTCTTCTGTGAAAAAGTATCTTTCTTCATAAATGAAATAAAATCTTTTCCCATTCTTTTTTCTTTTTTTTCTTTTTTTTTTTGTTAAAAAAAAAATGTCGCTCAGTCTGTCTTTCAATATAGCTCTTTCTTGCCTTAAATATTTCTCGTTTTTAATTTCTATGCTTAATTAGTTAGCCAATTACCATAGCTAAATAGTGTCACAAGAACCTGTTATTGGATCTGGAATATTAAAGTGATAACATCTACACTACACCTGCATTTATTTATGCTGTACTCTATGAACACAACAGTATCTCTGTAGTGGCTTAAAAGTGTATATATAGAGTTCAAGTTATTGGAATTTTAGAATTAGCTATTTACTTGAACAGTTGTTTTTTAAGTTCATTGTGAACTACAAAAGGATGAAAATGGTAAAGATTGAGGCTAAGTAAATGTCAAGTTTTTTTAAGAGGATCTGATGCCAATATACTGATGCAAAGTTTACAAACATAAAATAAGTTATTGCCATTTGAGTCAGGTAAACATGTTACCATTGCAGTCACTAGATATGCTCAGTTGATTTCAGAAAGGTTTTTTGTATGAGCATTAAGGTTTTACTATACAATTCAGAGATCAGTGAACTAGATAAATTAAAAGTGATGTAATTAATTTGCATGTATACTTAGAACAAATAATAATAGTGTTATATATTATATATGAATGTTACAATAAAATATTATTTACACATGTATGCATCACATCAGGACATACAAAAAAATGTTCAAATTTAGTCAAAAAAAAATAATAAAAATTAATTTGGATGTCTATTCATTAATATAGGTTCCACCACTCCTTCCAATGATTCACAAGCCCTATTATACTGATTTTATTTTGAGGAAAAGAATAGAGAAAAAGCAGTTTTCATCTCTACATGTGTTTTATGAACTCATCCCCCAAAATGGTTCTGTAAACACCAGAATAGGTTTAATCAGATAGTGCAATATCTGAAGAATAAACAGGATATAGAAATATTTCCCCAGCTAAGGTCTTCAGTCTTGTCTGATGTGATTATTGTTACATTGATCCAAGCACATGTTAGAACACCAAACCTTTGTGATTAATGAAATTTGATTCTTTACATTCAAAACAATGCTCCAGCTGTTAACAAGAGATATCTGGTGTAATCATAACATTGTCTGGTAACACCAAAAATTTTAATAGAATGGAGGTCCATTTGGGATTGTGCATTAACCTGTTAATCTTTACTAAGTCTGTATCACTTTATAATCTTGTAAAATATCTGTTTTTCATCACTAGTTACTAACTTGTCTCAAATTTTGATATTGCACATATTCACTCTTGATTTATGGCTGGCTTCTTTCAAATCATGTGGAACACATTTACCAAGTTTAGGCACTAAAGTTGTTGCAGTTGACAATGAACCAAAGAATGGCTTCAATTCAATTTCTGAGAAAATCCTTTTATTGTAGCAACTATTTCTATCCAAATTCAGACAAAAGCAAATTGTCATTCATCTCAATAAGATAACCTATTGGGGTTAATTGAACCTTCTCTAAACATTTCAAACCATTTTTATCAATTACCTTTTTTTTAAGAATCTATCCATGGACACTATAATTATTTAGGCTTCTTTCTACAGTGCCTTTTCTAACCTCTTAGAGTATAACATGTTTTATATGCTCTGGAGACATGTCCATCTTGAGAAGAGTTAAATTGTTAACTAAAGTAGTTGAATCATACTGTGATGACATAGCTTACTCATTTAAAACTGTACAAACATACTACCATGTATTATCAGTTAGGCATTTAAAAATAGTGAAAATATCATTCAAATTATTGCTATCTGATTTCAGAAATTACTTACAAGATGAGCTGACATTATGTCTTCATAAAAATTAAATTTTTTTCATTTTTTCTTATTTCATAGATTTTTTCAATTTTCTTCCCTTTCTCTTTATATTTAAGGTTCCTCATTTCGTCAGTCTATAAATTAAATCCCACTTCATTCTCCCTTATTTTTCTTTCTCACCTTATTGTTGACATTTATCTTTTTTAAAGCTCCTTATTCTGATTAATTCTCACAAGTCCTACCTTCTCTGTCTTTCTCACACTTCCCATTATTTCATTCCCTGTTCTCTTCATATCACTTCTTTATACTCCTTATTCCATCATTTAATTCTTTTTTTCTTTCTTATTTTTGTACTCTTAAAATTCTGTTGCTTTGTGCCATTCTAAGTAAATAATCTCTTTGTTTATGTTTCAATGTTTTTTGTTTTACTTCTTGAAATCCTCAGATTTGCCTGATATATTGTATCCTTACTTTTTTGTCACTCTTCTATCTTCATTTCTATCCATCTCATTTTTGCTGTCTTTCTTTGTACTTTTTTTTTATTGAAGAACTGTTCTTTTCCTTTTCCAATAATTTTTCTAATATTTTTCTATTTTTTCCTACCCACTCACTTCTGACTGCTTTCTGTTTGTTTACAGACAGCTGCTGCTGCTCCTGATTCTGTTACTGAAAGGTAGATAAAACTCTGCAGATGGAAGAGAATCTAGGAGAGTCTGTTCTAAAGTATTTGTATCATTCTGGTATGCTTGGCATGTGGGAATTTAGTTCTTCTTCTCTTTCTCCTCCCTACATCTCAACTTGAGCAAAACTGTCTGGTTACAGTATCAAACACACATATACACACACGCACACAAAGAAAAGGAGCATGAGTATACCAGAAGTAAGACGGACAACTAATGAAGGGTTCTGAATTTTGTCATCATTTGCTAAGAAAGAACTAATGAAGCAATGGTTAAATTTAGTGATGTTTTTCTAAGAAAGCCAAAGCAAATCATATTGTTTTAGAAAATATGGCCTCAAGTGTAAAAAGATTTTAATAGTAAATGTGAAACAATGGTAGGAAGCTGCATCAGAAAAGTTAGTTGAAGAATATTTCCTTGAAGATATTTCATGATGAGTAGCATTTTTAATATTAAGACATCTTTTCCTTTGAAGAGATTTTACTGCTTGATGTCTGGATTGACAGAAATTTCCTGTTTGAAAATTTATATTGCAATTTTTTAGATCAATGATTATCATTATTATATACCTTTCCATTTGGACCAAACACTTTATCTTGCTTATTATAATTCCAGCTGTTTTCAAGTATTTCCCATATTTGAAAACCTCAAAACTTTGAACAGAACTCATCATCCCTGAGTTGAATCTGTAATGAAGAATTTTATACAGTGAAGTAAAAAATATACAGACAAGCAACACAAAGAATAATAATATTGATAACTATTAACTGATAAGAGATACTTGACTAAGCATGAAAATGGAATGAGAACAATCTTCCCCCCATGGATTGAATAAAAGATTTAGTTCAAAATTCTGAGAAGATTACTGAATATGATAGACATCTAAAAAAAGCTGGTGGAAACAATGGTTGAAACTAGTATATTAATTTGAATGGCACAGCATTTAATGATTCCTTTTGAATCTCTGCCCAAAACAAAATTTACACTCTGAATTTATTTTTTTTTTAATTTAAAAAATTCAGAACATACTTTCTACTATAGCAAGTTTAATATTATTCTGTCTGAATGTAGAGATTTAAAGAAACAAAAATTTAACTTTTTTTGTATAAAATGCAAAAAATAAACCTGTTAATATTTTCCTTGCTTTAGGATGCATAATTACTTAAGACACCTCAAATATATTACCTTATTTCCAAGTTTTTTTTTGTTTTTTTTTTTCAGAAAATCTCTTCAATTTCTCTGATTTTCATTAAGTACTGTTGAGCTGCAGTAAACATGCTTTTAAATATCACAAATATTTTGCTTTCTTACATGCTTAACTCCTCCCATCTTTTTTTTTATTATTATCACTAACATTTTATTACACCATTACATTTGTTAAATATAAAAATAGGAGAATATTTAATGGAAAGTTTCCCCATTGGCTGATTTAATAAGAGAAGCAGATACAGTAAAGAGGCCAGGTATCACTGATTATCATCTCATAAATTTAATCTTTTTGCATGATGTTTTTACAGAAACAAGATCTTATGAATAATCCCTCCCACAAAAATTCCATGATTGATAATATTTGCTTTCCCAGTTGGACCTTACTATTGACTTGGGATAAAGATGATGGAAAAGAAGAAATAATGAATTGGTGACCTTGATCTATCCCTGATTCCCAGCTCATCCCTCTTCTTGGATATTATTTAGTTGTTAATGCCAGCTCTAAATATTCTTGGCAGTCTTTGAAAAGCACCAGGCAGTAAGCTATTTTGTCTCCAGTGTAATCTGGAAAAGTCAGCTGCTAAAATATTTTTTTACATTGAAATATTAAGAAATCTGGAAAATAATGGTTAATTTGAAATAACAGATTTATTAATCTGCAATCTATTTTTATACTTCCTTTTTTTTCTATTTCCCAAACAGTCCTATGAGTTTTCTTTCACTCTCTTCAGTTTATTTTCTTTATCTTTAATACTCATATTTCCATCACTTTTGAAATGTAAAATGTATTCTTTTAATATTTTATACTTTGGCTGCTGTAAAATTCATATTTTAAAAAAGGAGGGCATGCATTTATAAATAGGTATAGTTAATTTTGTCAAAAACTTACAATTTTAACAAAATAATAACTTGGTGCACACAACTCAAACATTTGCATATGAAATTAATTATTCTTTCAGGAAAATCTAGTAATATCATCAACTAGTTTGATTGAAGCCAGAACAAATAAGTAAACATAAAGAAAAGAACAGAATTGTATACCTCTCAGCTTTTTATAAATTGCTTTATCTGAATTGTGTTATATGAAAGAAGCATTGATTGATTAACAAGTTGAAATGTAGACAGGAGAAACAGACATTGCACATTTAAATAGATCTTATATATTACCATTAACCATTTCACTTTGTTTACCTTTTATCAATTGCAACCAAAATGCAAAAGATTTTAATTTTTCTACTTTAACAAAAGGCAGTGAGTATTGAAGGCACAGACATTCATATTAGTAAAGAAAAGCTTATACAATGCATATTATCAGCATTAGATTGGAGACAAGTTTGGTTTATTGATGAAACAGATGACTATGTAGATACTCTTTGAAAATTGTTTTCTAAATAAGTAAGTATAAAGATACAGTTGTGAAGAAAAACATTAAAACAAGTAAACTTTCACATATTCATGTAGTTTTCTAAATATTTGATGTACATATAAAAGACTGTTATTAAACTTTTGCACATATTTTATACATGAACATTTATAAAGTGAATGATAAAGTATTACCAAAGAGAATGACAAAAAAAGATGGCAATCAAAGTAGCAAAATTAGTTGCACATGAAATGTAGGCCAAGAAATGAGTGGAAGGAAATAGGTTTGTTCATTAGACAAAGAAATGCAATTAAACACAAAGTAGAAAAGCACAAACAGAACCAATCAAAATGTCTACTTTATACTGAAATGGTTTTCAGTTAGCACAAAAGATTTAACAAAAATATTTTCTTTTTGTATTTTATTCATAACTCAGGAAAATAAAAAGTTAATTTTGTATAAATCTATTTCTGTATACCATAAATTGGTAAAAAACATAATTTTTTTAAAAAAATCATTGTTCTTAAAAATGCAAAATTTTATCTTTATAATTTATCTCACCCATTCCAGTTTTACTTGTTCATTTAAAACAAATTGACAAAAGGGGAACTTATTACATACATGTACATTTACTCATTTTTGTTTATGCTTTTGTTTAGGATTGAAGCAAAAAATTAGGATTTTGAATGTGGATTAACACAGCCTCACTACTTGGAATATTGGTATAAATCTCTCTTTCCCATACTGATCTTTTACTAAACTAATCTAAAATTAGTAAATATATATATTTACAGATATGTGTGTACACACACATACATACACATTTGTGTGTGTATGTCTGTATATATGCTCCATATGTGCCCACCTTTGTAAATCACTAACGGATCTTAAATGTCACTTAAGATTATTGCACAAAATTTCATAACTGAATCAACTAAGCTGTCAGATTCTCATTCGTCGAAACCAACGGGAGAGAGTCCATTTGATATATATATATATATAACCTATATTTCTATAGACTGTTGTCTATAGAGATATAGGTAATCTATTTTTATACATCTGACTGAGCTTTTGTAGGTGTTGTAATTAACAGAACTTTTAAAGGGGTAGGTTCTACTCTTATATTCCTATTCTAGACAACTACTAAAAGTGGTGAGGTAGGAACCAATTGATGGTTTAGTTAGTAATTAACAACTCACTAGCAACTAACAAGCTTCATCAGTTGCCAACAACTTCTGCTATTGGTAAAGAACCTCATTATTTTGACCATCACCTCCCTTTTTGCAATCCCATGTACAGTCCTATTCACCCCTCTTCCCATTGCCCTGATGAACATCTGGATGGAAGTAATAGAGAATAACATCCATCAGCCTATCAAGTTAAATCCAAAACACAAGTTAGTCAATGGATAAAGGAAATTCCACTTTATCACAATGATGATGAAGGGAATGGATCAGGAAAGGAAGATAAAAAGGTAATAAGAGAATAGAAGTAATTAGGAAAGAAGAAAGAGAAATAAAAGATTGTGAAAGAATAATGACAAAAAAAGGAACATAAAAAGGAAAGAGCAAATTTTAAAAAGTGGAAGGAGAGAAGAAATCATATAAGAATATGAAGAGGTGGAGGTAATTACTGTAGAATAAAAAGGGAATGAAGAAGAATGATAAAAAGCAAAAGAGACTGGATTCGAAGAAGAAAAAGGAGAAATGATGGAAAAAATAGGTGGAGAAAGAGGAGTAAACTGTGCTTACTGTTCACATTCAGAATTGTGGTAAAGGAAGAGGATGTTCCATTATTGGTGTTACATAGTAGTAAAACTTTAGAAAGCAAGGACAGTTTCTCACTGCCATTTTACCACAAACCTCTCGGAGTGTGTGTGTGTGTGTCATTTTGTGCAGGGTGGGCAACTCTGACATATGACTCAAACAAATGATGTTGATTTTAACAAATTTGTTGAGCCAAGCCTACTTCATCCCTGCCTAGTATAAAATAAGAAAAACAACTTCATCTTCACTACAATCATGACTGTTTTATACTATGTTCCTTAAACTTTACTAAGCATTTTTTTGTTTTGCCTTACTTTTTTGTATCTTTTCTAGTACACAACTTGAAATATTAATGCTGCCTAAAATGGTATGGTGGAACTAAAGATCCCTGCAGACAACTTTATCATTTGTAATCCATTTCCAGATTCTTAAACTAAAAAAAAAAAAAACAAATTGTTTGCTACCATTTTCTACAGTAAGCAAGAATCAAAATTCCTAAAATTTTGCTTAAACAAATTATTTACAAAATTCGTTAAAATTTTTAATGGTTTATTTTATAGCGTAAGAAAGAAAACAAACTTTTTACTGCTATTTATATTTATATGATAGTTTCCTAATCAGATAGATATTAGTAGAGAAATCAAAATTTACATTCTTAATATTGGACTTTCTACATTTTTGTCAAAGGTATAAAATGAAAATAACCTTTATTTTGAAATCAAATCATAATTGAAGGAAATAAGTACAAATAGTTGATGAAAATGTTAGTTCCCTTATTTTACTATCCAATAATTTAATTCTCTGAAATGATTTTACATTTGTCTTTTTCTTTATTTTTTATCATATAATTCTGATGTGAATCTTATTAAATTGTATTGTGTTCTTGAAATGGTAGCCAAGTTATAATTATTTGTAATTGCACACACATACATGTATACAACAATTATAGAAATAAATATATTTTTATTACTTACACATTATTTTCAATGGATACTTGTATTTGAGTAGATGCGCCATTTATTTATTAAACGGTATATTTGTTTATTTTCATCTACCAACCTGAATATTCAAGAAATCTTATTAGAGAAAAATATGCACTCTCTAGCAGGATTTGAACTTGCATTCCCCTAGGGGGAAATCATAATTAGATCTGATATATGTTGGACCTCTTGTCTACAGAGTACATCGATGACCAATATTCTCAAATATTCAGGCCAGTAGATGAAAATAAATAAATATTAAAATAAGTAAATATGTTGTTTAATAAATAAACAGAGAATCTACTCAAATACGTGTATCCACTAAAACTAATGTTTAAGTAATAAAAATCTGTTGGATTAATATATAAAAATCCATCCCTTTCTTTAGAAATAAATATATACATATTTACATTGAAAAATTGGCATTCACAAATAAATGTGTGTGTTTTAATCTATCTTATTGCTGCTGTTTAAAACATGTGAAATAAAAATTAGCAATAGAATAACAGTAAAAATGCCTCATCTAAAATGCTTAGAACATATAAACTAGTAAAACACAGCCATTATAACAATATTCTGATGGTCATTTGTCAAATTATCTGCCAAAAATTTAATCACAAGTCAAGTGAGAAAACTAGTGGTTGTCTACAATATTAAAATAAGCACAAATACTTTGTTTTCATGTCTTATACAATAAAATCTAAAATTAAAGTTCATCAAAGGAAAGGAAAAATTGGGTTTCAAACAAACAAAAAGACCTTTTAGTAGTCAGTATTGCATAATAAAAACCACTACATCCTCTCTATAATGTGCAAAAAGTCATGGGATAGTTGCCTAGTATCATGTAGGACCATCTTGTGATTCACTACACATTGCCTGTCCTCCTGGATCCAAGTATCAACATCATGCTTCCTACTGAGGCACTTCATCTAGTGTAGTGATGTTCATGGAGGTACCCTATTGGTTCTTCTGTCTCTATGTCATATAGAAGCTAAAGAAAACAGAACTGACTTATTGGATATGTGTCTGGCACCCCTGCATTGAATGTTGATGTGATTTGAGCTAGTGTCTCTTCTCTGTTATGGCAAACAATTCTAGTTACTGTTCTGTCTATGGTGTGCAATAATGCCATCCATCAGTTTTTACAGGTGCACATGTGACACCATAGATTGAGCAATGTCAAATGTTTCTACAATTTCAGAAATTGAATATACCATCTGTCTGGTACCTACTCATGTCCCATTCAATTCCCATAATTAACATCAATTCGTCATCAGTTGCCTAGCTAATGTTCACACTAACTCACCAGACAACTGATATAGAGTTGAGCATTTCCACGATGTCAAGATAGATTGGTACCACCTATTATTACCTCAACATACATGAATTTTAGCATATCAGTATATCTCCTTGCATAATACCACAATTACACTATTGTCCAATATTAGAGAATGAAAGTTTAAAAATCAAAAAATTTTGAATTTTACAAATTTAATCATGATAAAAATTACAGTAAATACTTTTAAAACTTGTTCTACAATACAGTACAGTATATTTATGCAAAACAGAATCAATGATAAAGAAAGTTATAGAACAAAACCTGTTATTACAAAAAAAGTGTAGCATCCAAAATTAGAGAACCAACCTTGTCATTTATATTAATGTGCAAATGTAATATTTCCTAATAAAATATGGCAACATTACAAAACAAACAAATATTTCTTATTTGTCTGCAGTATTATTTCATGGTTGCAATGATAAGCCATTGCAAATTTGATGAATTACTCGGGCATTGTGACACTAAAACTCCAACCATGGTGGACCATTTTGACACATCAGTTGGCAAAGAATTGAGAATTATTGTAGCATACAGTTTTACAACATTTATGTTAAACTAGTGTCCGGCTGTCAAAACCCTCATCAGCAAGGAAAAACAAAAGGCTAAAATAGACTTTGCAAATAAACATATTGTCTGGATCAAAGAAAATTGGACAAAATTGTTCTTGAGCAATTGGTTCTGACTGCAAAAAGTATGTGATGTAAAGATTGCTTCCCATATTAAATCAATGAATCAAAATCAATTCCAAACAATTCTCAAATAGCAGTCATCAAAAGTTGTGTTGGCCAGCATTATTATCATTTACATTTATGAGTGATAATAAATGTAATCTTTCCCTACAAAATATGGCTACATTGCAATGCAAACAAATATTTCTTATTTGTCTGCAGCATTGTTTCCTAAGTTATCATGATAGTAAGCCATTGCAAATTTAATGAATCACTCAGACATTGTGTTGTCACACAAAAACCTCAGTGGGTGATGATTTATACTTAATGCTTCTAATTTCTAAAATATTAAACTTTTATTATGAGAATGGTTTCTTTAAGCCACCTTAACAAGGTGGTCATGTAAGATGACTCCTCTACAGAATCAACCAATTCAAAGACTCTCCATGGTATACCATTTTGCCACAACAATTGGCATTGCTTGTCAGGTAACCAAACAATTTGGCATGAAATTGTTTTGGCAATTGCTTTCAATCCTCTCATCAGCCAGAAGAACCAAAACACTAGGCTAGCTTTTGCAAATTAACACATTGTCTGGATTTCTAAAAATTGGGCAACAGTATTCTTCAGTGATAAAAGTAAGTTTAATTTAGTTGCCTTTAACAGCAAGCAGTTCATTACAGTGAAAAATGTGACAAATTAGTGAAGCACTATGGTTAAGATGTGCATAACTAATTAAAAACCATTGTCTGCACTTGTCTTAGTCTGTATCAATAGTAAATCAATAATGTACTTAATTTGCATGTGTATTTTCAGTTCTCTTATTTTAGATCCTACATATTTTTGTAATAAACATTTTGACAAAGTTTAACAAACCTACCTGCAAAAAAATGGTGTGTCAAAAGGAATGGTTTTTCTCTTAACATTGCTATTACTGCATATTTTCATGTTAATATTGCTTTAAAAAGCTATTTTTAGGAAGTGACAACAAAAATGTTAAATACTGTTTATTTGATTGTTTATTTACAAGTATAAGTTTATATTAAAAAGTGTATGAAAATGATGTGAATCAAGTACAGTAATATTTATTATTTACTATATTATAAAGAAGAACTATGAAAACATTTTTTCATTTATAAATTTATAAAAAATATCTGAACTATAGAAGAAAATTTTAATGAACACATAGTGAGTAATTGTAATTATAAATTTTGAAGAAGTGCTGCAACCTATTTTTGTGAATTTATGAGGCAAAAGCAAATAAAAGAAATGTCTAAAAAATTCTTTTTTCAAAATTTATAATTATACTTACTTGTCATATGTTTATTTAAATTAAGTTTAATTAAGGAAGTGTACAATAATGGCAATGTCAAGATAAAACCTGTCCTTTTGACAACTTTTTTTATTTTTTTGGGTAGCATGTTCATTAAACTTTGCTTTTTCTATAACTTTATTATTGTTTCTTTATGCAAATTTACCATTATGTAGAACAAGTTTTTAAGAATGTTTATTGCAAATTTTATCAGTATTATATCTGTAGGATTGGAATTTTTTAAAAACTGTTTTTCTCATATTGGGTGCTACTGAATGCTAATTAATTGTATATAAAAACAAACAAATAAAGAAGCATGTTCTGTAACATTAGATATAAATATAAATGATGATGTAATAACTGTTCAATTATGAAAATCCATGAGAAACATGTCACTATTAATCAGACAAAATACTGTTTGATTTTGCAAAATCAATGTCCTTGATGCAATGATTCCACCATTTTCTTTCAATTGATTTAATCAGTTTTCTTGTTCAAAATCCCTTTCTGTTGTTGTTGCTCCCTTCAGAGATGCATAATTTAATAATCAGTATGTTTCTCACTATTGGGAAGATATTGTAAATATATTGATGCATTTTGTTATGTAGAAATAAATTCATCATCAACATCATCATCCAATCACACTGCTTGCACAGATCCCTGTGACTCTCTCCAATTCTATTGTTCATCATATTCAGCAGGTTGGAGGAATTGCAGTTTATATCATCACAAATCTGCTTCGCTCTGTTGTCCTCTGCTAGCTCTTCCTTGTGTAGGCTCCCACAAAAGAACTTCACTAACAATTTCATCATTACCTCTCCCTGCAAATGTGACTCTATGCTCTTTGATGATGTCTGATACTGGACAAAGTTTCATATAAAATTACTCATTGGTCATACAATCTCTCTAAGCAATATTCAAAGCCACTCTGAGCATGCAAGTGTAGGCTTCATCCAGTCCACTCTCCAATTTTGAAGTTATGGTCCATGCTGAGCAGCTATAGAGTAAAACAGAGGTAACAGTTGCTTGAAAGAGGTTCCTTTTTATGTTGTCTGGAAGTCTAGATTTCCAGACTAGAAGTAATTTGTCAACACTACTCTAGGATTTACCAATGCCTGGTTACATTCCTTTTGCAACTAGAGATTTTATTACCTAGATAAGTAAATTCTTCTCACAGTTGAGAAGGGTGTCAGATACTGTTTTAATTGTTCTATTTTGATTGAAACTTATGTATTCTGCTTTGTCAGAGTTAACATACCTTTGGCTGAATGTTCGAGACTATGGAGAAGGGCTTCTGCTTGGCTTATTAGATCGGACAGTATCACTAAATCATCAGCATAATTTGCATCTATGAATTTTGTGGTAGGATATCTTTTACTCCTTCATGGATGTAGTTTAATCCATTGTCTTTAATGGTATTGACAAAATTTCTGATAATGTTATCAGAAATCCAAGCAAATAATGAAGAGTGCTAAAGTGTCACCCTGTAGCACTTCTGCAACAATTTCAAAGAAATATTTATCACCATCTGGAGATCATACCATTTAATATGTTTTTGTAGCGCATCATAATGGCTTTTACTGTTTCATTTGGTGTACCATAGGCTTGCAATATTTCTTCCATTTTACCTCTGTAAATCGAATCAAAGACTTTGGAGAAATAAATAAATAACTGCATTTACATTTTTATTAGTTTTCACACCTTCAAGAATGTATATGTATGTGGGTATTTTGAAAATACCTCTCAGTGACAACCATGCCCTCTATAGTTACTGGCTGCTGTTTGGCATGGCATAGCACCCATTCAGTCACCCTGCCAGGAATACGGTGAAGTCATAGGATTACAACATGGCAGATTGTGAAGTGGCAGCAGAGCTCAACTGAACCAATGGCACTTCTCACATTGATACTAAGTGGAGGAATCCTAGAAGACCAATGGTCTGGATCGCAAAGGTCTATAAAGAGAGTTACTGCAATGCATCCATAGGGAAGCATTGCTGGTTGTTCATTCAGTTAATGAAAGATTTATTATGAGTCAAGTTCCCAATTTCAAATTCATACCGCATTGCTCATCGCATGGGTCAATTCAGTTATGGAATCAACACAATATCTTCTTAGATGCAAACAAACAATCAATATTTTCACTTTTAATGTTCAAACACTCAGCATTTTCCAGCATCTGTTAGTCCTACAAATGTCTCACTTGAAGAGGATATCACTGAATTTTATGATAGCCTTTCAAACCTAACTATGAATATACCCAAACATAATCTCAAAATAGTTGGAGATATGAATACACACCTTGGATAAGCTCTTATGTACGGATACATACCATATCTACTTACAAATAGAAATGGAAACTACCTAGATGAATACATAAAAGAGAATGGACTCATTTGCCTAAACAAAATTTCAGAAGAGAAAAGGAAAACTCATAATACATAATAATCTAAATGGTACTAAATCACAGCTAGATTTCAAGCTTATGAACAGTTAATGGATTAATAGTGTTGTTAACTGTGAAGCTTACAACTCTTATTGTAGTTTTAATTCTGACCATAAAATGTTCAAAGCAAATATTTGACTAAGCCTTCAAAAAAATTAAAAAAAAAACAAAAAACAGGGAACAGCTGTAAAAATCATGTGTGGGCTGCCCTAAGGAATCCAGACATTTGCAATAGATATGCCATGTCAGTGAGAAATAGCTTTAGCCCTCTCCTTCAAATATTCAATGATGTAACACCAGACACAAGAAACAAGACTTTTATTAGAACACATAAAAAGGCTGCAGAAGAACATATTCCAGTAAAACCTAAAATAAAAAAAACATGTTCCATGGGAAAACCAAGAGATAAGACAAAAGAGACAAACACTCAAAGAATCCGCAGAATTAAAGAATAAAGTTCCCACTTTGTTCTTTTTCTAATTACTTGTTGAAGTTGAAATATATAAATTATAATACAAGTTTTAAAGAAACTTTCTTTTTTAGCATATGCCATTTTATTTAATTCATATAAGAATCTCTAATTGTCTATATGAATATAAATCCACTCAGAAATGGAAACTACCAATTTGTATTGGTAAATTGAAATGATTGTGCTATTGTTTTGTAACATCTCATGTGCATATGCATTCATTCAGGGTGCTTACTGTAGAGCAAAGTTTGGCTCATACATTGAATTTGGTCCCACTTGTGACCCCATATTAAACTAAACTTAATAAATACCATCATATATGTATATATTTCTTTTGTAACTATTTATTTGATTTGTTGATTATTAACAAATTTTCAATATTTGAATCTATCATTTGTGTAGTCATGGAACAGTTATCCTGAAGCTCTGTGTGTAAGGCTGAAGAGATGTGTAGATATTTTTCTTATTTTTTTAAAGCATTGAGCACTTGCTAATAAATATGATTGATATTGTTGATTACATGAAGGATTAAATGTGATCAACTGGGAATATAAGGTCATCTAATTAAAATATGAACCTATATTGATTGCTAGTCTCTTGATATATCTTATTTAAAGATTTTCAAGTGCCCTTGTCAAACCTTTTATAACCTCTGAACTGATACCCTCAGTAGTTCAGGTATAAATCCAATGTAATTGTGAATTAAATTGCTATCTTATATGAATTTTCTTTTAGTGGATTTTGAACATAGTCTTCAGTCTGATCCACAATTTATTCATCCTGAATAACATTTATAGTTGCTTATAGTTTGTTTTAATGGTTTAGTTACTTAGGGCTTATATAACATGTAATAACATTTAAAGGTATAGTTACTTACAGTTTGTTTTTGCATTGTTTTTATGAACATTCTTTTTTGCAATACAAATAGTTTATATTTTTAGCAAAGTAAAGAAATAAATTCATCTATGCAAAATAAAATGATTCACTGGACCATTTTATTGAATGCATCAAGAGTATTCTTGAATAAGATTCTACCACCTTAGAGTGGGTTCTCTGGTTCTATAATGTTTTATAAAAAATGAGGACTTCAGGAGCATTTTACATTATACTGTTTTTATTAATATTCTACATTTTGCTTATTTTTTGAGAGATACAAATATTTCACACAGCCAAACAGAAAAGAAAATATGTGTGACTAATGATTAGTTGGTAAGACCAGTTCAGAAACTGTTTAGTCATCTTTTAAATTCAATTTCTAAGAGGTCAACAGTTTCTCATTTTGTGGAATTGTCATTGTATTAAAATCCAAAATATTGACTTGAGTTTTCAGCCAAATAAACTTTTTGGTTACTTCAAAAATGTTAAATTTATTGTTAGTTTTCTTTTTGTAACTTTTTTAAAAAAGAAAACTTATTTAAAATGTATGACTCTGGAGAAAGTAGTTTCAATTTCAGTTTTTCTTTTTTTTATTTACTTTTTTTTTTCTTTTTCAATTGTCCAAAAATGCAATATAGGGGATAGTATAAACTGATCAGAAATCAATATAATATCAATTCATTTGTATTTTAACTATCTGCTTGAGAAATTATGCTATTTAGATTTCAACACATATTCCAATACAATTTTGCTTCCATATCTTAGTTTGGGTGTTGCTATAAAACCAACAAAACTCAGCAGTGTTCTATTTATTTTGTTGTCTACATTTGCAAAATATGAACAGTGATTCACTGTGGAAGGAAAAGAAAGAAAAAATAGATTATTTTGACTTCTTCAAATTGTGTACCAGTATCTACTGAATATTTCAAGTTCATGCATCAGTTTTAATTCCTAATGTTTCTCAATTCTTTTTATCTTCTCTTCTTTTTTGTGCTTTTGCAACATTTTTTTGTACTGACAAACATTCTTTCTTGTTTTGTGTCCATTAAAGATATTCTACTTTTTGTCATTCAGCGTCAAGTTCTATATTGACAACTAATTGTGTCTTTGTTAGGAAAAGAACATTTAACTTACATTATTGAACATAGCTTGCATTCAAATGATCTATTTCTAGTGTTTACTGATCCCTTTTTTTTTCAACAGAGAAATGTCATCCTCTTAAAACCAATAAAAATACAGAGATTATAGATGGCAGCGATACATTACATAAGTGTGATTGATTTTTTTTTTTATTTTACTTTATTTCCATTCAGATTATTTTATTGTTATATGTGACTGTATGTTTTTAGTGGCAAAGCCCAACTACTTCCAAAGAAACAAAATATTTAGCAAAAACAAAAATTATGCCACCCTGTACTTCAAGACTGAATACTACAAATTGCTTTTTATCTTTGTTTACAGCTTGTTGTTTTTTAATGTTTGTACCATAATCTTATTTGTGCTAACAAGATACATAATAACATCACAGTTCATTTCTAAAGTTTAGAAATAAAACATGAAGCAGTTAATATTTATTTATTTAAAAGAAGAATCATTTCCATTTTCAATTTCTTATTCATTTACCACATTGTAATCTGAATGAATAAAAGACATTATTTATTGAAAATGTTTGCACACAACAATATTTCCAGTGAAAAATAAATCTCTTCTTCTTTATTGTTATTACTAAACACTATTAAATTCTTACATTTCTTATATTTTGTAGTATCTAAAAATTGTTTTTAGTTCAAGTTTTCTTGACAAGTGTCCTTATCACCTTGCTTTGAGTGAAATGATAAAAAAAACAATATATTTTAAACTATGGTAAAAGCTAAAAAAAAATTTAAGATTATAAAAATTTCAAAAAAGAATGAAGAATTTGGAATAAAGATATATCTTTCACAAGTACAAAATTAGATGTTAGTTTTTTATTATTATCAGTTGTCATTTTAATATAATTTGTACTATGTCAGAAGTTTTTAGATGAAAATGACACAAAAGGCAGAGTGGACTGGCAAGTATTAACAATTATATCCCTGTTATAGACAAGCGTATGGTTGCAAGAAGGAAATATGACAACAGCAGAAATAGATTTACATGATTTATTTCAATAGGAACGTGTGGGTTTGGGACAGCTACCTTGTGGTATAGTCCATAAGCCAGCTCCCGGTCTGAGTTGATCTCTCATAGTAGTTCACACTGGGTGGCATTCCTCCTACTGACTGCTGCTGACTGCCTGTGACAGATCTCTTCCCTGGCCTCCTGTTGACTGCTGTTGTACTTCACCCTGTGACCCCTTTTATGGCGTTTTTTATGGCTTAACAGGTTCGAAAAACAACGCGAGTACAATTAAGAGGGAAGCATTTTTATTGGTCGAAAAATAGAAACACTTTAAAATGTTATTTTATTTTTCAACCGAAACTCGTGCATTGGGGCTATGCGTAAACGACGATAATGGTTATTTTGTGACGGGGTCTTGTCCCATTCACATCCGGCTCTCGCTCTTGAGTATGTTAGTTTATTTGCCTGCAAATCAGCCAAGATATGTCTTATTTTATTTTATAACATCCCTTAACTAGAGAAAGCAGAATGAGAACAATCTCCCTACATGGATTGAATAAATGGGTTGATTAAGAATTCCAAGGTTACCAAATACAACAGACATTAAGAGTACAGCAGCCAAAATAAATTTCCTAGTTTGAGTCTAAAGGCATCAGTCAGTTATGTACCATGCATGATACACACTTAGGCAATCATGTATCTTTCGATACATGACTGATGAGGCAGGTTTTTTTTCCCACAGTAGGTTGCCATTTCTTTCTGTGGTAGACCAGTTGCCATACAAGACTATAGGACCCAATCTGTCCTGCTATTTAACCATAACTTGGGGGAGAAGAAGAGGATTCATACCTTTCCCTAGGGTATTAGCACATAAGTGAATGTAATGGATTTGACTGGAATTCAAACTTGGCTCTCTGATTCCTCAATCCAAGCTGCTATCTATTACTCCACGAGGCTTCCTAAAGGCATACTTTACCAAATAAGTTACATTTGGAAGTCACTAATTATGATTACCTTTTAGTCTCAAGTTTCAAATTCAGATAATGCTGCTAATTATTATCATTAATCTTTTGATTTTTTTACTAAAATATAATATTTAATTGACATTTGTAATAATTGAATAACAAATTTTCTTGTATGTTTCTAGAATTAAAACCATGAAGTTAAAAGAATCAAATTAAACTGAAATCTACAGATTTCAGTTTAATTTGATTCTTTTAACTATTACTGTTAAATTCAGCATAACTTCATTTTCTTATGTTTATATTAACAAGTGTAGTTCTGATTGTTGCCTATCTTTTGAGTTGTTGCTCATCCTGAAAACTCAAATTGTTCAAATGATGACAATATCACTATCTCACTTGTGTGATATACTGATCAGAAAATAATATTGTGAGTTTATTTGTGTGCTAGGATCAAGAAATAGAAAATAACTTGGATCTGATTTGTTCTTAAAGTAATCCTTCATATGGAATTACTGTCAATACTGTTTGTGTTATATGAAGGATTTCTTTGCTTGAGTAAATGTATTCATGCATAAAGTAAAATTATCTTTTATGACATGCTTGCTTCTCTATTAAATGACCTGTTAAGAATGATTTTATACCTCGCTGAAAATATTTTAACAAGATCATTTCTGCTCACAAATCATAATCCCCAATGTTGTGATTAGTGGAGAGGTGTCTCATCTTCTATTTTTTCTCAAAATTATTAACATTTCTTGTCACCAGGTAGTTTATTTCTTTTTTGATACATTTTAACCAAATCTTATTTCTATATTCATCAGTTATTTAACACACTCTTTGCTCCTGGAACCAAGCTTCCTTTAGACATTATATTTGTACATGCCTTCTCTCTCACTTTTATGATTTTACTGCACATTGAAATTGGATTAAATTGAAATTAGTTTTGAAGATTTCTATGCCAGTTGATTCTGATGGCAAATTGACAAGATATTCTGTCTTATCAACTTTTGAAATTTATTAGTAGCCTTGATAGAATGGTTTACTGCAAACCATGTCCAAGTCTCTTCCCCATTCACTGACAACTCCTCTATGTCCCTTCTTTCATAAAATAATCCATTTTCATCTTGACTTAATAGTTGAATTTCTTGTGAGTATTTAAAATTAAACAGCTTTTTTCTTAAAAGAAAGTGGAAAACATGCCTTACAAACAAGAAAAATATTGTTAAAAAATTGAATAAAAAAATTATTTTAACAAATTCCTCATTGAAATCTCATCCAATTTCTCAAGATGTTACTGTTTGATGATTGATCAATAAAGACAGACTAATCTAAATTGGCTTACAAAAGTCTACACCCACTTTGAAAATTTATATATTTTGTATAATTTAACAGGGAAAAACACATATTTTCAATTCCAATGATTGTTAAATAATAAGCAGATCTATCACACTTTCCTTTGACATAAAAATTACATTTTAAAAATTTCACACTGATTAGAAAAATGTCTTTGCAAAAGTCTACACCCCCAGATATTATACTGTGTTATCACGTAGTTTATTATTGATGTATACAATCCAGAATAATCAAAAGTGACATGTGCGTTCTACCATAACAAACAAACTTGGCCAGTCTATTATTTTGCTGTATAAGGTGATTTAACTGCCTACAAAATCATCCACAACATGGTTTCTTGGTATGTTGGTCTTTGGATTCTGACTGTAAACACAAGGTGTCCAACTTGGGAAAGAAAATGGGCAAGCCTCTGTCTCAGGAACTTAAAAACCTTATTATTCAAAAGTACAATGAAAATAATGGCTATAAAAAGATTGCCAAAACTTTAGAATTGCCCCTAAGCACTGTTAAAACTGTAGTTAAGAAGTGATTAGTGTATAAAACAACTGCTACCCTACCAAGATCTGGGCGACCAAGCAAACTTACCAGAAGAGCAAAATGAAAACTGGTCTGGGAGGCAACCTTCAACCCTAGTGCAACACTGGAAGACATAAAAGCTTCAGTTTCCAGTACTGGGACAGATGTCCATGCATCTACAATTTCCAGAGTATTGTACCGGTCTAGCCTGCAAGGGAGTGTAGCTAGAAAAAAGCCCCTTCTGAAACCTATGCACAAGCAAGCTAGGCTAAACTTTGCCAAAAGTCACATCAATGACCATGTGACAAATGATTTTGTAGTCAGATGAGACCAAAGTAAAGTTATTTGGAAAAAATACGAAATGCTACATTTGGCAGAAAAAATGCACTGCTCACCAACCTCCTTACACCGTCCCCACTGTAAAGCATGGTGGTCGCTCGATCATGCTTCAGGGCTGTTTTTTAGCTGCAAGGCCTGGAGAGCTGGTAACCATCCAAGGTTTTTATGGACAGTGTCAAGTACCAAGAAATATTGGAGGCAAACCTGCTTGGGTTGCAATTTCAAGTTTCAACAAGTTAACAAGCCTGAGCATGTGTCAAAAAGTACTAAAGCTTGGTTTGCTAGCAAGAAAATCACAGTTTTGGAGTGGTCCAGCCAGTCTCCAGACCTCAATCCTATAGAAAATCTATAGCAAGATCTAAAGCTGGCTGTGCACCAACGTTCCCCATCCAATCTGACACGGCTCGAGAAGTTCTGCCATGAAGAATGGCAAAAACTGTCAGCAGACCACTGCAGCAAGCTCGTGGAAGGCTATCCGAGGCATCTGCAGGCTGTAATTGATGCAGCAGGATCATTCACAAAGTATTTAACTGAAAACACTCTCAAGAGGGTGTAGACTTTTGCAAAGACATTTTTGAAAATTATCTTTGTTTAGGAATCAGTTTTAATTTTTTCAAATGTATTTTGTGTATTAAATAAAAGTGTGATAGATCTGCTTATTAAAACAAATTATTGGAGTTTAAAATATTAATTGTTCCTATCAAAATAAACAAAATATATCCAGTTTTCAAGCGCGTGTGGACTTTTGCAATGCACTGTATATACGTGCTCAAAAGGATTTTATTATCATTTGGAAAAATCTTCGGATAATCATTTAACTTTGGTAATATTGTTATTACTATAATTCTTCTTTGTTTTCCTATAGCAGCAAATGAAACCTAGACGTTAACAGTATTCCAAGTATGAAGTAGATATGTTTTGTATTTCAATTCAAAGGAAATTATTATTTCAGTGCAGAAATAATTCACTTCTGTGTTTGTAAAATCCACAATATTTGCATTGTGTATCTCTTATTAAATAGATTTAAATAGCAGTAACAATATCCACTTCTCTTTTCAGTTAATCTTGTCATTGAAAAATCTTTGATAAGAAATAGTTTAAATAAACTTCTATAGCTAAATTTTATTCTTAGTTTATAAAAATGTCTTTGCACTCCTTCATGAGAATTTAATTTTTTTTCCATTGTACCTATTTCTAGCTAATATATGATATAAAATAATTTTCAAGTGTATCTCATTGCTATAAAATCATAGTTTCTTTCTCTTTACTATATTCTTCTTCTTATATTTGCCATTATCTTCTTTTCAACATCCATCTTTTTTTAATTCTTTTGCCATCATTAACTTGGTGGTGTTCAGCAAATGTTCATAGTAAATGCAAATGACATTTGTACACTTAACAATCAGTGTATTTGATTGTTAATGTAAGTACTAATTATCTAAAGAATTTTTTGGGAGATATTTTTATATTATTTACTTTTGCTATCTGGATACAAATATCCCAAATATAACAGTAAATATTATGACCAAATTTTGTTATTAGTCAATATTATAATATTCTTAGAATAAAGCACTTATTTGATTCTTAATTTTGCCATATTATTTCTTCCCATACTTCCCACAAAGTCTTATTGAAATTTGCATTTGGTACCTGTGATAAGAGTTTGGAAACACTCATACTGTAACAGATAATTAACTATTTAAAAATTTTGTTATTTTAAGCATAGCAGTTCACTCCCAACCTTGTTACTCCCAAATTATATCCTTTGAAGTACAAGTAGGATAGTTTGTTACCACATTCAATATCTCTCGCTTGTTAAATGGTAGTATTCCTATTTGAAATAATTAACATTAAACCTAATATATAACACTTGATCAAGATGGCACATATAAAAAAATATAAAATTGAAGGTGTTCCCCTTTAATTTTGCATTTCATCCCCACTCCCAGGACTGGTGGGAAAAAACAGTCAGCTTTATATACAAATTGTCCAAATGTTGATGTAGGAAATAACTATATTTTTATATAGTTATATATTGTTGTTGTTTTCTTTTAAAATAATTAAATCATTAAAGATGAGGTAAGATTTTTCATTTTTGTTTCA
This sequence comes from Acanthosepion pharaonis, assembly GCA_903632075.3. Lineage (NCBI taxonomy): Eukaryota > Metazoa > Mollusca > Cephalopoda > Sepiida > Sepiidae > Acanthosepion > Acanthosepion pharaonis. The sequence continues at coordinate 1,077,703 of CAHIKZ030002866.1, forward strand.
ACTTCTATCAATGTATCTCCTCTAATGTCATCTTCAAATATTTCCTATTTTTGAATTGTTCTGTACAATAGTGACATTTTTTTTCTTGAATAAGTAAAAATTAAGTTAAAAATTAACCATGATTTTAACAATTTATTTGTTTTGTTTTTTTTTTGCCTGTTAACACTGATAATAGTAAAATGATAGACATTTTGGTTCTCAAGATACCAAAAAAAAAAAAAGTCATCAAGTGGAGAGTATACATAAAACAAAATGTATTAATAAAATATCATTCATTATTTTATCCTTCTCTTAAACATGATACTTTGTAATGATTTCTCTAAGTATTTATATCAGTTCTTAATTTCTGAGATATTGTTCTATTTTAAATGCAGCCTTATCAGATATATACTACTACTAGTAAAAATAGAAAAATCTTATAAAAACTCAATCAATATCTGAATATTTGAAAACCTCTGCTAATGAGATATGTCCCCCAAATTTTATTTTGCATCATAAAATATTTTTAAATTATTTAAACTATTGAATAAAATCTTTTGTTTAAGAATAGAGGTGTCACTTTACTTTTGTGGTTGTGTGTATTGTACCTTTTATTGCTTACTTACAAAAAATTTAAAAAAACGATAGCATTTTCAAATGCCCATGATCATATCACTAGAAATTGTATCATACAATTTTGTTTACTGTAAAGAATTTTCTTTGGTTTGAAGTAAATATAATTGAAAGGTAAAAAGTTTATAATATTGACTTAAAAATTGGATGTGTAAAATTGTGGGTTGTGGCTGATAAGTGCAAAGAACTGAGTTAGATACATTAATTTATCAATTACTTAGAAAGTATGGGCAGACATTTCAATGATTTATGTATTTATGCGTGTATATATTTATATCTTTATAAGTTTGTCTCTGTGATTGTAACTGTTTATATAATTTTTTTTATAAATGATTAAAAGTTCATTGGTTTCTTCCTTTTTTAAGCATTATTCTTTTCTGTATTTATTTAGTTACTTATTAACAACTTTTTGTGTTATTTTGTAACATTTTCTCTTCTTTGTTTGTATAATTTTCAATGTAGCACTGCATTTTTCAACACAATTAAAAGAGAGATCTCACAAAATGTATATTAATGAGAAAGACCTAATCTATGAGCCATTATGCCATTTTAAAACATGCACATTCATCTTTTAAGTTAATGAGAAGACTTGCTTTTGAATCAGTCAGTTTGCCTCCATAACCTGGCTGACGAACCAACCAACTAACCCATCACCTTACAAAACACAATGAGGAAGCCACTGGTTCCTCTGACTTAGCTCACACTTTTATTCCCTTTTTAGTGTTGGGAGTAGGTCAGAATGTGAAGTAAAAAAAATTAACAAATATATTTCTTTACTAATTTAAATATTTTCGAATTGGTTTAAAACTTTAAAATCCATTAGCCTGATAATGCAAACTCTTTATTTTTTAATCTGTTTTTTATTTTATTTCATGCAAAACCAGTAATTTTCATTGTCTGTAGTATAGACTCCATTATGTTTTGCTTTTTCTTTAAATTATCTGTAATTCTAGAATAGAGATGTTCTCATAAAAAGTCTGTTTTGTAACAAATAAAGCAGCTTTGATTTTGGAAAAGATTTTATTCCTTTTGATAATTATCTTCAAAAATATTTCTATTTGTCCTTATTGTTATGATTTGTAAATATAATTTAAAACAAGTGTTCAGTTGTTGATTTTCCCTCATTTTACTCATTTGTATTGTAACGTTGCTAACATTATAGGATAATATCTATATCACATAATTTAAAAAAATCTTAAAAATAATATTTAAAAAAAAAACTAAATCTCAAGTTAGTGTCATTTGTTTCTCTACCAATCAATGTTTTGAGTTGACACTCAAGGAAATGTAAATTTTACAAATACTAGACTGACCGCAAAAAGAAGGAACTTTTGTCCTAGCTTGAAATAAAATTATTTATTCCTTTAGGTTCCTCCAAATGGCATTAAATTTAAATGAGCATTAAAATTGTCAGACATCAGTTAAGATTTTAATCTTTATTAAGGTAGTCATAAACTGTTAATTGTTCTTAGGTAATGACTATAAGGTATTCATTATCTTGTAGAATATCTAAAAAGAATGAATAATGGATTAATGTTTTAAAATCATCCCTGCCATTCATGTTACATTAAAAAGTGTTGAACGATCATGTTAGCTCTTCATTGAAATGTTTTTTCCACTCTTGATTTATTACTGATCCCTTTGTCTGTGATCATTTCATAGCAGTAAAAGTTGTAAAGTTGTTAA